>BSBK01001095.1:0-432500 GCA_027943335.1 Chamaecyparis obtusa
TACATATAATAGTATATGTATATATATATATAGTAATATGTATATATATATAATATATTATATATATATATATGATATATATATATATATATTATGTATTAATATATATGTATATATATATATATATATATATATATATATATGTACATATGTATGTTTCATACACATACACATGTATGCATATTTATGTATGTATGTATGAATGTACATACGTACATATGTATGTACATATGATACATATACATACATACATAAATGTACACACACACATATTATTTACATTAAAAAAGCTTATTGAAAACTTAAACTCTAACTTGCTAAAAATTACATTAATAGCAACCATATCACATCCTAATCTGCAACATAATCCCTCAATGGCAACATCTTTAAATCTTGACACAATATACAATTAGTGCAAATAGTTGTTAGTTTATGAATTTGAATGTTGTGCATTTTTTTCTCAATGAATGAGTTGGCTTTCAGTTTTTACACAACTGCACAACCAATTGCATGCATCCATATCATCTTGTTGACTTCTATTTGATAGGTCATCATAATGCGGGGTTGTCTTTTGTGCTAATGCATTGGTTGCAACTTTAGTACCCTCTCTATCTTGCACAACTATGTAGCAACTCTGGGCCCTTGATCTTGTCCAAGCTACATGACTTCTAACATATCTTTGACTTTTCCCTAGATGTGCAGTGCATCTAGCAATTTCCCAAGGATCCTAATCTTGTACAATGATGCTAAAAATCTCATCCATCAATTTCTTACTTTTGTTGTTTGCATCTCTTGGTGTGTTGTTGCACAATTCACATCTTCATATATTTGCCAATCATACACAAGCATGCAAAAAACTAGGAATGTTGATATGCCCTAAAGTTGTGTATGTTTAAGAGCCTTGGAATTTGACTCTTGTGCCATTGTAAAACTTGTATCTTGTAGAATACCTTGATCTTGCACAATAGTGCAATCAATATGGATTGTTGATTTGGATAGACATGATAATGCATTATACCTTTATAACCTACAATGTGGGCTTGCATTCAATGTCATATCTTTCATATTTTGATCTTGATTAACAACACACTTGATATAAGCTATCCACTTATCCTAAGAAATTTAACAAATTATCTACCATTTGATTGATCACCATACACAGTTGTGCACCTTGTGATTTAGCGCAATGAGGAAATGATTTGTTGGAAAAGAATATTTTTTAATATTTTAGTTGATTTTGAGTTTGATAACCAAATCCCTAGTAAAGAGATCAATAATGAGTTATTTTATTTATCAAAGCACCAGTTAAGAACTATTTAAGAATTATTTTATTTACATTGTTTACTTTATTTCCATTTGAAGAACTATTTAATATTTTTTTAAGTAAAATTATCTTATTTATTGAAAGCCATTTTAATATAAATTATTTATAAATGAATTATTACATTGAGAGATGTAATCCCAAGGATGAGTGAAATCAATGGGGTAGATTGTAATGACGTGAGTATTTCAATAAAACCCATTAAAGCATTAGCATGTACAAAAATAAGAAAAACAAAAAACAAATAAAATATGACTAACAATAAAAGGTTTAATAAGTCTTAAATATATATCATAAATTTTTTTAAAAATAATGCTATAATAACCCACCAAGAAACCTCATGAGGAACCAAGAGAAAACTTGGAGTTTTTTTTTAACCTTCCAAATTAACTTAACAACTTTAATGACACATATATGGCATTACATGTCGCACTTGCACATCAATGCACATCAAATTGTCACAAGAAAAACCAAAACACATAAGATCACATGAACAAAACCACACTGTCACATAATGACACCAACAAAAGACAAGCAAAATAACTACTTAGTATGAGAAGTGAGAGGAGATATGACTCCTCAATGGAAATTAACACATACCATGATCACATCCTTTCACTAAATGACACTAGGATGGGATGATGGAATCATCAACCTCTAATCCATGTCACACTAGATCATTCAACTAGAGCTAAAAATCTTATGACATAAACTGAAGATCACTAGTTCTAACAACTTGAATACATTATTCTATTATTGTGTGCCAACTCACAAGCACAATATAGAAGCCCTAAATATCAACCAAATATAGGATAAGGCTCAAGACACCTTATAAAAGGTCAAAAAATGATTTCAAACCTTACAAGACTTCATAAGAACCTACAAGACTTCATTCAACCAACTAGGGATTCTTCTCAGCCCAAGGTGTGACGATTCACTTCTTGCAGGAACACCAAAATGTAAACCAATGCAATCAACACTACTAAAACTTACTAACAACATGCATAGAACTCCTTAGAGGTATGATTGACTCTTTGATCCCTAACAACAACTTTGATACACGCTTAACTGACACTTTGAGGACAAAAAATCCCTCTAGATAATTGTTCATTACTGGGTAACTCACAAGACACTATCACAACCTAACAAGATGCAAGCATGCTAGAAGAACTAACACATTTTTCTATAGTCTCCTAGGTGTGATGAAGTCCTCTAGGCATGCTAGTTTCCCTACCAACTAGTTAAACATGCTAGTGTCCTAACCAATGGGTGAACCAAAGCTAGGGATATATCCTCTTGACACCATGAACATGTTGGAGTAGACTAAAGGCTCTGAAAACACCCAAGAAACATGAAAATCAAAGGACTCGAGGAAATAGTATGAAAACAACTTCTTTCAACACTAGGCACTATCGACATGCAAAAGAAAGGATGGGGAGGGAGATAACCACCTCCTCAATACCATAAAATCTTGTCCAAAGCTAGAACACACAAGAGCCAATATCTATGACATTTAATCATTTTTACAAGATGCTCTTGAATGCCCCAAGTGGACTTAGATCAATAATAAAAACTCAAAATTTCTACGCAAATTACTACAATGAGGTATGAAAACTTCAAGATGGGACTACAACACCCTCCAAGATGACATTTGAAAAAAATTAAGTGCATTTTAAACCTAAAGGAAAAATGACTACTTGGATAACCATGATACAACATTGAAAAATAAGGAAAGATTGCATGAGATTCATACCTTGTAAAAACACCAACACATGTAATACTACTCTAATTCATTACAAAACCATTTAATTACATCATCCTCCATGAGGAATGATTGATATAGAATTCACAACATTATATAGCTTAAGATTCAAATATCTTTTAGTTTTACATTTGTGAGAATTGGAATGAACATTAGACCATAAGAGGAGATGGAGCATAATGACACCATATTTTAAGTTAATGCCAAGATCTCTAATCCATAATAGTGGTTATACATGCCACTTGACCATGTGGTGCACTTAGGTCCACCCCACCATGATCATAGAGATAACAACACAATCTAAATACTCAAATAAAAAACACACAAGAGGTATATGCTTAAACATGCACCATACACAAAGTATACACATAAAACATGATCATAGAGTAAGCATCAACACATGAGGAACACCATACATTTTAGGTACCACATGATCCATATAAGGTGATGGGTAAAGCTCTCATACAATTATGTAGAGCATAAAGCATCAAGGCATGAAATCACATGACATCGAAACATAAAGTAACACATACATTCAAGACCCATCTTACAAGGCAATCACATGATAATAAAATACTCCACACCAATAGGGAAGGCATGAACATCTTTCTAGTACTACTCAAACTAGTAGGACCTAGATGCTAGAGTTCTATAAGGGAAGTATCATCATACAAGCACAAAGAGATGGATCCATGCACAACTGAGTGGTCCTCTCATATAGACAAGAAGACCTAATCATACAAGTCCCAGTGTGTTGGGATTAAGGTGTCTCAACCTTACAGTCCAAAGATGTTGATTTACTTATTTATTTTATTTTACACCCACTTTGGAATTCCTATGATTAGGGAGCTAGTGTCATGGGTTTCTATGTTAGAACTATGACTAATTTCTATTATGACTATAACAGTTACTAGTTTGGTGGAAGAGTCATGGAGAGTTATTTTTGGTAGTTGATATTTATGGTTGAAGAATTACTATTATAAAGAAAAGAGATTGTGTCAATTTTGCAAGATGCAAAAGGTTGAAGATTGTCACATCCAAAAGGTAGGTGATATAAATTTCTAAAGCCAAAAGTGAATATTTTGTGAGGTGAAGGAAATCAAATTTTCAAAGGAAGATGATCATTGTAGTGAAGGAGTCACACTCAATTATATAAGGTGATTTTAATTTATCCTTTTCATCAAATAGGAGAGATAGGGAAAAAAGTAAAGAAAGAAAATGCAAGTTTAATGTGTGAGAAATATTTTTTGAAAGATGAGCTAGTGTAACTTAAAAAGTCTAATTCAAAATTGATATAAACTATAAAGACATTAACAAAGGATATGTATGAATATTCTTGTGATAATGATATTCTTAAAAAGGAATTGGAGAAAGTCAAGAAAGAGAATGGAGATTTGGGTAAGAAGTCAACATTGTCGAAAAAGGAAAATGATAATCTGAGGTTGAAGCCATTGGTTTGTGAAGCCACATGTGGTACAAGTGACTTGTGTTCTTCATTTGATACGAGTGATATAGCTACTACTTCTATAGGTAAATATGGTGAATTTAAAGATAAGAATGTATTTGAATCTACAATTTTTGTACATGCAAGTTATGATGTTAAAAACAAAGCTTGTTATGAAAATAATGTTGGTTTGAAGATCATGTAGAAAATGGGATATAAAGGAAGATGACTAGGGAAACACAAGAAAGGAATAGGAGAGCCCATTCAATCAATTATGAGGCCAAAGATTGAAGGCCTCATATTTGGTAAGAAAGATAGATTTGATGTTATAATGTTAGAAGTTCTTATAAATCAACTCAAAGAATGCAGTGTTCACATTGTCGTCTAGGGAATGACATGAAGTAGAGAAGTGTTGAGATCTTCACCCGTGTTCAATTTGTGGGTTGAATAATCATTGTGAAAAGTCATGTTGGAACAAAAAGTGGAATGAACAATCTATGGAAGGTTGTATGCAAATTGATTATAGATGGATTGATGGATATCATTGGAGAAAGAATACAAATAAGTTTAGAAGGTTGTATAAGCCTAAGTGTTTGCATGTCAAAAGGGATAATGGTCAAACAAAGTTTGGATGTTCGAGTCAAGCAGTTGATAATTGCTTGTTATGATTGACACATTAAAGTTTCATAAGTCTTCTCTATGTTAGAGAAAGGAAGGGAAAAACTTGCAAGCTCTCATGAATGAGAGAGATGAATAAATATAAATGTTGCACAATGAGTTGAAAAGGTTTGAATTTTTCCATATTGAGTTACCTTGTATTAATAGGGTCACATCGAGTTGCAAAGATCCAATTTTCAAATCTTCAAGAGAAAAATGTGAGTCTTAGCATTAAGAAGGAGTATGTTGGGAGCTAATGCTAATCTAAGTGATTGTTCAATTCTATGAGTCAAAGACTTCCATGTACATGACCATGCATGCATTTATTGCCATACAATATTTAGACCAATAGTTTAGAGATAGTTTACACATTTAAAAAACACTTAACTATTTCCTTTCACAATTTATCTACTAGTCATCAAGTTGGGACAAAAAATGCATGACAATACATGTTGTAGATGATACAATTTTAGTTCCCTCTTTTGTGGCTATGATTTGGTGGCAAACAATATTTCTATTCAACTTAGTGATTGCATTTTGTAAGCTTGATAGATTTTTATGTAACAATCCTTTGAAATAATAAATAATTTTATTTTTTGGTGTTTATTCTTTGTGTTTTCTATTGCATTATACAATCTACAATTGTCAAGCTATCTTATCTTTACACTATGGATGACATATGTCTATAGAGTGTGTTAGTGTACCTTTGGATAACTCTCACTTTTATAACTTCTACCATGAAGAAGTATTGCACCGTAACAAGGGAATGACACATGGCACTTAATCACTTTCCTATATGCTCATTAGAAAGCTTGCAAGAATTTGGGCCCTATCCATGTCATCTCCACATGTCACAGCAATGTATCAACACAAGTTCAACTTTTAATCTTGTGAAAAAACATGTTGTAAAGGAAGGATGCACCATAGATAAGAGCTTGCAACCTATAAATAATGTAGCACATACTTATCATAAATAACAATTGTTAAGGGGGACACTTGGCAACATTGTGCATGAGCACAACTTCAACAGGCTCAACCATTTAGAAATCACACTCAAAAGAGTTTAAACACTACCAATAAGATGTTGACATGCCAACTATGCCTTAGACCCACAAGCCTGACATGATCAAGATAGCTAACAAAAGTGTAATCCATGTGACAACATAACACATGAGTACAACTTTGAAAGGCTTGCATATTAATAAACTACACCAAAAGAGTTGATAAGCTTGAATACAAATGAGCCATGTGGATGGTGATGATGACAATGGCGGGGAACATCATACAAGCATGCTTAAAGAAAACCTTTAACATTGTTTAGGCACATGAGGTTAATTTGTTAGGCTAGTTGCTAAGATAAAAGGGTTGATGGATAAACACTGTCAAAGAGATAAAAACATAACTTAAAATTTTGTTATGGGTTGAAATAAGTCACCACAAAATTAGAAAATAAAGCACTAGGTTTAATGGAGAAGTTTGGTGTTGTAAGAACATATATGTCATTGAGTTCAAATATTCTTCAATGCAAAAAAGAAAGAAAGAAAATAAAGCAACAAACTATATGCCGAGGTTTAGGGTTTTAATCAAAATGAATGCAACCCTTTAGAAAATGCACCAAAACCCCATAAAACAAACCCATGTCAACAACTTTGAAGGTTGAGATCATCAACCATGGACTATATTGTCTCCAAAAATTAGTGGCTAAGAGTCACATGGACCATGAGAGTTGACACCATTAAGAACGAGAGGAGGAATTCATCTAGACTTTGACAATAGTGCAAGAGGCATTCCGTTAGCAATCCAATAACTCTTCCAATGCACAACTTCAAGTGCAATATTACTAACTTACATATGAATCAACATAACCACATTAGAGCAAATCGTGACTTTTTTCAATCAGTAGATGAAATCATGACTTTACTTTTCACAAAATAGTGAGTACAAATTGAGCAACTAGAAAAAAGAGTATTATTTCTATATTTTTAACAATTAAAGAGAATTTCCATCTTGAAAGCATGCAAAATCTACATATACTTAAATGGAAAAAAAGACTAATCTTTAAAAAAATTAAAAAATCATATGCCAAGCAAAAAACAATTTAAAAAATCTAAAGAAACCATTAATCCAATTCCAAACCTCTTGAAAAAATCATAGACCTTATGACAGTCCCACAAGGATTTATAATTTTAACCTAATATTCCTATTAAAGACACCATAATCTAAATCATTCCGTTTATATAAAAACCATAATCTTGATCATCCTTACACATGTATTAAAAACCATAAGCATTGGCACGAATCTTTAAAAAGAGAAATAGTCGATTTTGGATGCGGAAGGCCCTGTTCTAAGCTGTAGAACATAACTCGTAAAACTAATTCAATTCGTCTCAAGGTTTGAGTAGATTAATCAATCTCTTTTTCTGTTACAACAATTTAAAGAGAAAAAAAACAAGGGATTGCAGGCATGGCTTCAGATCAAGGCAAGGCAATAGTAGACGAACTAAACAAGCTCACCGTGGAGCAGGTGAGGCAGGTGAAGGAGCAGGTGGACGGAGAGGTGGGTCTTCTTCAGGACAGCCTAAGCCGTATTAGAACTGCTGCCATTCGCTATGAAATGGCTGAAAAGGCTCTTCACAATTTTTGTCAGCATCCTCCAGGTTAACTTTCTTGATTATGGTTCGTTTTATTAAATGCATATAAATTTCTTTCCAGCCATTTACGTTTTAAATGCGTTGTTGCCATAGCTATTTCGGGATTTCAAGCGGGTGCGATTAATTTTATTCTCTTATCACCCTTATCTGTTCTAAATGCTTTATTCCACTTGTTAATTCATAATTTCAGGTTAGATGCATCGGTTTTATTCCGTCATTACTTATACTTATATAATGGTTACTTCATAGTTTCGTGATTCTATTCTCATATGGCCTATTTCTATTTAAATGGTTTATTGTCACTCATATTGTTCATGATTTCAAGTGGTTTCCATTTGTTTCATCCCTCATCATCCATATCCGTTCACTGTTTAAATACCGCTGTTAATACGGATTTCAGGAGGGCACCTTTGATTTTATTCCCGTCATCCGCATATGTTTAAATGCTTTACTGCCATTGTTATTTGAGGATTTTTACTGCCATTGTTATTTGAGGATTTTAAATGGGCTGCATCGGTTTTATTCCTTGTCAGCTATATTTGTTTAAAAGTTTTAAGCACCATTGTCGGTCTAGGATTTGAAATGGGTTCTGTTTATTTACTTCTTATTTCTGAATGGTAAGATAAGGATATTTTTTTCAGGTCTCTCTTTAACCTGAAGGCCTAGAGGATTTTGAGAATCCTCCCCGAATCAAAGAAGCTCTACATGCTGCCTTATATATATTGTTCAATAAGCTTTTATACTTATTCGATTTCGATCCTTTGAAAATGCTCGCCAGTTCGTGTGGCACTGAAGCACACCGAAAACATTATTAGTAGATTATGAATTTTCACTTGTACATATTTTAGATTTTTATCTTTCTGGATATAATGATGAATAAAAGCCTGTATAGAACATTTGGAGCAGCTTTTCTACGATTTATGTTTTTTAAATCGATAAATAAAGGTTCCATATGGGGCTTGCTTCTTTCCAAACCAAAATTAACTACATTTGGAACCAGCGAATCATTTTATGTTTGCCATGCATGTAAATGCCAACCACCGTAGCTCCAAAAATTACAAAAATACCAATAGAGACATTGACTAAGGCTATAGATAATGCCATGAACTGAAACTATTACTCTAAGCCAACTAGCAACCAATTAACCTTCTCATCAATGAAAAGTTGGGTGAATAGTAAAGATTTGGATAGCAGAAAAATGTTAATGGCCGAGGGCCAATGCGAATATGATAGCCTTGTAAAGAAACAAGAGGAAAATGCAGCCACCAATCAATGTGGCCTGAGAAGCTGATGAAGTTCCTTTACCCTGCTGCATATTGTTGAAAGCTCATGAATTCCCCTGTCTTCCACTCCACATCTTGTTATAACTTCACATGAGTGCCTGCAGTTTAGTACGCTCTCAGTCCTGCACCATGACATCCAAGTCCGCTTGGCCCTCCTGCAGGAATCACAATTCTACCCCAAAGATTGTTCTTCATGCCATCAGTACATGACCTGACAAAGAATTGTTTCACACTCCTTGTGCAACACTAGCCTCTGCCTGTGTTTTCATCACAATTGCAGTTCACCCCCATGAGGCATATATGTCATGCCTTCTATTTTCCAGATAAAGGCTTACATTCCTGCCTGCTGAGACTCCAAACATTCCAGTTTGGCATTGATAGGTGCCAAAGTCACAGAGCTATTTGGAAATGGCACAACACAATTCAAGGATTATGCAGTTTCTGTTTTCTCCATAATGCCTTCAAGAACAAGTTTCTGTTCATATTTCCTAGGAATAAAATGTATTGTGTACATTGGAGCTTTTTTGATCTGATTTCTTAATTAATTTTAAGCCCCGCTGAAGGAAAGGATTGTCAGGCTGTAGGATTCCTTACCAGTTCAATAATTTTGGCAGAGGCATTGCCAAAAATTTGTTTTGATTTTCAGGTTTGGTACGACTCCACCCTGCTCTTTGACCACGTTCTTAGTCACCAAGCTGCTCACTCTTCTTCTGTGATCCCACAGTGGCCCCTATTGTGGCTACTTATCTGAAATTGGATCAGTAAAGTTAGTATGTTGGCTAACTTTTGCTACAATGACTCATTCTTAAAGGCCTCCAACCACTAAGGCAAGAGAAGTCTCAATTTCCCCTTGGCAAAATCAGACAGAAAGTGACATATCCCAAAAAGGAGGAAAATAGGAATAGAAGTTACTTGGCTGATTTGGACACCCAGTGGACTTCAATAATGATAAATAGAACATTAGTGATGTTTTGACTAGGGCTGCATTTGCCATACTAGTTCAACCACAGCTGTACTCTTCATTGATTGCAGTAGGAATTGAGGATGTGCGGTCAAATCCATCACAGAAATGACAAATACATAGAGCTTGTGGATAGATGAGCTGGAGCATGTGGGATTCTGTCTTTTAGGTCTCTGAAGTTCTTGGGCTTCACTCATAGAGTCTTTGGGGACTCTTGGGATATAATTTCTCTTTGGGTATGTTTCATTCTGTAATTGATTGTAATTCTGCAACTTTTCATCTGTCAAGAGATCTCGTATATGTTGGATTGGGTAGTTTAGAAACTTTTAACATTGCTGTGTAGGCATTTGGACATCAATTTGTATATTTGAGTACATGAAAAACTCTAGAAGGAAGTAAACTTCTTTAATCAGGAAGGAGTTACTGGCTTGAGGATGGGATCTCTCCCTATTTTGGAGTTTTCATCCATATTGGGTTTATCTAGGTCAAGATTTTATTTTGTTCCACTTTCATGGTCGGTTATCCTTTTGTTTTCTGCCATGATAAACTTACTTTACGTGCATGCACATCAACAGCAACAAAGATGGTTTTAGGACTATTTCCTGCTAATGTTGCATAGACATCAGTAGTTATATCAGTCATTTTGGTGATTGGAATAATGGGATTTGTGTTGATAATTCAATCAGTGGGATATCCACCTTGTTTACGTATTAGATTGGTATTAGAGCATTTTTTAATGTTCATTTTGATGCGGTTCTGTGTAGTGTGTTTGTAGTTTTCAGTTTTGCAATTGTGTGCTCCTGACTAGAATAGATAGTGCTAGATGTCTCTTGGTTCCTTTGCAATGAAGTGTCCACAATAAGATGGATCATACAACTGAGAAGCTTGACCCATGAAAAAGAAGATAGTGTGGCTCTTGATGACAAAGACAGATTCAGCAAGTTGGAGGACGATGTTTCGAACATCCCTCACTTCATGACAGAGCTTGAAAGATTGGATTAGATATTGGAGTTGGTCATGGGAAAGCTAGGAGTGCCCATGGAGATGGCAAAACAAATGAAGAGTTGAAAACACAAGAATTTGGAAAAGGATCATCCTTTTTTTATGGAAGCTCTACCTCCATTTAGAGTAGAGGAAAATTTAGGCATTCATCTATAAGAGAGTGAAGTCAATACTTATAAACTTGGCCATTGGATAGCCCAATTGTAGGAGTTGCTTTAGGCTTTTTCGAAGGAACTTGCTCTAATATCAATCGAAGAAAACACATACACTTCTATTGAGAAGGACAGTGAATCAGTATAAGAACAATCTTTTTACTTTAAAACTTTAGCAATTATAAGCAATCTTAAAACAATGAACAATGCATCCATACAATTAAGATCTAACAAAAAGAACACAAGAAGCACACACAAATTTTACGTGAAAACCCTTTTGGGAGAAAACCACAGCAAAATATTGCTTTTTATAAAAAACTTCTTACATGTTCATAGGCACCAATCCACAGGAGACACCAATCCCCCCCACTGAGCTCCAACTCAGCAAGAGACTCCAAACTCTTTCAATGAGAGGCACCAACCTCTCAATCTCTTAGAATAGAAGGCCCCAACCTTTGAAATGCAAGGTAATGATAGTGTTTTGGATCTGATCTAGATGATCTCCAAAATCTGCTCAGAACATCAGCAAAATGTCTTTTAAGACTTTGCTCTTACATATGTAATACACCTCCATTTGGATCTGCAATAAGATCTTCAACGAATGCTCTCAAATCTGAAAGATATCTTCACAAAAATCTGCCTTACGTCTGCTCAAAAAATGTTTGATTTTATTTTTTAATTCTGCTCTCAAGGATGTATGATTTTTTTTAATAAATCTGCTCTTCTTCTGCTGGAGGTCTGCTCTTAAAGTAGGAATGATATTAATTGAATTGATGATAAAATGAGCTTCAAGTGACCTCTATTTATATATTTTCAAATGCAACCTTTCACCAAAGGTTATGGCCGCTCAACTAGGTCTGCTAGCAATTTTTATTTAATTAAAATACCCTTTTCTAACTAGGTCAGCCAAAAAAGAAGTTGAAAAAAAGTAGATTGGCCAAAAAGCAACTTGCAAAAAAATAGGTTGCCCAAAAAGCAACTCGTAGAAAAATAGGTCCGTCTAAAAGCAACTCGGGAAAAAATAGGTCAGCCAAAAAACACATGAAGATATTGTCCAAAATAAATTATTATTTCAACTGGTGCTTAAGGCTATGGCTATGGCAGTCATCGAGTGGTTTCAACAAGGAGGATGGAGGCTCTATTCAAGTATGATGATGTGGAGTGGGCAGCCCAATACTTTGTATCCAACAAATCTTCCCTTAGTAGTGAGCCACAAATATCATATTGATATCCAGACTTCGCTAGATAAGCATAGTGCAATGTTTGGAGAAATTCCTCCTAGTTGTCCACTTGATCGTGGGTTTGAGCATGCCATTGAGCTTGAGGAGGGTCAAAGCCAATTATCACTATACCCTATAGACACCTTTGCCATTTTAAGGAGGAAATTGTAAAAACAATCAAGGAACTATTAAAAATGGGTCACATACATCCTAGTTCTAGCCCTTTCTCTTTTTTAGTCGTATTGGTCAAGAAGGATGGGACGTTACACATGTGCATAGACTACAAAGCCCTGAACAAGAAAACCATAAAGAACATGTACCCCATTCCTAGGATCGATGAGCTTCTAGATGAGCTACACAGGCCCATGTACTTTTCTAAATCGATCTTCGTTCAGGCTATCATTAGATTAGTGTCTGTGAAGAAGATATACATAACACCACTTTTTGTTGTCCCTACGAGCACTTTGAGTTCCTTGTCATGCCATGTGGACTCACAAACGCACTAGCAATGTTTCAGTCTTGTATGAACCACACCTTTTGTGAGCAATTGTGGAAATATATTTTGGTATTTTTTGACGACATATTGATATACAACAAGACGAAACGATTATTTGCAACATTTGGATGTGGTTTTGAGCATCATGGAGGCGTAATCACTATTTGCGAAGGATTCGAAATGTGAGTTCAGAATGACTGAGATTCTTTATTTGGTACGTGATTGGAGTTGATGGTGTTAAGGTACACCAAGAGAAAATACAAGCAATTTTAGATTGGCCACCTTCGAAGAACATATTTGAATTGATAGGATTCTCGGGTTTGTGTTGTTACTACATAAGATTTGTATGGGGTTTTTTAGAGTTGGCATCACCCTTGATAGATCTTACTAAGACGGGTGCATTTCATTGGTCTAGTGAGGCACAAATTGCATTTTACAAACTCAAGGAAGTCATGAGCACATGCCCAGTATTGTCACTACCTAACTTCACACATCCATTTGTTGTTGAGTGTGACGCATTGGGTCAAGGGATTGGTGGAGTTGTGATGTAGAATCGACACCCTATTGCATTTGAGAGGAGGAAACTCAAAGATCCAGAGAGATTGTACTCCACTTATGATAAGGAGTTGCTCGCTATCATGCGTGTGCTAGCTAAGTTTAGATAGTATCTAGTGGGTGCAAAATTTGTTGTTAGGACTGATCACAACAATCTTAAGTATTTCCTGGAGCAAAAAGATCTCAATGAACAACAAAAATGGGTAAGCAAAATTCAGGCCTATGATTTTGATGTGGAATTTATCAAGGGAAAAAATAATATTGTTGTTGATGCTCTTCCCAGGAGACCCATCCTTTGCTCTCTCACTGAGATTTCAGCTAATTGGAAATCTCAATTGCTGGTTGAATATTCCAAAAACACATTTGCTTGTGATTTGGTTGATGGACGGGTGTAGGATGATAGGTATACTGTAGTAGATGATGTAATTTATTAGAAGAATAGAATTTGTCTTGTACCATGTTTTAAATTGAAGGACAAGGTTATGAGGGCGGTGCATGATACCCCTCTAGTAGGACATCCGGGTTTTTTCAAAACATATCGTCAGGCGCAGGAGAGATTCTCCTGGGTCTTAAAGACGATGTGTTGCACCATGTCCAAGAGTGTTTGACTTGTCAACATAACAAGTTAGAGTACACCTATCCTGCGAGCCTTCTTCAGCCATCGCCCATACCTGAACAAAAGTGGGAAGGAATATCCATGGATTTTATTATAGGACTTCCACGAGTTTAGGGGAGAGACTGTATCTTTGTAGTTGTGGACAGGATGACAAAGTATCCATATTTCTTTGCCATTGCTATAGGTTAATCACCACATCAAGTTGCGGATTTATTTTTCAGGGAGGTGTTCAACTTGCATGGTCTTCCTAAGACCATAGTTAGTGATCGGGACAACTGATTCGTCAGTGTGTTTAGGCAGTTGTTCTGATTGGCGAAAATAGAATTAATGCCAAGCACTAGCTACCATCCTCAAATAGATTGACAAACATAAATTGTCAACAAGTGGATTGAGGGCTATCTTAGAAATTATGTATCAGGACAACAATGTGCTTGGATTAGATGACTTCATTTAGGTAATTATTGCTACAATACCGCCTTTCATATATCGATTGGCATATCTCCATTTAGGGCCTTATACGAGTATGGTGCTTTATCATTCATAGACTTGGCATTTGATGATAGTAAGGTCCCTCATGAGAAGGTGACAATTCAAAATTATCAAGATATTCTAGGGAATCTGAAAGATAAAATTCAACTTGCATAGAATCAATAGTAAATGTATGCAAACAAGCATAGAGGATTGAGAGAACATTTTAGGTTGGGGACTTGGTTTTCTTGCACCTACAACCATTGAGGCAATCCATAATGAAGAAGAGTGGTGCATAAAAACTTACGCCACATTTTTATGGGCCTTACAGGATTCTAAGGAGAGTTGGAGAGGTTGCCTATTGTTGATGTGAGTTTTGTACCACTACATAACATATAGCAATTGAAATACTTGATACAGCGTACCAAACACTCAACCCTCTCTTGAAAAGTATATAAGATACTCCAAGGTTCCTTACACCTGTGGATACTAACTCAGTTATATAAATGTGATTTGCTGGTAATCACTTCGGCGGGCTTACGTTGTTCATTTGAGGATGTCAAACTTTCGCTATGATGATGATGAGATAACTTTCTTCTTTTATATCATTTCCAACTTTGCTCATCAAACTAATTTATATCACTTCTAGCTTTGCTCTTCAAACTTTCGAACTTCAACTTCTCAACTTCAACTACTGAACTACTGATTACTTCTACTATTACTCCTACTGAATGGAAAGATTGGCAAATGGACGAAGATCAAACCGAATGAAAGCTTACCAGCGGCGCTACCTCCATCGGTGCAATGATTCTAAGGGGATATTCTTAGGATTTTCACACTAACACCTATCTTCCAACCCAACTTGAAGTACAAGTGGAAAGATGAAATGCAAGTAGAACTTGGGAGCAATTGACTAGATTACCACACAAGGCTCCTTGACAAGCCGCCAAGATGCTAGTGGCCTAGTATAAGATCCTCATCAAACATTCACCAAGATCACCATTACAACTAATCATCTACTTCTATTCTTACTTTAACAACATGAAATGAAATCCTACTTTAATTTGAGAGATGAGAGGAACCATGCAAATACACCAAAATGATCATGTATATCCACCATGCAAGTCACAACAATGAATAAAGAACAATTTTGATAGTATTTTGGCAACAATTCTCCAACATAACTCTCTTTACAAATGAGAACAAATGGCCTTATATAGAGGCTCAAAATTACAATGAGTGGCCAAGATTAAGAGGCAAAATCAAGGGCCAAGATTAAACCTTACAAACCCTAATTAGGGTTACCATCTTTCAACCAATTACATGAGGGCACCAACTTTGTGGGCCAATGAGAAAATTACAATAATCTGTCAACCAATGAGAACATAGGACATTTGGCATGATTTGATTGCATGCACATGAAATTGCCACCTCATCAACCTTGTCTTATAAAGTTCATTAATCCTTGAGATGAGATGAAGCCTTGGATGCTTGAGCTTGTCCTTAGAAATTTTCTCACCACCACTTGAACTTGCTTGTACTTGATGTCTTGACCTTAAAAGATTAAGGTCTCCATGCACTTGGGGTAATCTTGCCTTGACCTTGGTGGCTTGCCTAGGTGTGAACCTTGTGCAATTTAAGAGCCTTGCTCTTAGCCACCGCCTTGAAATCAAACTTGACCTCCCTCAACCTTTCAATCACTTTCCTCCTTACTTCAATACTTTGCCATTTTTAACCTTCCTATTTGGATTTAATCTGCATGCATGCATCCTTGTTTCAATAACCTTGGGTTTTGGGGCACCTGTCCTCACCATATCTCCTTGATTGTTCCACAATTCACCCATCACTGAGTTCATCAACTGCTTTCGTCAATGCTTTCCTCCTTGGTTAACCCTTGACTGCCTTTCGCTGTTCGAATTGCCACAACCTTGCCCTTTGGCATAAGTACTTGCCTCAACCATAGTGGTGCAGTGCATCTCCCAAAAAATCGGATTTGGTTCGACTGGCAAAGCATCACTAGTAGTCTTGCACCCGAATTGAAGAAGTAGGACCCCATGTAGATTTGCCCCCGATTTTGTACTATCCAAGTTGCAACTCTAAATTCATGCTAGTGATCCTAATCCAATCAATCTTTCCTTTACCATTCTCAATCTCTTCAATAAAATAAAACATCCAAGGATCAAATTGTGTACCTTTAGTAGAGCCCGGAATTTGACTGAGAAGCACGATGAAGTTGCTGCACTCTAATTTGTTGATCTGTCTTGGTGAGCCTCAATGCTTTGGTGTAACCAATTCTGCTGTATCATGTTTGCTGCTGGGGTAGACTGAACACTTCCTTGCACAAATCCATACTGATTGATCTTCTTTGCCACAGGTGACTGGCTGTCTCTCAACCTCTCTCTTAATTGAATCATATCAAAGGTACCAATGTTGGTGTCTCCAACGTATTTCAATTTTGAGCGGAAGTTGGAATTGGGTATCATGACTTCCTTGTCTCCTATTTCAGCATTAATTCCTTTGGGTCACTTGCTTGCATTAACATCAGCCATCCTAAACACTTATCACTCCCCGCCTTTTCTACAATGCTGGTGAAACTACACTTATCACTCCAACCTTCGCCTAGGGGTGGAATACTACACTTATCACTCCCCGCCGTTGCCTTAAGATGGGCTACACTTATCACTCCAATCTTCTCCCTAAAAAAATGCAATGCAATGATGCAAACTACACTTATCACTCCCTGCCTTTGCCTTAAAATGGACTACACTTATCACTCCAATCTTCGCCTAGGGGTGGAATACTACACTTATCACTCCCCGCCGTTACCTTAAGATGGGCTACACTTATCACTCCAAATCTTCGCCTAAGATGAAATGCAAGCGAGAATTTGAGGGAAAAAAGCCAATCAAGACAATCGAGTAATCTACTTAATATCCAAATACCTAACTCTACTCTTGAAATTAGTTTTCAACACCTAAACTAGCACCAATGAAATGAAAGCAATTAAAGAGAGAGGAAAAGATAGGCCACTCACCAACAAGGGCTAGGAATCCTTTGTCTATGCAATTAGCTGGGCTTGATCTTCAAAATCTTCTATCTCCACAAGAAAATCTCCCCTTCTCCAATTCACTCTCAAAATTTGATTGCTATGAATCTTCTATCAATAAATTCTTCTATTACAAATCTGATTTGCCTCAACTCAAGCTTCTTCTCTTCATCAAACTCTCCAATTTTCGAATTTGCTTTTCGGATCTGCTTTTTCGGATTGCTTTTTCGCTCTGCTTTTTCGGATCTGCTTTTTCGGACTGCTTTTTCGCTCTGCTTTTTCGGACTGCTTTTTCGGATCTGCTTTTTCGCTCTGCTTTTTCGGACTGCTTTTTCGCTCTGCTTTTTCGGACTGCTTTTGCTGCCAAGAGAAAAGGAGAGAAGTGAATGAGATGGTGAAATGAAGTGGGGGAGAGCTCCCCTTATATACCAAATTTTGCCTCCAAAAAAGCAAGGCCGACTTTGTAGGAGGAGGGGAAAAACAAAAAATTAAAATTGCCAAATTAAACATGAATTAAATGAAATAAATTGCCCAGCCCTAGGGGATTTTATTTTAATTTAAAATTGGGTCAACCTAGTGCAAAATTATCGGTTTAAATTAGCCAAATCCGAAATTATCATAGGCCCTAAAATTGAAATTTTGAAAAAAGGTCATTTAGGCCTCCAATATAGCTTTAAACCCTCCCCATTGTGGACCCAATAACTTGCCTTGAATTTCACACCTCCTAGGCCTTAAAATACGTTGAATTTAACACACAAAGGGGCCCAATTTAAATTTCTAAATTACAAACACTTAGCCCAAAAAATATGATTTTAATGCGTTTAATCATGACAACCAAAATTAATTTTTTATTATTTTGCAACCCGAAAATCATTTTGCAATTTAATTTCCATTTGGCAATTTTATCCTTTTTTATTTTTGCAATTTATTATCTCTAATTGGCAACTTTAAATTTATTCTTTAATTTCCATTTTTCTCCACCAAAAAAAATTTACAAGATTTTCCCAAAAATATCCAATTTCACAATTAAATTTTGAAAATCTCGAGTTCTTCAATTTCATCAATTTTCAAAATTCATCTAAGTCTGAAAATTTTGCAAATTTGCCCTGCCAAATATTTTTCTAACAATCGAAATAAAATATTCCTATTGAATTTCGTTTGGCCTAAAGACAAAATCAACTGTTTAGGAAAATCAATGTTTCACACAAGGTGAAAACAAGCTATACCCTCCCAAGCACTTCAAAAATATCCCAAGTGTAAAATTTTCATTTCAAAACCTCTGGATCGCCCAAAAATTCGCTAAAGCACCCAAATACCTGGATCTAGAAAAATTGTCAAGGCTTGCTCAAAAAAAATGGGGGTCCCCAAATTCTTTGGGGCGATGGTGTGAAAACCTCACAACATCTAGCGTCAACCCAAAGAAATGTTCCTGAACATTTCAAGAATAAAGTAACTTAGAACAAAAATCTTAGGATGACCTATCTGAAAATCCACTTAAGGACAAGCACTCAACAAGGGAAAGAACTTTCAAGATGAACCTAAGCACCCTGACCATAAGCTACTCACGTGTGTGCAAATGATTCATTCCCCGCTCGACAAGAACTTGATAATCTCTTAGATCCACTAAACTTAGTTATTATAATATCCTTACTTCAAAAGCATCTTGGATAGAGCCCTGCTGCCAGTCAAGCGTCCATAGCCCCGACGGAGTTATCGATGTGGCACCACAATCACAGTTCTACCTTTAGTGATTATTTTTATAGCACCGGTAGAGATGATTGCACGCCCTCAGAGCCAATTTTCATCTTTTATTCTCATTTTGATACTGCTTTTCATTTTTTCACTTCTCATTTTTTCATTTTCTCTTTTTTTTTCATGATAATTCTTTCTTTTTTCAACCAATCTTTTGTTTGGCCTGCAAGCAATGAAGCCCGCGGAGGGTTTGGAAGACCACAGTGGCGCTGAAGCAGGTGTATGATTTTCACTAAGTCCATTTTCACTTCGAAACACCAAGAACTCGGAGCAATTAAGTGTGAGTAAAATGTTGTAACCATGTCAAAGGTAACTCAAGAACCACCATCGAGCCTTACCCGAATTTAGTACAAGTCCTACCATAGACCAACGACTAAGCACATCCTAAAAATCTCTGATCCTTGTCAAATGTATTCAAGAAATGAACAAGACGGACTCTAGGTTCTGACATCAAAAGTGTAAAAATCTACACACCTCGCCCACGAGTGATAACCCGGACCCCCTTTGCACCTGCAAAGCTCCAAAACCAAAACAGCTCTCAAACTGAGGAAACTAAAAGATCCCAAGTCAACTGTCTTGATGCAAAATAACCTCTGAGTTCCCTCAAACACCTAAGCTAAACAACTAAAGGAAATCTACTCTAACCAACTGAAAGGAAACTACTCTAACCCTTGGGCCAAGTGGTCCAAGACAAACTCTACTCTAAGAACAGAAAGCAAACTAAACTAACAACTGAAAGCAAACTAAACTAACAACTGGAAGGAAACAAAACTACTCTCCTGAACCAAATGGTCCAAGACAAACCTACCTTAACTATGTACAAGACTCTAAAGGGGCAACACTGACTAGACTGATATACACACTGGATCTAACATGGTTTCTCAAAATGTTCAAAAGTAACAAGGCATGGGTGATAGTTCTCAATCTCGCAAACTCATCCTTATACTCTGAAAAAAAATTTGTCACCTCAAACTCAAACTCAAGAAAATTATCATGCAAGATCAACAATTGAGGCAACTCATAGGGTCCATGATCAATCCAAATACAAGTTGTTTGTCCAAAATTTCCATAATCAAAATAAAAACATTTATACCTTTCATCCTTAGGAGCAGGGAAAGAAACAACCTGGTATGATTTATGTGGTAACTCTTGTTCAAACCTCAATTGATCATCCACAACTTCAGGAGGTCGCAACTGGTGATGAATCCTCCCTCTAACATCTACATCGAACTCATTGGCAGTCAAGGCAGGATCAGTCGTGAAATCAAGCTCATGGAATATCATCTTTGGGGGCTTGTCCTTGTGAAACATGAACCATGCATCCTTGTAAATCTCCTCAAGTGTATCCTCAAAAATCAAGGATTCCTTGATATTCTCCCCATCAAACACCTCTCCAAGCTTCTCAAACGCAATGTCCAACTGTAGCATCAACCCAAACTGTTCTTTGTTTTCCTTTTTCATGGGAGTGACTTGATCACCACTTAACAATCCTCGCATATCCCCACCATTAGGATCTTCATCATCTAGCATGTAATTTCCATTTGAACTCTCTTTAGGAACATCTTGCAATTCTTTATATAGATTCTCACCAAACATAGCACCCTCAAGACTGATAGGAGAACCATCGTACATCTTTGTGACTTTCCCATCAACTTCCATTTCAAGTGGTAAAATTTCTGGAGGTCGAAGTTGATGGTGAATCATGCCACTTGCAACAACTTCATCACCTTGAAAGGTTATGGGCAATGACTCCTTTTGTATTTCTTTCGTAAGATCCTTAAGCATCCCCCCAAATAATATGGTGGTAATGATGTCCTGGAATGCTTTATCAAACTTTTCCTCATATCTTGATTCACTTGTAGTAATTTGCAATTCCTTGTTTAACTCGTCCACTTGATTGCTTCTTTCATGAAGGGTGCTAGAGACTTCTTCCAACTCATCCTCAAGAATCCGACTTTGTAGCATGAGGGAAAGTTCACCAAGGATCACCTCTTCAAACTTGTTATGATCTTCTTCTAGCTTTTTACCCCCATGGGTTTCCAAATGCTTATCTTTACTTGCTATCATTTCTCTTCCTCCAATGTATTCTATTGCTTCCTCAATTTTCTTGTCGACTTCTTCCTCCTGAGGAGTAAAGTGTGAAGGTTCCTCCACTTGGTTATCTTGAACGTTAGAATCAACCATATCATCCTGATGTATCTCCCCCTCTTCATTTTTTGGTGTCCAACTTAAAAGCTGAAAGAAATCCTTACCACCTCCCACTGATATTTCCTCATACCAACCCAATTGAAACTTGACCAAGTCAATAGTGTCTTGACAAGATGGGCAAGTAGATTCCGAATGTGAGAGGCTATGTACACTGCACCAAGAACTTCTTCCATATATCTTTTTCGGTTCCCTATTGATATCTTCTTTGAAATCAAGAAAATCTTCCTCTGAATTGACAAGCACCACGGGCTCATGTATTTGTGAAAAAGAAAATTTTCCTCTTAATGCCAAGTCCACTCTTAAGAGAAACACCAAACAATCCATCTCCTCATGATCTGTGGTACCATGTATCCTACACTTCCCTGATGCTGCAAGTTGAGACAAATCCCATGGAGGTAACCTCTTGTTCAAATCAAACCAAATGGGAAGAACGTCCACCTGTCTGTCCATGGAGAAACCTTTCTTTTTTGATTTTTTTTTATTTTTGAATTTTTGGAGAGATCTCTTACATCTCAAATATAACATGAAAGCTCATTGTTGTTGATAATCCATGAATGAACACCCGTTCAGCCCTCCTTCTAGCGCCAAATAATGTTGATGTGAGTTTTGTACCACTACATAACATATAGCAATTGAAATACTTGATACAACGTACCAAACACTCAACCCTCTCTTGAAAAGTATATAAGATACTCCAAGGTTCCTTACACCTGTGGATACTAACTCAGTTATATAAATGTGATTTGCTGGTAATCACTTCGGCGGGCTTACGTTGTTCATTTGAGGATGTCAAACTTTCGCTATGATGATGATGAGATAACTTTCTTCTTTTATATCATTTCCAACTTTGCTCATCAAACTAATTTATATCACTTCTAGCTTTGCTCTTCAAACTTTCGAACTTCAACTTCTCAACTTCAACTACTGAACTACTGATTACTTCTACTATTACTCCTATTGAATGGAAAGATTGGCAAATGGACGAAGATCAAACCGAATGAAAGCTTACCAGCGGCGCTACCTCCATCGGTGCAATGATTCTAAGGGGATATTCTTAGGATTTTCACACTAACACCTATCTTCCAACCCAACTTGAAGTACAAGTGGAAAGATGAAATGCAAGTAGAACTTGGGAGCAATTGACTAGATTACCACATAAGGCTCCTTGACAAGCCGCCAAGATGCTAGTGGCCTAGTATAAGATCCTCATCAAACATTCACCAAGATCACCATTACAACTAATCATCTACTTCTATTCTTACTTTAACAACATGAAATGAAATCCTACTTTAATTTGAGAGATGAGAGGAACCATGCAAATACACCAAAATGATCATGTATATCCACCATGCAAGTCACAACAATGAATAAAAAACAATTTTGATAGTATTTTGGCAACAATTCTCCAACATAACTCTCTTTACAAATGAGAACAAATGGCCTTATATAGAGGCTCAAAATTACAATGAGTGGCCAAGATTAAGAGGCAAAATCAAGGGCCAAGATTAAACCTTACAAACCCTAATTAGGGTTACCATCTTTTAACCAATTACATGAGGGCACCAACTTTGTGGGCCAATGAGAAAATTACAATAATCTGTCAACCAATGAGAACATAGGACATTTGGCATGATTTGATTGCATGCACATGAAATTGCCACCTCATCAACCTTGTCTTATAAAGTTCATTAATCCTTGAGATGAGATGAAGCCTTGGATGCTTGAGCTTGTCCTTAGAAATTTTCTCACCACCACTTGAACTTGCTTGTACTTGATGTCTTGACCTTAAAAGATTAAGGTCTCCATGCACTTGGGGTAATCTTGCCTTGACCTTGGTGGCTTGCCTAGGTGTGAACCTTGTGCAATTTAAGAACCTTGCTCTTAGCCATCGCCTTGAAATCAAACTTGACCTCCCTCAACCTTTCAATCACTTTCCTCCTTACTTCAATACTTTGCCATTTTTAACCTTCCTATTTGGATTTAATCTGCATGCATGCATCCTTGTTTCAATAACCTTGGGTTTTGGGGCACTTGTCCTCACCATATCTCCTTGATTGTTCCACAATCCACCCATCACTGAGTTCATCAACTGCTTTCGTCAATGCTTTCCTCCTTGGTTAACCCTTGACTGCCTTTCGCTGTTCGAACTGCCACAACCTTGCCCTTTGGCATAAGTACTTGCCTCAACCATAGTGGTGCAGTGCATCTCCCAAAAAATCGGATTTGGTTCGACTGGCAAAGCATCACTAGTAGTCTTGCACCCGAATTGAAGAAGTAGGACCCCATGTAGATTTGCCCCCGATTTTGTACTATCCAAGTTGCAACTCTAAATTCATGCTAGTGATCCTAATCCAATCAATCTTTCCTTTACCATTCTCAATCTCTTCAATAAAATAAAACATCCAAGGATCAAATTGTGTACCTTTAGTAGAGCCCGGAATTTGACTGAGAAGCACGATGAAGTTGCTGCACTCTAATTTGTTGATCTGTCTTGGTGAGCCTCAATGCTTTGGTGTAACCAATTCTGCTGTATCATGTTTGCTGCTGGGGTAGACTGAACACTTCCTTGCACAAATCCATACTGATTGATCTTCTTTGCCACAGGTGACTGGCTGTCTCTCAACCTCTCTCTTAATTGAATCATATCAAAGGTACCAATGTTGGTGTCTCCAACGTATTTCAATTTTGAGCGGAAGTTGGAATTGGGTATCATGACTTCCTTGTCTCCTATTTCAGCATTAATTCCTTTGGGTCACTTGCTTGCATTAACATCAGCCATCTTAAACACTTATCACTCCCCGCCTTTTCTACAATGCTGGTGAAACTACACTTATCACTCCAACCTTCGCCTAGGGGTGGAATACTACACTTATCACTCCCCGCCGTTGCCTTAAGATGGGCTACACTTATCACTCCAATCTTCTCCCTAAAAAAATGCAATGCAATGATGCAAACTACACTTATCACTCCCTGCCTTTGCCTTAAAATGGACTACACTTATCACTCCAATCTTCGCCTAGGGGTGGAATACTACACTTATCACTCCCCGCCGTTACCTTAAGATGGGCTACACTTATCACTCCAAATCTTCGCCTAAGATGAAATGCAAGCGAGAACTTGAGGGAAAAAAGCCAATCAAGACAATCGAGTAATCTACTTAATATCCAAATACCTAACTCTACTCTTGAAATTAGTTTTCAACACCTAAACTAGCACCAATGAAATGAAAGCAATTAAAGAGAGAGGAAAAGATAGGCCACTCACCAACAAGGGCTAGGAATCCTTTGTCTATGCAATTAGCTGGGCTTGATCTTCAAAATCTTCTATCTCCACAAGAAAATCTCCCCTTCTCCAATTCACTCTCAAAATCTGATTGCTATGAATCTTCTATCAATAAATTCTTCTATTACAAATCTGATTTGCCTCAACTCAAGCTTCTTCTCTTCATCAAACTCTCAATTTTTCGAATTTGCTTTTCGGATCTGCTTTTTCGGACTGCTTTTTCGCTCTGCTTTTTCGGATCTGCTTTTTCGCTCTGCTTTTTCGGACTTTTTTTTCGCTCTACTTTTTCGGACTGCTTTTTCGGATCTGCTTTTTCGCTCTGCTTTTTCGGACTGCTTTTTCGCTCTGCTTTTTCGGACTGCTTTTGCTGCCAAGAGAAAAGGAGAGAAGTGAATGAGATGGTGAAATGAAGTGGGGGAGAGCTCCCCTTATATACCAAATTTTGCCTCCAAAAAAGCAAGGCCGACTTTGTAGGAGGAGGGGAAAACAAAAAATTAAAATTGCCAAATTAAACATGAATTAAATGAAATAAATTGCCCAGCCCTAGGGGATTTTATTTTAATTTAAAATTGGGTCAACCTAGTGCAAAATTATCGGTTTAAATTAGCCAAATCCGAAATTATCATAGGCCCTAAAATTGAAATTTTGAAAAAAGGTCATTTAGGCCTCCAATATAGCTTTAAACCCTCCCCATTGTGGACCCAATAACTTGCCTTGAATTTCACACCTCCTAGGCCTTAAAATACGTTGAATTTAACACACAAAGGGGCCCAATTTAAATTTCTAAATTACAAACACTTAGCCCAAAAAATATGATTTTAATGCGTTTAATCATGACAACCAAAATTAATTTTTTATTATTTTGCAACCCGAAAATCATTTTGCAATTTAATTTCCATTTGGCAATTTTATCCTTTTTTATTTTTGCAATTTATTATCTCTAATTGGCAACTTTAAATTTATTCTTTAATTTCCATTTTTCTCCACCAAAAAAAATTTACAAGATTTTCCCAAAAATATCCAATTTCACAATTAAATTTTGAAAATCTCGAGTTCTTCAATTTCATCAATTTTCAAAATTCATCTAAGTCTGAAAATTTTGCAAATTTGCCCTGCCAAATATTTTTCTAACAATCGAAATAAAATATTCCTATTGAATTTCGTTTGGCCTAAAGACAAAATCAACTGTTTAGGAAAATCAATGTTTCACACAAGGTGAAAACAAGCTATACCCTCCCAAGCACTTCAAAAATATCCCAGGTGTAAAATTTTCATTTCAAAACCTCTGGATCGCCCAAAAATTCGCTAAAGCACCCAAATACCTGGATCTAGAAAAATTGTCAAGGCTTGCTCAAAAAAAATGGGGGTCCCCAAATTCTTTGGGGCGATGGTGTGAAAACCTCACAACACCTATGAGCTGGAGTTACCAGAGGGCAGAAAAATACATAACGTGTTTCATGTTTCATGCCTCAAGAAGACATTAGGGCAGCACACAATTGCTTCTCCAGAATTGCCTCCATTAGATAAAGAAGGGAATTTAGTGTTAGTTCCAGAAGGTATTGCTGATTGGAGAGAGAGGAAGTTGAGAACGAAGGTTGTCTGGGAATATTTGATCAAATGGAAAGATTTGCCAATTGAAGATGCCACTTGGGAAGGAGAAGAGCTCTTGCAACATCCCAATTTGGAATTGCTAGAGGGCCAACAATCCTGGGAAGGGAGGACTGTAATGTCCCCTTTCGAGTGATGTTTAGCAAATAAGAAATATCTATCCTTTTCCATTCCCCGAGGCTAGAAAATTAATTAAATAGTAAGGGAATGAGTGAATAATTGAATATTAGCCCACAAAGCTAAAGTTATTTGCAATGTATTTAATTATTCATTATGAACCTAAGAGGGGGCCACTTTTAAGTTGCAATGTTATTATTTCTAGGTGATGTCTCTATGGTGTGCTTTCTCATAATTAATGTCAATATTAATGTTTAAGACAAGTTGCCTAAAAACATGGATTTGAGGAGGTGATTGGAGCTTTTTGATTTGGAAGGCAAATTATATAGAAGCATCGATGGAAAGAGATAAGTTATGCATGATATGATATTGGTTTTCTTTGCAGAATGAAATACTTTGCTTTTTCAGGATGTAGCCCCTGAAAGCTCAAGCTTGGATGAAACCCCAAGCCTTTCTTGGATGGACAACCTCAGTTCTGTTGGCACTATCATAATCTTCAGGTTTAGATCAATAAATCCATCCATTTCAGCGGTTATCAGCTCAGAGTTTCACGCCCAGGGATTGAGGATTGTGCTAGCGGTTCATAAGTGCAGCAATCAATAAAGCCACAACCTCCAAATCAAGCAATTAGTGGTTCGCTGCAACTCAAGCAATTGCTGGTGGCTCTCTTTCAGATTTGTATTGCTTCAGCCACTTGTGTAATTATGTCTGCAAAATCTCAGTTATCAATAAAGGTCAGACTTATTCAATGTTTTATTTCAATTCAAATGTATTGCATGTTTAGCAAGTCGTTTCCTTTGTATTGCCTTGGGAAATCCTGCTTCGTTATTGTATGCATTCAATGTTTATGTTCTCAAAACAAGAAAATTACAAACCAGTTAAACAAATTCAAAAAATCTCTCAAGGAATCTGGGGTTAGAACATTTCATACAATCATTGTCTTCATGTTTGCATGAAATGATCTTTGGATCATATGATATGATTTTATTAAGAAGGCAACGATGTTTCTAGTAGTAGCATTGGAGGGCATCAAAGAGTTGGACGATAGTTCCCATGCCGTTGGATGGTAGTTTGTTGCTTCAAATGAGCAATTGCTTACTCCATTGGCTTTGACAACATGGGCTCTCTTACGCGCCTACGGTCTCTCCACTTGCATCCTTATATAAAGGATATTTTCAAATACTTTTGTTCTTTTTAAAAATAAATGAGATGAGATGTAATAATTTCCTCCTATTTATTGTATCTTCAAATGAACTTTTGGGAGAAGTAGAATTATATTTTAACTTTTTATTGTTTTTTTTTCTATAAGTGAACATAGCAAAGGGTGCCAGTTGCGATACATTGAGTGTGGCCTAAGCACCAAAATCATCATTTTATACAATCTACAAGCATTACAAAACCAAAAAAACTTTATTGACCATAGAAATGAGACTTTGACTCGCCATGGACTTGGTAAGCATGATTTAGGCTCAAACTTGGACTCAATAAAAAAAATCGGCAAAGTGAAAAATCCAAAAACTTTAGAGATCTTTTAAGGATTCAAAACTTGTTTCATGCACCCTTTATTAAATAAACCTTAAAGACACAATAATATCATTAAATAGAAGCTAATTTAATCACATACACAAGTATACATCTGTCACATAAGTATAAACACAAATTGTAGTTGAAGAAAATAACACACTTAGATTTATAAACATGTCAAATGTATACAAAACTCATGGAATATGAAATCAATGACATCAAAATTTTCAAACAAATATTAAAACAATAACTAGAAGTCTATGGCTTAGAGGAGCCTGCATCCTTCCTATGAAGGCATCTAAGGTAGGTCCTAGATGACATAGCAGCCATAATATATTTTTAACTATGAATACGCATAGATTTGCAACAAGTTATATGTATTATGCTACATTGCAAGGTTTGCCCCCTGACCTATCGAATACAGGTCTAGTTCACACCCGGTTCTGATCCGGGTCCAGTTTGCTTGTGGGGGCAAACTAGGTGTGGAAAAAATGATGTTGGTTTGCCCTAGATGAACTTAGATCGAACTGTGACGAATTTCCACGTTTTTCCTTGCCATTGCGATGAACCAGCCTGTGTTTTTTGTGAATCGCAACTCGTATTTTGTGCCCTATAAAATTGCATATATATTTTTTTGTAAATCGCATCCCATATATTAATTTATACAGAAAATACATACCACTTGCGTTTTCTGTGAATCACATCCTGTATAATCTACATAGGAACTCAAAAACCAAACTCAAGACAACACAATGTATGACAGATTTTGAGTAGAACTTGTATGAAGCATCCCTAATTCTAATTGTGGCAATGTCCAAGTACTAGGAAGATTTATACAGAAGACTTCGTAAAGTTTCATTATTATATAACTTTTTTTTTGATAAGTTTTGATATTCTAATATTATATATATATTAATATTACTTTTAATAAATTATAATTATAATTTTTATTATTAGATAATATTTTAAATTTATTAATATTATATTATATATTACTTTATTATTTATTAATATTAATTTTCTTTTATAATTTTATTGTCATATTATATATTATACATATTTATGTTTATTATTCATTAATATTACATTTTTTCGGCAAATTGCTACCATGGGGCAGCTCCCTTTTTAGTAATTCAAAAAGATATTACATTGCTATTTAGAGAGAACATGTAGTAGAATCTGAACGACTTCACTACTTGAAGCTGTCCGATCAATGCCGGATTCAGAGTGTCTTTATGGACGTAGACTAGATATGCATATGTGCTCATTTGGTTCTCTTTTATGGCTTCCTGCATTACTGTTGACCTTGATATCGACATTGTTTCCTATAGTCTCTAGGCAGATTACATCCCCAACCAAGCCAGTCTTGGGGCACACTGAGTCATTCAAAATTATGCTTAGAGCTCTCATCTTCTAATGGCCGAACGAGTCTACTCAATGTTGTTGGCGGTGCGTAGGATCATGTAGACAAGATGCTCCAAGAGCGTAGAGTTTTGGGTGTGTGCCTTGGCCAATGATTTCTTCCCAATGATTTCACGAATCATACCATCTTCCACAACTCCAGTGATGGAAAAACATATGGAGATGTGCCCTCGTCCGAAACTATTCCTTGACTATTCGATCCTCATCAAGAATATGTTGAAGGCTGTGCCATTGGGAAACATTCCCATCGATGATTGTATCTTCTTGTTCTAGCACTGCCTTGGATAAGTGATTTGCCGCCATGTTTCTCGAAACACATGCCTTAGTAGTCTAGTATGCTAGTGAATTGCTCTCTGATAAGATCGATCCATATGCAAAATTTCCAACTTGACGCGCAACATGAAGTGATGGCATGGATAATAATTTTTGAATCCCCTTCAATGTTGATGGCGCAACTAATGAACCCAAATCCCATTTCAAAATTTTGTTGTACCGGTAAATTGGTTCCTTGAACCTAAATGTGAACTCGAACTAACAACTTAGGTATTATGTATTTTTTTATGATCATGATTCAGCTTTAACCTATTACTTTTGTAGACTTATAGTTTGATCGGGTTTGAGCGCAACACCAAAACAAGGTTGAGGGTAGTGCCCTGCAGGGGTTTGAGGGTGAGAGAGATAGAGAGATAGATCTAGATCTTGGGGTGGAGAGGAAAAGTGAGAGTTAGAGAGAGGAGATAGAGGAAGAGTGATAGGGAGAGAGACTAGTTTGGAGTTCAAGGGAGATAAAGAGAGTGAGATAGAGAGAGCTAGAGAATGCTGATAGGAGTGTGTTGATTCCCGAAAATTGACCAAGTTAAACAATTTATAAGATCTTCTAAAACCTAGAATTTGCATCATAACTCCCAGAGTTCTGAAACCACTTCGAAACATCCTACCAATATATACATGAAATATAACATAAAGTATGTGACTTATACTTAAATGTTATAGCTCATGTATATATTTTGATGAAGAGAATGGGACTGAGTTGAAGACAAAGACGGGGAATTAAATGTTATATTTCATGTGTATTCTAGGGGCATGCAATAAACCAAAAAAGCATTGAAAATATGTCATTTTTTTATAGAAAAGGCTGAGTCTTAGGCCTAGACTTGACAAGACTTGGCGAGTTTGGGGGAGTCTCTAGTCTTTGCAAGTCTAGCAAAAACTTGGTAGAGTTTGAGTGCGAGCCCAGGAAATTCACTAGCCTTACCCTACCTCATGATTCATTGAGTACTGGCGAGTCTTGCCGAGTCTCATTTCTATACTATCCTGATGCCCTACTATGCTATCACCATCTTCCATACAAAAATATTTCAATACACTTTGTTCTTAGTCAAACTTTACTCACTACCTATCATTGCAAGTGACTCTCCAACCATCCTCTACTGCTTCTTGTCCATTGTTGCTACAATGCCCATGTCCTTCATAAATTCCAAACGTGCCTTCACTTGAGTTCCCTTGTGGTCTTCATTGAAGGTCATGCCAAAGAGTAAGAATAGTACAAGGGGGATGTTATAGTGCTGATAGACTCTCGACTAGCATGCTCCTTTAGTTCTGAAGTTTCCCCATTTTTCAGCCATATCTAGATACTTTGACATATACCCCTTCCATTCAGCTTTGACACACTGCTCCATAACTTTCTGTGCCATTGCTTTCTCCTCAAACTCCATGACCCACATCACAAAGGCTGCCACAATGTCTACTTAGGTTCTATATCTACTATTAAGCTCCATGTATTCATCTCCTACTAGCATCTTCAACACTTGTAGCTCCATGGAAGACTGGTAATGAAATACATTGTGCATACTGTCTGTAATTGCCCCTTCGAAAGCAATTTGCCAATGTTTTACCCTCAAAGTGAAGGTTGCTTCCATGATGCCTCAATGTGTCATTTGCAATGCAAAAAATATCCCATTCAATTTGACTCATTGGTAATTAAAGTGCTCTTCAAATTTGGCATGTGTTAGCTGACATCATCATCCTTCACCCTCAAAAAAATCCACTTGACATCATCCAACTGAAATTCAGCTTGCATATAATCTCACCTCACTTTGTTTGACTAAAATAAAATTCACCTCCTGCTAAATATCCTGTAACCGTAAACTCCCTTTTGCCATCAGCCTATCCACTGCCCACTTTGCCAATCTACCAACTAACATATTTCCTTCTCTATTGATATGCGTGATATAAAATTCTTCACATTCTTCCAGAAGATGCCAAATTAGGTGCAAATATTTACTTAATTTCCAATTCAGACTTTTCCTCTGTCTAATTGTGTTCACAATTATTTGCGAATCTCCCTCCAGATGTATGCGACTGTAGCCTAGTTTTCAACATGTACCAAGGGCTAGCCATGCAGTTTCAAATTTTGCTTCATTGTTGGCGCCCTTGAGTAGCTTCTTTGACTTTATTGCCAAGATGTTTCTTGACCAATCTTTAACTACACAGCCAGCCCTTGAGGGTCTCGGATTTCTCTGAGCTGCACTGTCAAAGTTCACTCTGACCCACCCTTCCTCCGGCGAAGACCATCTAACCTCAGACGGAGGATTGACCATTGGTTTAACCCAAGAAGCCCAATTAATGAGGGATTTGTAGTATTTATTGTTGATAATAATAAATGTAGCATTAATATTTAATGAATAGGAAACTAAACTTGTTTTTTATCTTCTTTTTTAATTGGTAAGTTTGGGGATTAACTAGCCCCAACATGTGAGACCACAAATGGTACCCTTGTAGTTTGGAACACATTGTAGAACACAGTTCTTCTACTGAGAGGGGGGATTGAATTAGTAGAAGAAATAAACTCAGATCCTTAAAAACTTTGATAAACTGATAAGCGTAAAAACAGAAATAAAAGGAATGCAACCACACATAGAATGCATAACACATGAAGTACGAGGAAAACCCAAAATGGATGAAAAACCACGGCAAGAAATGCTGCTAGGGTATACTGTCCCAATCCAGCCCCATGGAGAAATAGTGTGTACAATGCTTTAAGGGCACCAACCCTAAGGAATCACCAAATTCCTTGCTTAAGAGCACCAAATCCAACAGAAGCACCAACTTCTCAGACTGGGCACCAACCCAGCATCCTTGAGGCACCAACCTTCTAGATGTTACAACCTTCTTTACAAAAACTCTTTGCTTATTTAGACCTCTCTAACTTGCAGATGTAATACAATACATTTCTTTCAATTTGATGATTGTTAAGAAATCAGACAGACTAGACTTGCTTTCAGTCAGATAAAGTTCGTCATTGATGTCAAACTAACAATATGATTTGCAGAGATTCAGAAGTTTCTATCAAGTAAACTCCTGAAATTAGAATTGCTGTTGCTCTCAGACTGAAACTGAATATGTTTGACAGAAATATCAGACAATGTATATTTAGTGATTGAAAGAAAACTATGGCTATCTTACCTTAGGTCTATTCTGGTCACACATGGAGACAGATTTTGTCATGTTGGAAGGAACTGATGTGTGGAAACAAACTAATCAGTATCAGTGATTATTGGTCTTGAACTTGCCTTGCTGTAAGTTTTTTAGATTTGTCAAATGATGCGGTTGTATGAAATGCTGTGGTTTTGGTTTGTAATTCACACTTCTTCAAGAGTTTGATGGAAAAACAGTGCATATGATTTCTGACAGCAAAACTTTGGATTGATTCCCTTTCATTCTGAAAACTGTTTTTTTTTTTGCGGTAGAAACATTATGTCTTCAAGTCTGGTGCAAACCGTCTTTGAAACTGTTACTGATCATCTTTGCAAACTTCTTCAAATGCTATCGGTTATAGAAAACATATGCAAGTTTTGGTGCAATAAGGGAAAGAAAAAGATTGTTTAACCTTAATAAGAAAGTGACATGTTAATGTTTTTGTAGTGGCAGGAGATATCATGTGTACCTGCGATGTCTTCATCAAATTCAGGTTGTTTGTATGCAATATCTATCCTCAGTAATGCATTCTGAGACTGCAGAGAGTCGTCAATTCTGGATGGTTAATGAAGAGTCATCAGTCATCAGCGTTAAAGACTATGAGCAGTTATCATTTTTAAAGTTTGAAAGGTCGTGTCCATTATATTATGTGATATTTGGCAAGCTAGACTCATGTCTATCTGAAGATTCAAATAGCCTTCATCGTGAGTAGCTGAAAGGTCAGATATTGGTGTTTGTGGCCTTTGCGTTAATAAAGATTATTGAAGAGTCATCGCTGAGAATTGCAGAAGGTTATCCTGTAACGTAAGGTGATTTTTATTGTTGTATGAGTGGTCATCGGGCATTTAAAAATTATCAGTGGCATTGTGTATGGGTGCTTCTGTTTAAGCGATCAGTTCTTGATGACTACTGTCTTCCAAAAGGTAGTGATGGCAATAGTGAATGGTTACCTGTGAGCATGTGTGACTATTCTGCAGCATTGATTTAATTTTCTCGGCAATTCATATCCTTAGAGGATATTTTTGTGTGTTCTGTCACGAGTGTTGGAGCTGTAGCATTTGATATTGAATATTATTGTTTTATAGAATATATGATTATCCTGCTGTTGGAGATAGCGATAAGTTGAGCATTATTATCTCTGTGTAGTTGTGAAAGCTCAAGAGTTTATGGGCTGAGATTTTGTCTCTGTTATTATTATTTCAATAAAAGAGAACTTCTTTGGTGTGGCTGGGTTTTTCCCTCGAGTAGGAGGGTTTTCCCAAGGTATTTGTGGTGTTCTTGTGTTTTGATTTATTTGTTATTTGTTGTATACTTTTTTGGTTCCTAAAACTTAATATGGTATCAAAGCGGGTCTAAGAAAAGATCCGAACCAGAATAGGACAATTGAATTCTAGAAGAATCGTGATGACCAATGGGTGTCAAATATGCTGTTTAGTGAGTTATTGAATACTGCCGAATTCTTGCTAATCACATGCTGATGTGAATTTAAGAGATTATGAGTGTAATGGAAACAACACAAGAATTGAGGGATTCTTATAAGAACGTATAGCTGAAGAGCCTTGGAGGGTAAAATCTCAGAAGAAGCTTCTTACCTAGAAGGGTATTTGTCTGCTATTTTGATCTATAGATAGGTGTTCATTGCGGGTGTTACAATCTCAGCTATTGAGGCTTCTCTTGCAACCTTGTCCAAAGCTTCCATTTTGACATCAATAGGGAGGATGCTGTCTTGCCCGTCTATGTTTACATGTTTGGCATTCATATCTATGAGGATAGCAGCTGTGCTGGTGATTTTACATTCTCTACCTGCACCATAATTGTGTGATGGCGAAAGAACAATTGGTGGATTGTGAGGAAGTTTAGGCAATAAAGAGATAAGTATTTTATGATTATACCTTTGAATATTGATCATGAATTTGATGTAGTTAATTCATGCAATAATACTGGGAATAGTGTATCATGTATGCTTTTAGCATTGGTCTGTATATTTATCTTCAAGATAGTTTGATTCTATGAACTATTATTAATCTCTCTAAAATGATTCCAGGATGGATCGAGGAACAAAAGGATGATGAGAGATTACATAAGGAATTCAAGGAAGAAGAGCTTGATGCATCTTGTAAGAAAGTTATGCAGGTTGTAGAATTAAACAAACATGGGCACACTGCTTGCAGCCATGGGACTGAATTGGTGGCACATAACTTCATTAAAGAGGAAGAGCCTATACAGATTGTCTTTGCATTCAGTTTCTTCGAAGAGGAGGAAATGACATTCAGAGGGAGCTTGTGTGGTAGAAGGAGAGTGCCAAGTCCTTTGCAATGCCAAGTCCTTTGCAAAGGATTAGCAAGCTTGAGAAGCATTGTGGCCTCTAATGCTCATTTGTTGGTCTAATATTGGAGCCAACAACAATTTATTGTGATAATCAATAGCTGTAAGAATGCAGTCCCTGTTGAGAGGGAGTCTTTACTAAGAGGGAGTCCCAACATTCAGTTGCTCTTTTATGAGCTTAATGCATTTTTCTTTGAGAGTGAGAAATTTGAGGTGAAATCCCTTGTAATGCATTCTTCTCTGTGAGAGAAGTTTTGAGGTGCTAGCCCTTAATGCATTCTTCTCTGTGAGAGAAGTTTGAGGTGCAAGCCTTTGTTAATGCATTCTTCTTTATGAGAGAGAAGTTTGAGGTGAAAGCCGTTGTTCTGCCCTTTGGGAGTAGCCATGGTGGATTCACCCTCTGGGAGTAGTCATTTTGGATGTCATGCATAGTTACACCGCCCTGGGGGACGGGGGAACGGGGGGACAAGTTTCCGGGACGAGGGGACAAAGGGGCCTCAATTTGGGGACGACAAGGGACGAGGGGGGTGTATATAGTATATACTATACATGTGGTACTTAAAATGCTAGTTATGAAAAGATGTATAACAATATAAGACAAAGACGTAAAAGTAGTGTTGAAGTATTGGTCCTTTTGTGTTGGATATAAATGCTAGATATAAGTTATATCTAACATGTATATCCAACACAAAAGGACCAATATCTAAAATTTATATCTTTGTTGGTGGCTGTTTTCAAGTCCCTAGGTTCGACAAATGAGGTTTGAGTGATTTTGGCCTGTTGGGAAGTCATGACTGTCTGGGATTTGGGCGAGAGCTAAGCTAAGTTTGTCATAGAGATGGGGTCGAAACCAAGTGATTTGTGATAAAACGAGTTAAAACCCTTTGAGAATCATTTTAACAGCTTTAGTTTGACCTTAGAAAGTCATGATGGATTGTGGGAGGTAACCCTGCTAAAGGCTTGTTGAATCCTGAAATTTGGCTAAGTCTGGAATTTTTTGAAAACCCCCAAAATCTAGAATTTGCATCTTAACTCCTATGAAGCTGGAACCTATCTCAAACATCCTAAAAAGTATTTATACAAATATAACTTAAAGTATAAGTCTGATTAAATAAATCAGACTTATACTTAAATGTTATATTTGTATAAATCCTCCCGCCCTTGAACAAAAAAAAATAAAACTTGTATTTTTTGGCTTGCCATGATGGGGGACTTCTGGACGTCCCCTTAGGGGTCAAGAGACACCTGGGCGTCCCCAAGTCCCCAACGGGGACGCTGGGACGTCCCTGTGTCCCCCTTTGATACGGTGGTGGGACGATGGCTCCGCTGGGGATGCCGGGATGCTAGAGTCGTGTCTCTCTGAAGATTCAAATGGCCTTCAATATGAGTAGCTAAAAGGTCTGATACTGGCGTTCTAGATTGAGGTTGAAGAGACACATGGGTGGAGGCAGAAAGAAGACTAAGGATCGCACCTTTTGTCTCACGACAATGAATTCTAAGAGTCACCGTTCAAGTAACGATCTTTGTGTCTAGTACCACATGTGTTCGTGGCCTTTGCGTCAATAAAGATTATTGAAGAGTCACCATTGAGAATTGCAGGTTATCTTGTAACATGAGGTGATTTTGATTGTTGGTATGAGTGGTCATCGGGCATTTAAAAATTATCAGTGGCGGTGTGTATGGGTGCTTCTGTTCAAGCGATCAATTCTTGATGACTATTGTCTTCCAAAAGGTAGTGACGAAAATAGTGAATGGTTACTTGTGAGCATGTGTAACTATTCAACGACATTGATTTGATGTTCTCGGCAATTCATATCCTTAGAGGATATTTTTGTGTGTTTTGTCACGAGTGTTGGAGCTATAGCTTTGATATTGAATATTATTGTTTTATAGAACATAATTATTCTTCTGTTGGAGATAGTGATAAGTTGATCATTATTATCTCTGTGTGTAGTTGTGAAAGCTCAAGAGTTTATGAGCTGAGATTTTGTCGCTGTTATTATTATTTTAATAAAAGAGAACTTCTTTGGCATGGTTGGGTTTTTGCCTCGAGTAGGAGGGTTTTCCCAAGGTATCTTTGGTGTCTAAGTAAAGATCCGAACCAGAATAGGACAATTGAATTCTAGAAGAATCATGATGATTAATGGGTGTCAAATATGCTGTTTAGTGAGTTATTGAATACTGAGGAATTCTTGCTAATCATATGTTGATGTGAATTTTAGAGATTATGATGTGTAATGGAAACACCACAAGAATTGAGGGATTCTTATAAGAACGTGTAGCTGAAGAGCCTTGGAGGGTAGAATCTTAGAAGAAGCTTCTTACTTAGAAGGGTATGTGTCTTCTATTTTGATCTATAGATAGGTGTTCGCTGCGGGTGTTACAATCTCAACTATTGAGGCTTCTCTTGCAACCTTGTCCAAAGCTTCCATTTTGACATCAACAGGGAGGATGCTGTCTTGCCCGTCTATGTTTACATGTTTGGCATTTATATCTATGAGGATAGCAGCTATGCTAGTGATTTTACATTCCCTACTTGCACCATAATTGTGTGATGGGGAAAGAACAATTGGTGGATTGTGAGGAAGTTTAGGCAATAAAGAGATAAGTATTTTATGATTATACCTTTGAATATTGATCATAAATTTGATGTAGTTAATTCATGCAATAATACTGGGAATAGTGTATCATGTATGCTTTTAGCATTGGTCTGTATATTTATCTTCAAGATAGTGTCATTCTATGAACTGTTATTAATCTCTCTAAAATGCTTTCAGGATGGATCGAGGAACAAAAAGATGATGAGAGATTACATAAGGAATTCAAGGAAGAAGAGCTTGATGCATCTTGTAAGAAAGTAATGTAGGCTGTAGAATTAAACAGACATGGGGACATTGCCTGTAGCCATGGGACTGAATTGGTGGCACATAACTTCATTAAAGAGGAAGAGCCTATACAGATTGTCTTTGCATTCAGTTTCTTCGAAGAGGAAGATATGACATTCAGAGGGAGCTTGTGTGGCAGAAGGAGAGTGCCAAGTCCTTTGCAAAGGATCGACAAGCTTGAGAAGCATTGTGGCCTCTAATGCTCATTTGTTGGTCTAATATTGGTTCCAACAATAATTTATTGTGATAATCAATAGTTGTAAGAATGCAGTCCTTGTTGAGAGGGAGTCTTTACTAAGAGGGAGTTTCAACCAAAGTAACGAGAATTAGAATCGGCAAGGCCTTATCGAATTGCAAATCGGTCATGAATCGGAATCGAATCGGCCATGAATTGACAAATTTAAAAAACCCTTGAAATTTAGAGATTTTAAAAATTTAAAACTAATTTCATCCACCCTTTATTGAATTTAACTTAAACACACTATAACATCATCAAATAGAAGCTAACATACATAAACAAGGAACATAAATGATAAATCCATCACATACGTTACACGTAAAATGTAAATTGTAGTTGAAGTAAATAGAAATCATAGGATCATAATGAGTCAAATCATAGAATGTATGTAAGATGAAGATCCATAAGACATCAAATCATAAATGCATGTAAGATGAAGATCCATAAGACATCAAATCATAAATGTATGTAAGATGAAGATCCATGAAATGTATGTCTTACAGTATTTGTAAACAAAATGAAAACACAAGGCGCTAGCTCAAGCCTCATCATCATCCTCATCATCATCCTCAAGCTTGGCCGCAACCTCAGCCTTAGCCTCTGAGTATCCTGTCTGCCTTCTACAAAGGCGTCTAAGGTAGGTCCTAGAGGACTGCAGAGCCATAGCCCCCGCATGTAAGATGGGCTCACAAACAACATCACTAGGGCCTGTGCTTGTGCCTGTGTGTGTGCGTGTGCATCTGCCAGTGCCTGAACGTGCTCTAACCGCCTCCTCTACCATGGCCACAACCTCAGCCTCTCTATCTACCTGGTCAACCCACTTATTGTCTACCTCAGTAAAGACCGAATCCATAGCCTCAGTGAGCCACTCTGATTCTGGATCAATCTCCTCTAGAATGATTGGAGAGGAGTCAACGCCCAAAATCTGTCTAATCCTAAGATGGAGGTTGTAATGAACAAAGACAAGATCATTCAACCTCTGCATAGACAACCTATTTCTCCTCTTTGAGTCGATATGCTCGAATATGGACCAACTGCGCTCACATCCAGAAGTGCTGCTTGGTTGACTCAGAATACAGATGACAATTTTCTGAGGTTTTGGGGTTGTGGGCCCAAACATTTGCCACCATCTATTTGAAATAAGGGAAAACAAAAACAATTAGTCTCATTTACAACTTAAAAATTACAAAATAAAAAATGAAAATGCACAACTTATAAGCCATAAACTTAAGATTCAAGAATATATTATTTTTACCTAGCTGTATTGCTATCTGAGCATCTATGGCCATCCTGCTAGAGAAAATTGGCCCTTCTTTATTATCGAATTTGTCTAGCTCAATGGTTGCAACTGCGCTATCCTCATCACTACTCAACCTCTGGATCACTGTATATAGGTCGGTGAGAACCTCCTCATCCATCTTGAAGTCAGGACAAAAACGAAATGTTGGATTCAGATAATAAGTTGTTGCATGGATGGGTCGGTAAAGCTGATTCTGCCATCTCCTATCAATGATCTCCCAAATAGGGGCATACTTCTCCTGCACTACTGCATACTGAGCTCTAATGGCTTCCTTGGCCCTATCCATGCCCTCATATATGTAGCCCATAGAGGTCTTCTCTCCATCAACAGTTCGTAGGAGAGATACGAGGGGCTCAATGACTTGCATATAATGTAAAAAAAACATTTGAGTCAAAACTTAAATATAAAACTAAAAGTAAAACTAAATCATTAAACAATTAAATAATAAATACTAAATGTTAAATTGTAAGAAATTTACCTCAAGGATTTCTTTAGCAAGTTTCCAAAAACCATCCTCATCAAAGATGCAATTCGCCACATCTACCCCTGCAGTGGTCGTAGCATAGGAAGATGTAGTCCACTCCTGCCCAACAAACATGCTCCTCAATTCTGCCCTTGATGTCAACAAGGACTGCAATGTGATGAAATTCGAGGCAAACCTCGTGATGCCTGGATGAGCTAACTCCCTGCCTCCTGTGTAGTCCTTGATTGTGCTAAGGACGAATGCATGATTGTAGATAAACTTGCATATATTTTTGGCCCTTTCTACACATGATTTGACCCACTCAAGCTTGCCAATTTCCTCCAACATGAGGTCAAGGCAATGTGCCTCACAAGGAGACCAAAATATGGTGGGGTGGCTCTCCATCAAAAGTTTACCTACAACAATTTTAAATTAATTAGAAATTTAAACATGTTAGGAAACTTAGAATTAGAAAAGTTCAAATAAATTTATTTTCAAAACTTGAAAAGTTAAAAGTTTACCTGCAACAACATAACCTGCTGCATTATCCGTCACCACTAGCACCACATTTTCTTCCCCCACCTCTGCTATGACTTCCTCAATAACCTCACATAAGTATTTGGTGTTTTTGATATGAACGGAAGCATCAATAGATTTGAGGAACATGGTATATCCTACAAAACAATGAATTATCATGGATCATCAACAAATTAGCAATCAACAAATCAAAATTTAAATTATTCAATCACGATTCACAATTCACAATGCACGTAGGAAAGTAGAATGATCAATCACCTCCACAGGAAACAAGAAAATTGAGGAGTGTTCTATTCCTCCTATCCGTCCAACCATCAGTCATGATGGTGCAACCCTTTTCGGTCCACTCCTTTCAGTGGTCCTCAAGCTCAACCTTCATATCTTCTACCATTTCATCTAAGAGGTATCCACTCAACTTAGCCTTAGTTGGGGCTTTAAACCCCGGACCACAAATAATAACCGCATCTATCATGTTTTGCCCATAAGGAGCCCTGTCACAAATAGATTATGATTAGAAATTTAGATGACAAATCATTATGTAAAGTGAATCTATGATTAAACAAGTAGATATAATTAAAATTTAACTTCAAACTTAAAGAAAACAAATAAAAAAGAATCAATTACCTGGCTGCAATAAATGGAATGTTGCAAAAGTATCAAAATTTGCAAATTTCTTTTCTGGCAGCATCATGAATCTCCTTGTTCAAACCCATGTCCTCAAGCGTGGGTTGTGAGCCAGGAGTAGTGTGGGGCACAAAATAACTATCCAATCTGTTCTTCCGCACTCTAGGCTGCAATAGGCTGAACTCAATCTCAGTATAAGAACGACTAGCACTAGCACTAGGACGAAAAGGAGGCTTGGAAGAACTCTCTCTAACACAACCCATGGATGTGGATGCAGATGCGGCTACGGGAGCATGGGAGCCAGTAGCCCTTAACCCTTCAAGTTGCCTTTTCTTATTTAATTTCTCTTGTTCATATTTTTCTAATGCCACTAAACAAGTACGTTTTAATATCATGTCCAGGTATGGCAACAATGTGGTATTTGAATTTATAAATGCCACCAGAATTTATATCTTTACAAAACATACATTTCGTTTGAAATTTTGTTCTTCTAGGAAAGTCTTCGGTATATTTCCAACATTCATCTTTTTTATTCATTGTGGAAAATGAAAGTTAAGGCTGCCGCAATAAGAAAATTCAAGGAAAACCTCAAAGTTTCAAACTAATAAACAAAACAGCAAAGCCTACTTTGCAATTTAGTAAAACTAAAAAACATTCAAGATTTGCAAATGAAAACTAAAAAAATATAACAAAAAATGAATAACACTAACATACAAAAAAAAAATGAACACTCACCTCTTTCAAATGAGTTGAGGAGTGTTGCTATTGATTCCTTCATGCTCCCAATGCAATCTTATGGCCTCTCCAAATGGATTTTTGATTTCTTTGGTGCTTTTCCTTCTTGCTGGTTGCAAACTTGTGGTTTTTCTTTTTTCTTCTTCTCTCTCACTTTTCCTCTCTTCTACTCATGCTAAACAATTAGAAGACTCTTTAGGGTTAAAACAAAGAGGAAAGACAAAAAAAACATTAAAAAAAGATGTGGTTTTTTAAAACTTTGACTTCACTTTTTATCAAGCTGCGCGGGCCGATTTTTCACTATTCATGCAGGCGATTTTGACGATTTTTTGGATGAATCGCTGAATCAGCAATTCATGCAAAAAATCGCTGATCTGGTTCAACGATTCAAAAACAATCGGGAAGCCCAAATCGAATCGCCAAATTGGCGATTCACGTGATTTCTGGGCGATTCTCATTACTATGGTCTCAACATTCAGTTGCTCTTTTATGAGCTTAATGCATTTTTCTCTGAGAGGGAGAAATTTGAGGTGAAAGACCTTGTAATGCATTCTTCTCCGTGAGAGAAGTTTGAGGTGCAAGCCCTTGTTAATGCATTCTTCTCTGTGAGAGAAGTTTGAGGTGCAAACCCTTGTTAATGCATTCTTCTCTGTGAGAGAAGTTTGGGGGGCAAGCCCTTGTTAATGCATTCTTCTCTATGAGAGAGAAGTTTGAGGTGAAAGCCGTTGTTCCGCCCTCTGGGAGTAGCCATGGTGGATATCATGTGAGAGACTCCTTGACTTAGCTCTTGTGTTATTCACCCTCTGGGAGTAGCCATGATGAACGTCATGAGGATATCACGTTGAGAGAATCTGTGATAAAGCTTTGTTGTTGACACTTGACACATATGGGTGTAGCCATTGTGTTTGTCATGTTGAGAGACTCCATGACATGAAATCTGCAAATGATATCTCCTTTTCTAAGAGGGAGTGTTAATGTTTTTGTAGCGGCAGGAGATATCATGTGTACCTCCGATGTCTTCATCAAATTCAGGTTGTTTGTATGCGATATCTATTTTCAGTAATGCATTCTGAGACTGTATAGAGTCGTCAATTCTGGATGATTAATGAAGAGTCATCAGTCATCAGTGTTAAAGACTATGAGTAGTTATCAGCGTTAAAGTTTGAGAGGTCATGTGCATATGTGTCAGTTGAGCACGAAAGTGTCCATTATATTATGTGATATTTGGCAAGCTAGAGTCGTGTCTCTCTGAAGATTTGATAGCCTTCAGCGTGAGTAGCTGAAAGGTTTGATATTGGCATTCTAGATAGAGGTTGAAGAGACACATTAGTGGAGGCAGAAAGAAGACTAAGGATCACACCTTTTGTCTCACGGCAGTTGAAGACTAAGAACTCTAAGAGTTTTTCTAGTACCAGATGTGTTTGTGGCCTTTGTGTTAATAAAGATTATTGAAGAGTCACTGCTGAGAATTGCAAGTTATCCTGTAACATAAGGTAATTTTGATTGTTGGTATGAGTGGTCATCGGGCATTTAAAAATTATCAGTGGCAGTGTGTATGGGTGCTTCTGTTCAAGCGATCAATTCTTGATGACTACTGTCTTCCAAAAGGTAGTGACGGCAATAGTGAATGGTTACTTGTGAGCATGTGTGACTATTCTGCGGCATTGATTTGATGTTCTCAGCAATTCATATCCTTAGAGGATATTTTTGTGTGTTCGGTCACGAGTTTTGAGCTGTAGCTTTGATATTGAATATTATTGTTTTATAGAACATATGATTATTCTTCTGTTGGAGATAGTGATAAGTTGATCATTATTATCTGTGTGTAGTTGTGAAAGCTCAAGAGTTTATGAGCTGAGATTTTGTGTCTGTTATTATTATTTCAATAAAAGAGAACTTCTTTGGTGTGGCTGGGTTTTTCCCTCGAGTAGGAGGGTTTTCCCAGGGTATCTCTGGTGTTCTTGTGTTTTGTTTTATCTGTTATTTGTTGTATACTTTTCTGGTTCCTAAAACTTAACTTGACAGTTGTAACTAAGAGGCTGCGGTTGTAACTGCTTAGGCAGTTGAAGCCACCTACAACCATATAGCTGATGGAGGGAGCATTATTTCAATGAGACTTGAGTTTGATGTTTTATAGGGTTGAATAGTTGACTGCCTTATGTAGATTAAGAGACGTGTCTTATAAGATCTATTGTTCATAGAAAACTTGGTGTAAATATTTATATTGTTGCTGAGAAATTTTTTTCGGAATACTTTCTGAATGGTGGATGAGTGAATGCACACGTTCTTTTGAAGAAATATGATCAAGTACAGAATACTGCAAACATACAAAGTCTGAGGTATACAGTATATATGCAAATTATTCATTTTAACAATGTTTATAGCATACATTGTTTAAATGGTGAATAAAGTTTGATAGTACAATGATTTATAATATTCTGTTTGATGGAGTTGTGCTAAACAAATGTGAACAGGACTTGCAAAAGGCAGATTTATCAGAAGAATGATGTTTTTGTGATTTATAAATCAGACCAAAATATCCAAAGGGTGGTGTTATTCAGTTTGCAGTAATTTTTTAATTGTATATCATCATATTTGTGAAGTTTAAAGTTGCAGATTTAAATTCAGTAAAAACTTGTTTTGTAACATCTTGTGGTGAGTGCCTCAAGGATGCCTGGGTTGGTGCTCAGGTTGAAGAGTTTGTGATAACAAGAGTTGGTGCTTTTTAGCAAGGAATTGGGTGATTCCATAGGGTTGGTGCCCTTAAAGTATTGTAAATCATTTTATTTGTGAGTTTGGATTAGGACAGTAAATCCTAGTAGCATTTCTCACTGTGGTTTTTCCTATCCTGGCTTTTCCACGTATTTCTTGTGCATTAGCTTCATTGTGTGGTTGCATTACTTTCAGATTTCAGTTTCAAGTTACATTCCTTTCAGTTTTCAGTTTATAGTTTGATAAACTTCATTAAAAAGTTTTAATTTGTTAAGGATCTGAGTTTTATCTCTTCTACGGATTCAGCCGCTCCTCTCAGTAGAAGAATTGTGTTCTACACTTTCAGATTTTATGATGACATTTTCAGTATTTACAAACTCACTGACATTCTCAGAATTTATAATGACAATGAACTATACATAAATCTAACTCTCTTCACATCTGCATTCTCTCAACTTGCTTTTGCATCAGATTTACTTGTGAATGATTCACACAAACTCTCTGCTCTATCTTCATCAAACCTTAGCATCCTTTAAATAGGATTTGTCTTATCTTCCATCGGTTGGGTAGTTTCAAGACAGTTAATAACTCATTGCAAACAGTTTACAGTTACAACTGAATACTTGACGGTTGTCAGTTATTAACTGCAGAATTAGTTGGAACCAAACCTTAGCAGATCACACCAAGTCTTCTAACAACCCAATGATACATATGCATTTGAACCAAATCAGCTTCATTACCATCCAATACATTATCAGTTTGATCTGGAAAGAATGTCTCCATATTATGATTACACATATGTATGCAGTTCTATTTGGGTCAAACATTCTGCAGAAATAAATATAGTTGCAGATTTTGTACAGCAATTTTCATCATCTTCTGAGGCAAATACAGTCTGAACATATTGAAGGTAAAGACAGCCTTATTTTCACTGATCTAATGCTTGTCTTGTTGCCATTCATCATTTAATATTAGTCTGAAAACACAGGTACATATATCTACAACAGCACTTGAAAAAACTCAGGCACAACTGAAGACTGCAACCTTCATCTTCAAACGATTTTGACATCAGTGACAAGTTTCTAACACATATCCCCCAAAGATCCCCTTGAAACCCACTCAAGTGACACAATGCCCCTTACAGGATCAAAACCTGGTGCATATTGCCAAATAACCACTAGACATATCTATGCACAGTATAAGGCCAATATAATAGGCAAAAAGAGGAAGGCTCCTTTCTTAACTCAGAAGTTGCCACCTGCAACAGCCACATCCAGGTTAGCTTAGCCGCCATCTCAAAAGGGCCAGGTTACCTTGCAGCATTTCTGCAGGCCTGTTTTACTTGGATACCATTAGTGTGGGGAAGTAGCAATTATATAGTTTTTCAAAATCCATGCTATTCTAATATATAAGAAAGGTTCATATTCTGTTTTGGATAGCAAATTGTCCACGAGAATTGAAATTGGGTGTTGTTGTAAGTGCCCTTGCTTACATTCAACGCGGGCCTCAATTCTATTGGTTTGTATGTGCTATATTGTATTAATTTTGTATAAAGTGGAGTTTGTTTAATAAATTATGGTTTTTGTCATTGCAGGGAAACAGATGTTAGTGCCTCTGACAGCATCACTCTATGTACCGGGAACTCTAGATAATCCTGACAAAGTCCTGATTGATGTGGGCACTGGATATTATATAGAGGTAATTGAAGTAGCCCCCTTTTAACAATATTCTTTGCTAGAGATATAACCTTGACATTAGTTTGTTAGAAATAAAATTTTGCACATTCATTATGCTTTTTTGTATTGGTTTTTAGCAAAATCATACAAATGATATTTGGTAATAGGAGAGTCGCATCATTTATATCCTGTTTGCAAAGTAAAGCAATTATATTCATCAGAGGCAATTTTTGTAGAGATGTATAGAAATTAAACTTTTTAAGTGTGACCTTACCTATATCTTATTATTCTAGATTGTGATCATTTCCCTTTCTACAATCTCCGATGCATAATGGCAATTGAAAGAATGATATCCATAAAGTGTGGATGAGAAGTGAATTAAGTTCTTGTTTTTGTATGGAAAATAAAATTGCTCAAATGATTTACTATTGGAGTAACTCCAGAAAGATAATGTCATGAGTTTATTATTATAAGCCACGTGTATCCTATGTATCCAATTTTTGCTATGGACCTGGTAATCCCATCCACAGAAAATGTGGGTCACTAAGATTTCTCATGCTGATTTACTTCGATGACCGAACCAGTATTCCAGGTCATATTCAGTTAGGCCAGAGGTTACTGGATGTGAGTAAGGTTGTTTGCTGTCTGAACGAATATAGCTTGTTTAAATAGCTCAATTGATTCTGATGCAGTCACTTTTTAATTGGTGTACAATACCCTGCAATGCATCTACTTTTTGTGGGATTTGGGTATAAGTCAGCTTTTGTGAATGAAGATGTATGATATCTGTGCTCAATTCTTTCTTACAAGGGAATGGTTCTGTGCTTGCTCTTGGCTTCATCTGATGTAACATCGGAACTTGTCTTCATCTGAGCTGCATTACATGTAGTTCTCTACCTTATTTAGTTCATACTAACATGTGTACAGAGATGTCAACACGTGTCAACAAACAAACACAAATGCTGAAGAAAAGTTGACTACATGTAGCCAATATTCATCTTTATCCATAAATGGTCTTTGCATACCATAGTAATGGATATACACAGGCAATACTTGTTACGATCTATTTTTTATTTTCCAAGACTTCCGTTTCAAATATTTACAGACCACGAAGGTTACATTCAATTGTTTCATCAGTCATAAGCAAGTGTTTAAATATTTAGAAGCTTAACTAGAAATATTTATTAGGATCAAGCAGCTCCTTAATCACAAAGTGACATATTCAGCAATGGATGAATCAAAAATTCCATGAATCTTTCAAGGCTGTTAAGACAATGGTTCTAACTTAGGTCACACAAACAATTTCCCAAGTTAAAATAGGTACTACTATTCTGAACTGATGCCTTCAAAGAATCTTTGGGGCCTATACAGCAGTAGAGCCAATGGCAACTTTTTTCTTGTATGAGTGTGCTTTTCAGGCAACTGGGGATATTAGGTAAGTGCTAGAACTAATGAATGAACGGGCACTTATCAGTCAACACATCAATACGTTTATAAATCTTGTGAGCCTGCTTCAGCCATAATGACACCAATTTCTAATAATCACTATTTCAACTGGAACTTTATCATGATGGCCGTGTGACATTTGTTTTCTACATTTATCAGTGATAACTGAGAGGAAAATACCCTTGTTGAAAATATGAAAAATGGGTCAACTTGAAAGGGATCTTGTATGTAAAGAAAAACTTGCTATCTTAAAGTCTGGATATTCTTATTTCTCCCTTCTCAGAAGACCAGCATGTTAATGTCAACGTCTGAAGATTATATTTAAGAGGGCTAAAAAATTATTAATCAACAAAGAGAATTACAGAGAAACACAAACCAGAAAGCTCTAACAGTTAGCCAAACAAGAAAACTGCCAAAAAAAAAGACAATTGATCAAAGCTCACCCTAGATTCCCAAATAGTCTCTCATGTCCTCCATAACAAGCTGCTCCAGAATTCTAGAATGCTCTATTGACAAGTGACACCATTCCTTGACATTCCATGCCTCTATCTGCTTAGAAGCCCATTTTGCCAAACAGTTTGCTACCTTACTCAATTCCCAAGGGATGTGACAGAAGGTAACAGAGTCAAAGAATGTGCAAAGTCTAACAATCTGATTGACCACCACAACTAATTGCCAGTTCTTTCTGTCCATCTCCTGGTTATTCAACATGTCAAATACAACCTGTGAGTCAAATTCACAGATGATCTTTCAATTTCGCCATCCAAAGGCACACCATTTCTCTAAAGCATAAAGGATAGCAAGAGCTTCCATAAAGTTGTTAGTATGGTGGCCCTTATACATAGAAAAGAGGAAGTGATAGCTCGGGATGTGGAGGCGGATGCGGATTCTGATCCGGGTGCCCTGTGGATGCCACCCGTAAGTGCATCCTGGGCCCTTGGATGCGCTTCCGAGTGGCATCCACAGGGCACCTGAGCGCATCCGTGGGCCCAGCGTTTGATTCAGATGTTTTTTGCCAAAAACTCAACTTAAAAACACATTAAGACATGTGTTTTTTACATTTTTTTAATCTTTTTTTTTCTCCTAAACCCTAAAATGGCCCTAAAAGAGGCCATTCAATCATTTTGCATCTCATTTTGTTTGCAGCTAGGCTCTCTTCTCATTTGGTCTCCATTTTGGCATTTTGAAGGCAAGCTGATTGTTTTCGAAAAGGATTGTTCATGGGGTGAGAGATAGTTTCCACAGGAGTTTTAAGCATATAAGGTAAGCATTTGATCCCATTCTTGAGTCCTTTAATGAATTTTTTTAAGATTTTGATGGATTTTTTCAAGTTTTTTTTTGTTTTTTTACTTTTAAGAAATAAAGAAACAAGTTTAGCTATCTATTTTAGTATTTTTGTATCATTTTTTTTGCACTTGTATGCTTGATGTTCATAGTTTTTTTCTAATTTAAATTTATTTAATTTCTTATTATAGAAAGAAATTAGATTGTATTGTGCAAGAATGGCTGCCACCGGTAGTCAAAGTTCAGTGGGAGGGCAAGCTGCTGATAGTTTCAAAATTGATGTAGGATCTCCTTTATGGAGAATATACCACAAGAATATCACAGGTTTCAGGAGGTGACTCGTATCTTTGGAAGTGTAGCTATTGTGAAAGTAACAAAGGCAAACCATTCAATAGCTCATATTCCCGACTCAAACTTCATTTTATGGGTCCTAGTGGTAAAGAAATGGGTATGTGCAAAGGCATAGATGGGAAAGGGATGTATAAGGCACAAATAGCATCCTATGTAAAAGAACAAGAGGCTGTTGATAAAGTGGTTAGAAGATCAAATTTTTTTTTTCTCAACCTCCATCCGGAAAGAATAAAATGCAACTACCCAATGAACCAATTCAGTCCTCCAAACATCCATTCTTGCAAGTACTTGTACCGGGAGAGGAAGAGGAAGAAGTAGAAATTACCGCCTAGAAAAGAGGTCCAATGGACACCGCTTTTAAAATGGAGGCAAGAGAGCTTGTTGATGAAGCCATTGCACGTTGCCTCTATGCCAATGGTCTTCCTTTCAACTTGGTAAGATCACCATATTAGAAGGAAATGGTGCAAGCCATCAATAGAGCACCAACTGATTACATAAGTCCTGGGTATGAAAAGGTGTGTACCACTCTATTGCAAAAAGAGAAGACTTCTATAGAGAAAGCTCTTCAACCAATTAAAACTTCTTGGAAAATTTCAGGTATAACTATTGTGTCTGATGGATGGAAAGATACAAAAAATCGGCCATTGGTTAATGTGATTGCAATGTCCCCCAAAGGGGCAATGTTTTTGAGGGCAGTTGATTGTGAAGGGGAGATGAAGGATTCACATTTCATTTCTAGAATTCTCATTGACGCCATAGATATGGTGGGTAGTGAGAATGTGGTCCAAGTGGTTACAAACAATGCCAAAAATTGTAGGGGTGCAGGTGCTTTGATTGAGGGTTGGTATGACCATATTTTTTGGACACCATGCACCGCACACTCCCTAAACTTGGTCATGCAACAAATTGGCACTCAAATAGATTGGGTGAAGCAAATATACCAAGAGGGGGAGGAGATACAAATGTTTTTGACAAACCACCACATGTGACAATCCATATTTAGATCATTTGCCAAATTGGAGTTGCTGAAGGTAAATTATAAATTTGTAATTAGTAAATTTCATTTATTTATTTAATTTGAATAAATTTTAATATTTATGTTCATGTTCAATTATCAAATTGTATATAACTTTGTCTTTGCTTAATATTTATTGACATATTGTTAACTTGCTCAGGTTGCTGAGACCTATTTTGCTTCTCATACTATTGTTATGAGACAGCTTGTCAAGGTGCAAGTGACATTGAGCCAAATGGTTATTTCTAACCAATGGAGTATATGGAAGGCTTCGAATTCAGAAAGAGCCCAAAAGGTCAAGGCTTTGGTCTTGGATGATAGTTGGTGGGCTCGTGTGCAATTTGTATTGGATTTCAACGAGCCTATCATGACTATGCTCCACTTTGCCGATACAGATACACCTTGCTTGGGGGATGTGTGTGATGGTATGGACACCATGGTTGAGAAGGTAAAATTTTCCATACAAAAACATGAAAGTGACCCCGCAAAATGTCAAGACTTATGCAATTGGGTGGAAGCAATCATTCATCATCGCTGGGAGAAGATGACTACCCCATTGCACCTCCTTGCATATGCCTTATCTTCGAGGTACTATAGCGAGGAAGTACTTGCTATGCGAGATAGATTTGCACCATATGCGGATGAAGAAGTTGCTAATGGGTGCTACAAAGCTTTTGCAAGATTCTTCCAAGATGATGAAAAATGCAGGAAAAAGTGAGGCTAGAATTTGGCTTATATGCTTCGGGATCAAAACTTACTCCATATGCAATAAAGGACTAAAATAAAATGGGAGATATCACATGGTGGTACATACTCTATCCATTTAGTGAAGCGCAACCGGTTGGGCTCAAAGAAAGTTGAGGACTTGGTTTACATTCATACCAACTTGCGTCTTTTTTCACGTAAGGAGGATCAATACAAGGAAGGGTCAGCCAAGCTTTGGGATGTAACCCCTGAGTGTGCAAACTTGGATGCAACACTTCATGATCTTACTACAATCACAAATGATGGTGATGATACTATGACACATGGTGCATCTAGCACAACTGGAATTGTTCTTGGTTCAAATGATCTTGAACTTGCAGCAGTTGGAGATGATGAGAGTGGATTTTCTTGAGAATCCTTTTGATTCTAAATCTGATTAGTGAATCTTGAGTCTTGAGTCTTGATTGATGAACATTGAATCATGAACTAAGTTTTGATTTTGTAGTTCAAATTGCATTGGAATCTTGAACATGAGTAATTAGTTATTAAACTTCTTCCAATTTGAATATTTGTGTCTATGAAGTTTTAAGTTGAAGTTGTTGAACTATCAAATATGAAATATCTTGAATCTTGATCAATGGTGAAGTATCATTATTCTGATTCATACTATCAAATGATTTATTTTTGTATATTTCTTGCACTTCTTTGCATATATCATAGATGATATATATTATATATAATTATATATATATACACACATCCAAACGCATCCATGCATCTGCATCCGAATCTGCACCCAAATCGGTAACTTATAGCAAAGGAAATGTCACAGTTCGTTTGCACACAGTTACAACTTTCAAAACATAGCATAGTCTCCTTGTTATCTCACTCTCAACAACAACAATGATTTGAATAACAAAGAAGCTGAAACTCATTTATATGAATACCTAAGCCTATCTTGCAAATTGATTCTTCTTGGCAATTTAATACAAACTTTAGATTTACCTTGGAACTTGTTGATGCGTGTTGTATGACTCACCAAACAGTAGAACAAAATACCGAGATATCTTATCCTCTCTTGAACAAAGTACCGTGTATGCTTAAGATTGCAAGAAGATCACAGTAACTCCAAGGTTCCTCGACTCGTGGATAAGCTCGATGTTGATGTGATTTTTTGATGATCACAAGGGGTCTTATGTTTTCAATTCTTGGAATGATTTATGTCATGATGAATGTAGGTACTATCGAAAGATTTGCAATGAAGTACTGTTTTTTGGATTTTCACTGGATATGCAAAAATGAAAGGGGGTTTAGGGTTTAGAGATTTCTAATCTACTCTTAAGGGTTATGATAGCAAAGAAAGTACTCTGATGGACAAGTTCCTCAATTACCAAGTCCCGTTTTGTCAAGCAAGCTACAACTACACGTGGACTGGTGCAATCTTCAAAGGTCTGTGCGAATGATAGAATTTAGGCACATATAGATAGGGGTTCAGGCTAACTTTGCACGACGATTTAGAATCACTAAAACGTCAAAAGTATGAACCAAAGGAACTCATCAAAACACCATCATATTCTCTAATACAATCACAACACTTTATCTATTCAAACTTAATCTAATTGAGAGAATTATGAAACCAAGCAAGCATCAAGACACATCAAATGATCGCCACACTTCAATGAAAATTCTATTGTCTCAATAGCTCATAAGCAACAATCTCAAAATTCGCTCCTTACAAATGAGAAGAAGAGGCCTTTATATAGGTCCTCGAAAACAACGAATGGCCCGGATCAAAACAATAACCGATGGCCAAATTTTGTCACCTCAGCCCTAATTAGGGTTAGGGCACAAAAAAGGGAATCTAACTTAATGCAAGGAAGAAACCACTACCGTAGTGGGTAATAAATGCCCACTACGCATGCATGCTCAAGAAGATAGTGGGGTGTCATAAATAGCCACCACATGTATATCCACTATGCATTAAATGCATCTGTCTTTGACCTTTGTGTTTCAATTCTTAGAATCTACCCAATATGGCCTCCAACTCATCAATGCTGACACTCCACACCGATGCCTGCTTGAATTCCAATGCCACCACTGCTTGCTCTGATTTCTTCAGGCTGTCCTCCCTTTCTGGTAATAGATCCTGAGCTGTGTGCATGTTTCTTGAGAAGGCAGAGAGGTTCGCAAAATCATCCTTAGTGAAAGAGTTAAGCCTAAAGAACTCCTCCAATTTTCCCCTCATGTTGTCCATCGTTATCTCTTCTTCGACCAACCTTTGTAACCATAGTGAGGCAATGGTATTGGAGAGCTCCTGCCGGATATTCTCAACTATCCCCTTCAATCAAGCTGACTCCTTAGTGAAATGTTCAAACATTTCTTTTGCCATGAGAACTACACCATACCACCGAGGAAATCATATGCTCCTTCGATGACCTTGCCGTCAACCAAGACTTGCCAAGGGGTTTCCATCAGCTCCTGCAAATCAAAGATCGCCTCATCATGATAGATACGCTCATCCTCCCATGTCTCCTCCATGCAATGAATTCGAGAAAGGATGGCCAGTGCCTTATCATGAATCTGAACTAATTCCTCAGCGTGGATGTAGACATCATTCTCGATTCCCTTAATCCAGGTCTTTGCACCCTGCGCAATTCTCCTAATTTTGTCAATGGCCTCAACCGACTCGGTTGGAACAGTTGGTGGGGGAACAAAAGACGGATCTTCTTCTCGAACTGAGCAAGGTAAGTTGTCAATGTATGCACATAGAGCCCTGATCTCTCCCTTCTGCCTCTGATATTTCTCTTCCAACTTCCTCATCTTATCCTTGATAGCTTGTGTCGAATCATCGAATTCCTCCATGACTTGTGCTCGAGAGGCCGAACCAAGATCAACTTCTGTTATGTGATACTCCTCAAGGGCAATTTGATCCTTGGTCTTGTCGACTGCTGGAGTTGCTATCTGCAAAACTTTGGATCCTGATTCTCTTCTCACTACCTTCGTGAACTTCTTGGCTTTTCCCTTTTCTCCTGATCGGTCAATTCAATCCAGAATCTCTTGTAACTCAACTGCATGGTCAACCTCCTTTTCCTGGCTTCTCTGAATCCTCTGCCTGAGCCACTCTGGAACATTTGTATGCTGGTCCCTCTGCACTGCTAATTGCTCTTGTCCTTGCATTGCTCTTGTATCAATCTCCTTGGCTCTAGGACTCTCTGCCATTGCCTCAGGAGCAAGTGCCTTTGTGGTGGGAATCTCCTCTTCTGTCGTTGGGCTTCTGCTTCTACCTCAGGGATTTCTTCCTCAATTATCTTTCTAAAGAAGACACCGAGACTCTCCTCCATTGTCACATCCTGTTCCTTGCTCCTTCCCGGCATGAACCTCTCATTGGCATTAATGCTCAATCTATCCTATATCGGCCTAGTCATGCGTTGTTCTCCTTGCTGTGTTCTTTTGCTTGCTTCTCCTTCATGCTTGGTGAATGCTCCTATTTCCTGCACACTGGGAGTCTGACTAGTTGAAGATGACGCACTTTCGGACCTCAATCTCTTTTGCTGTGGTTCTTCAACATGAAGATCCAATCTCCTCTTAGTATGTGTTTCTTGAGCCGCACTCTTCTTTATGTGCTCTACACTCCTTGATGGGATGTCTCTTTCTTCTATTCCTCCTCCAGATGGCTGCCTTGGTCTCTCATCTCACAGCTGTGGATGACCTAACAACTTGTATGTCCAATCTTCTTTTGGCACAATCATCTTGTCAAGCTGTCATTCTACCCACCATCTTGTGAAGTCCATGACTGGCTTTGTCAGTGCATCAAGATCCACAATCTCCTTTCTCTATCAATTGTAAGGATGAACGAACTTTTCCTTATTTGGGTTAAAACCTCTCTGGAGCACATTTGGATCCTCTTCCATCTGATCAGGAATGTGGACAATCTTACATGCCCTAATTAGGTCTAATGGCAATCAAGAGCACATCCTCTTCCTAACCTCATTCTCATCAATTGCATTTTCCCAGAAGTCCTCAAGGTGAGCTCTATGTTGACGCCTCATCCCCGCCACTACTCTAATCTTATTATATGGGTCAAAATCCGGCCTTCCTGGATAGAGTGGTAGACGGGAGAATTTCAACTCGTCAGATGATCTTTCAGCTGCTGGTAGACAAGGACACACTTTAACCTTACCACTTCCAATGGAAAGTGGGAATTGCAGTCCTGGCTTCTTCTTCTTCTTCAAGACTTTGTCATAGGTCGTCAACTGTCGGGTGACTTCCAACAGGATCATTTTATTAGTAGGGTATCGTGGAAGCTTGTACGACTACTCACAAAATCCCTGCAATCTGATATACGAGAAGGTGGGAAACTGAATGAACCATGCTCCAAATTCTTCCACCAACTTCATTGCCTCAACAGACAATCTCATATGCAATTCCTTTTGCAAGGTCCTTACGATGCCCATTGCTAACACATTGTTAACCCGAGTTTAATCATCTATGGCCTGTAGATGCAGCTGTGGATAACAGTCGTGTACCCTTAACCTTGGATTTCCACTTCCGAGGGCTCTCTTGTACGTCAGTCCTTCATACCTCGGGTTTCATGCCAGCATATATATCATGCATGAGCTCATGAAGAACTTTGTGTGCTCCAAATTCCTCAGCTGCTCATCGAGGTTGTCACTAATCAACCCAGCCCAATCGATGTGATTGAACTCCTCTACTACCTCTTGAACAAAGTACCACATCCATGTCTCGAATAGGTAGGAGTGGGGTAAGCCATAATTCTTGCCGAGCATCATTATTAGATCACTGTATTCCCGGTGGAAATCTAGCCACACAAGCTCCTTGGGCAATTTGGAATTTTGGAGTAGTGGGATTTGTTTCTCTTCATCCATTTGCTGTTAATGATCTCACAATGTTGAACTCCAGCTGTGTAAACTCTATGCGCTTGCTCCTTTGTCTTCAAGACCAACCTCTGAGATGAAGGGATCCCAAATGCTTCAGTGATGGCTGGCGGGGAGAGATCTGCAATGATATTCCCATCTAAGTCCTTAATCGTTCTATCACTGGACTAGTAATATTTTGCACATTCCACGATCAACTTAGCATGCTGAAAGGCGGGAGGGAATCCGGCTGCAGCTACAATTCCGTTGTTCACGATCCGGGCAGCCAGGTGTGTCGGGTGATGATCCTTGTAGCCAAACATCCTCCTCTGGAACTCACTAAAATCTAGGCATCCAAGATTTGTGTCCTTCACTTCAATCCACTTCGAGACAATTTTGGACTCTGGGTAGAATTCCCTCTGTTCGTTCTTGATCAATTGCCTCCTACTTACGCTTGTCCCTCTAGGCTCCGCCATCTGCAAAACAGAAAATAAACTTATAAGAGCACAAAAAAAGTAGAAAAAGCATTTCTTCCCAAAATTTAGCAATTTGCCAGAATTTCTCCATCTTGCTCAACATTGAATTTTCTCTCTTCATGGAAATTTGTGCCTCTTATTGACTTACTGAAGAAAATCTGAAATTTTTACAAATTTCTTCTCTCCAAGAAATAATCCTTTTCTTTACCTAGAAACTTCACATCTTTCAAAAAGAACAATTTTCTCTCTCCTATTAAGAATACCCTCAAGTTTGCTCTTCTCGATTTGTGTGAGAATGAAATAAGAGAGGCCTTCTCTTATAGAGTTGCAAGACCCAAAAAGCTGCTTTAAAGACTGCAGGCTAATTTGGGAAACTACTTTACTTGCTTCCCAAGATTCCAATTTTGAAGAGATTCACCGCCACTTGTCTGAGTTTTTCTTCTCGCTTTTCAGAACCTGCCAATTTGAGCACTTTGTCTTCATGAAGAAGTTTAATTTATTTCTCGATTTTCCAAATTTTGATTTTTTCAATTTTTTTATTTATTTTTATTGTTTGAAGTTAATTAATTAAATATTAATAAAATCAATATTTAATCAATTTCACATTTTAAAACATAAATCAAAAACCATTTAAAGCAATTTTCAATTCCTTGTGAACTTTCATTTTTTTTTATTCCTTTTTATTTTATCGTGCATATAGGGTCGGATCCGAGTCCAGGTCCGGTTCGGTCCGGGTCCGGATTCACGGACCGGTCCGTGCCGGATCCGAATAAAAATATTTTCTGAGCTGGGACGACATTCTTTCCCCCATTTGGTGTGTCGTGTTGAACATTAGTCCACTTTCATGAATCCCTTGAGGCTGAGAATGACACAAAACGTGGTTGACTGTTTGTGTATCTGTTCGTGAATGAATCCCGTGAGGCAGCGAGCAACTATGGGAGGGACTCGCAAGTGAAATCTTGCAAAAAACGTGGCTTCCGTTGAATTAAAAAAACATGGCTTCCATTCGATCCTATTATCGTATTATATTTTGGAATTTGTTGTATTATGTTTTGAAATGTTTTTAGTATTATTTATTTGTATTTATGTTATTTGATATTATTTATTTGTATTATGTTTGAACATATATTATGTTTTATTTATTTATAATAAAATATTATATTATTTATTTATTTATATATGTTAGTTATTATTTTATTATTAATATACACAAATAAAATTACATATTGTTTTGTATAAAATACATTAAATAGATAATATGTATTATACTATTTTTTATATTTTTATAATATTATTTTAAAAAAGATATAGAAATATATTTAAGAATAATAAATATAAATATTAATCGCCTGTAATGGATATATATATATATATATATATATATATACTCATGAATCCTTACGAATCCAAAATGGGAAAAAAAAATTTCACGAATCCACGAACCGGATTCTCGAACCCGAATTCGTCCCCAAATCCGAATCGGCAACTAAGATAAAAATCAATGTTTAAATCCAGAATTGATTTAATTCAAGTTTTATTTCTCCTTTTGTTTTTTTATTTTTGAAAATTAATTAATCAAATATTAATAAAAATTAATATTTAATCGATTTAAATTTAAAACTTAGAATCAAAAAACTTTATTAAAAAAAATGACCCGTGTTTCAAATTGGCAACTTTTGAATTGCAAGATTGGATTTTGAACTTCACAAATTTGTCGATCTTGACTTGATTAAATCCAAAAGTTTTATTAATTAAATATTAAATTTAAAATTTAAATATTTAATTTTACTTTGTCTCCTTCGGCATGTTCTGCAACCAACTTGTATTTGCACTGGATAATATGTTTGGGCACATCTAGGAATGAGTGAAGGGTTCTTGTCCTTAGGAATAATTCCTTAACATGCTTGAAAATGCACCTGTGGAGACCTTTGGGCGGGATTCCTTGTGGGTGCCGGATTTTGTCTTGAACAAACATTCCGCGACTCCCTTGTATATGCGCTCAGGAGTGAGAAGTGGACTTTAGGACCAGTGAGGGATTGTTTCTCGCGAAGGAGTTCGTTGACTCCGTTGAAACGTGCTCCAAGCATGACGGGTAGCGCAAATCCTTCTTGCACGCACCTGCCACTTTCATTGGCGATTACTAACTTTGCATTTCTTTCGTGGACGCCCTGATGGCACTCATAATCTTTTGAGAACTCCTCCTAAACTCCTCAGTGACCTTTATTACTTCATTCCATCGGTCTGGGTATGCAAAGGGATTCATGGCGGATTTTTACACGGTATTGCAACACCGTGAATCCCATCTTTGTGCTAGGCAGTTCTTCCTTGACGTGACTGGTCTCCAGGTATGATGTTGATGAGTGGACGTCCTCAACGAATTCATTCAAAAAGATTCTCAATGTCGTGCTCTGTTGGGTGTAACTGGAGCTTGATGCATCACGGGTTGTGATCATATGGCACATCCGTCAGTTTGGGGATTCTCTTAACTCTACGATGTCCTTTGGGTGCAGCGTATGTTCCAATAGTGTTTTGGTATTTTGTAGGGAACATTCTCTTAGGGGAAGCATCCTATACCCATTCTGATCGAATTTTTTGAGCACCATGAATCCAATGATGTAATGGGTAAGGACGTGCTTTGTAGAAACTGTAACCATGCTTTGTAGATCAAAATCTTTCGTAGCGTTTCCTGAGAATTCCATGAATGGCTAGAGATGAATTCTTCTTTTCTAACTGTTCCTTGCCTTCACCATATGCGCTTAAGATGTTTGTTTCTATATGCTCGAGTGTCTTCTCTGACCAAGGCCTTGTTCGAGAAAAGATTCCTTCATTGCTGGAAGTGTGCGCTTAAGGCACATGAATAATATTCATCTTCTGCAATGAATATTCCGGAAGCCTCAATGGATCCTTGACTTAGGACATCCACCATTTAACCACTTCTCAACTAGAATAGGGTGGAAAATGCGAGGCTGCTACCAGAGCTACTGGGACAAAAACAAAAAGGCCAAGCCGGCAAGGAGAGAGAGGGGGTCCCATTGTTGATGGGCAATGTGTGGAATATAGGTCACAACAAAACTCAAATATGGATCTCAAGACCGTATCTTTCAACAACGTCAAGATCGATAGTAGAGAGGGATTTCATCCTCCAAGCCCTAGAGAGAAAATCTTGAATATTGTTCCAATTCTTTCAATTATCGAAACATGCTTAAAGAGGACACTTCCATCTCTTTTATAGCGCTTTCTAAGAGCTTATTCACTCACCTTGTCAATGTGGGATAAAAAAAATCATTTTTTCCCCTTTCCTATTATTTTGGGATTTTTGCTTTTTGCCCATATTTTCTTGTGATTGCTTTTTCTTTTATATTTCCCATGCCATGTACATTATTTTCCTTCACTTAAGTCCACAAACTATAGACTGTGCTTTAATAAAGTTAAATAATTAAATTTAACTTTATAAAATAATTTTATTAATGCATAATAAATTATATCAATGATAAATAAATGAACTTGTCAATATTAACAATTTACCATCGACATGCCACTGCAACTGGAAGTCCAACATGCCCATAATGACTTACTATAAATAGTAGGTGCCCCCAAAACTGTCTTAGATCACCTCGTAATGAACTGCAACCAAAACTGCCTAGGCCAAATGGCCTCTAAGTTCCTTCTATGTCCTGGTTAGCCTACAAGACCAAGGGAAAATAGGCTAATGACAATATTGTGCTGTGAACGCTAGAAAGGGGATGTTACAAGCTCCTAGGAGGCCATTCATGAGGCTCTTTCCAATTAAAAGCATCTACTTGTCCTAGACGTTGAGAGGATTTATAGTCTTCCAGCTGAGTCCATCCAGCCTCAAGAAAAATGTTACAGAGAGGACGTAGATGCAGATACAAAGATAATAGAAGTGGGAACCCATCCCAAGCATCCAACCAAAATAAAGCCTCTGAGCCTCTGTTGCAAATCCAAAACAACCCTTGCTTGATTAACTTAGCACCTCTCTAACCATAGGGTTATCCTTATTAAACAAATTAGAATAGAAATGAATAACCTCTCTAGATATCAACCTAAAAGAAGAGAGCAGATGTTCTTCAGAGGACCTGAGAGAAGTAATGAGATTCCCTTGCCTCCTATCTTTAACTGAGTTATGGAAAAAAACAATGTTTCTATCTCCCTCCTGAACCAGTCAACGCAGGACTTTTATTTCCAAAAAAATTCTTCACAAAGCTCCCATTTCTCCAGATCTTTAATAGCTTCTGTTTCTAATTGAAAAGACTCAGTTAAAGCATGATCTCTAATCTGAAGGAGATTTTGCCTTGAGGAGCCATCATGCAAAGCCATGCAAGGCCCTCGTATAAAAAAATCAAACACAAGGGCACAAACCCCATCTCTGAAAGCAGCCCAAAAGCCAATATTCAATCCTCTGCAGCAGAAGCCACTCCAGACACACCACCCCCGCCTTGCACTGCCTAAGGCACCACCACACCACACCCCTGGAACCAAAGACCCTCCCAAGAACAAAAAGACTCCCGCAGACCCCCGGAGCCCACACCACCTCCCTACGCAGACTGTAATGCGGCCCAAGAACTCCACTTGCCACAATGAACAGCAAAAATAGCAGAGCAAGGTCTGAACGACCCTACCCCCGAGTGCCAGAGTGCTGTCTCCCAGCTCCATTTTCCTGATAAGCATTTTTCAAAAATTTACTCATTAGCCATCCCATGATTTCATTTTTATTGGTAAAGAGGTGTTTTAATTATATGTTGTAGAGAGCTTTTACCCTACATCAATTTTCATCTCAACCCTCAAGAGTCTTTGTTTTAAACAAATTGATAGACTTCTTACTCGCAAATGGTATTTAAGAATGTTTTCGTCAGTTGCTATGGAAAGATTTGAAATTTATAGAAATGTACATGGTAATGATAATTTTCCTTACCACTATTTTAAAAAATTGACTCATTAGCTATCCCATGATTTCATTTTTATTGGTAAAGAGGTGTTTTAATTATACGTTGTAGAGAGCTTTTACCCTACATCAGTTTTTGTCTCAATCCCCTTGTCTTTGTTTTAAACAAATTGATAGACTTCTTACTCACAAATGGTATTTAAGAATGTTTTCCTCAGTTGCTATGGAAAGATTTGAAATTTATAGAAATGTACATGGTAATGAGAATTTTCCTTAACACTATTTTCCTATTCACGTTCATAATATGTTCTTTGTTGATATGTAGCATTTGGAAGCCAAATGTAAGTGTACTGTGTAGTATTACATTCTCACCTTTCCTTTATGGTTGCCTTTTTTGAAGGTGCACATCCTTTTTGCATCATTGAATGAGACACGTTTGTGCTCTATTTTGGAAATATCAAATAATATACAATTACTGTCTTTTTCTTTTCTGATCCAGTGTTTTCTTTTATTTCATCTATGCTTTCTTTCTTCGGTTTGAGTATTGTTTTGTTTTTTCCTTTGCCTTTCTGCATGTTTTACTTCAGGCAACGATTTTTGTAGGCAATAGGTACCTTGGAGACTCTTTAGTTGGTTAGACATAAGCTAGGCTTAGGCTATGGATTTCACTATTTTTTTCTCGTTTTTTACATCTTTTGTATTGAATTACAAGGTTTGTACTTTGGGTCCTCCTTTGTGGTTCTTAGGTGAATGTCATGTCACTGTCACACACATTAGCCTGGATTTCACACACACATTTGAAATTTTATATTGGTTCCGTGTGGTGTGGTTGTATGTAGATCTATATTGTGGTATGTGTTTTCAGAAGTTGGTGAGAAGAAGGTTCTTTGTCTTGATTGGATAGTTGCTTACTTGAATATTAACTAATATCAAATATGAAATGACTACTAGCATGGCTAGATTTGTGACCACTACATGACTTTTGAAGTTTTAATCAATGCATTCATCACATCTCAAAAAGAATCTTTTATTAATACTTTAAAACTCAATTGGGTACCTTTGTTCCATGTGGGTTGTGGGCTTTCATATTTGTCTGCACTATTGCATGAATAATTTGTAATTTTGTGCCTTCCATTGAAAATTAGAGTCTAATCGGCAGAATTTATTGGTAATTTCTCTAGTCAGTTTATGTCCGTGATTGTATCTTGCATCTGACATGCAGAATAATACTTTAAATAAGAAATATATAGGTTATGGAAGGCCTCAATTCACTTAAAAAATTTCTCTCTTTTTTATGACAAATTTTGATTACATATGTTTGGTTGTATCTCTCTCATTGTACAATTCTGTTGTTCTGTATCAGAAAAGCATGCCTGAAGGAAAAGAGTACTGTGAGCGAAAAATAAACTTCCTCAAGGCAAATCATGATAAACTTGTTGAGGTACAGTACCCCAATGTTTGCACTTGTTGCATTCTAGTGTTTTGGATGTACCCAGTCTGGTCAAACTTAGGCATTATGTGTGTTTTGTTGATCATCCAGTATCAACTTATTAAATATTTTCTGTAACAAGCAAATAAAATTCTTTCATGAATTTTTAGAAGGGAGATGCTGATGCTGAAGTATCAAATATTTACCATCTGGGCTTTGGAAGTCCATAAATGATTAATGACATCTATATTTATGAAAGCAATTCCATCTGATTTGTGGCAGGCTTTACCAACAGTAAAATAACTGATCACAGTAAATATGAGTTCTGCCACACAATATTTTGATGGGTAGCAATAAAGGATGAGTTTTTTTTATTTTTGATGTTCAGGTTGCTACGGAAAAGAAAAATGCAGCAGATCAAGTAAATCTAGTGTTACAGGCAAAACTGAGACAAGTAATGTCAGCAAAATAGTGAGCAAGATGGACTTCTAGCCAGATAACAGGTGAAACTAAAGTTAGCATTCATTGAATGAAAGATTTGGAAGAGTATGACTATAATTTGGGTAGAATGTGCTCCAATAATATGTATTATGTATAGCTTAAACATAAATACAGGTTTTCTGGTTTGTTGGATGTCTGTGACTCTATTGTGTGTAACTTGAGAATATGATTAGAAATGAAGGAAGAATTCAAATGAGCGTATTTGTGAGTCAATTTCTTTCTTAACTTTTGAGACTAAAAATGCCAGCCATGTAGATAACTACAGGCTACAATTTCTTGCAGCCTTTCATTGGTTGTGCTTGTAAAACAAATGTTAACTTGCAAATATTTGCATAATTGAGGGACACTTGTAGACCAAGTCTGGAGGCATTTAGTCACAATTGTTTTCTTCGAGGGATGAAAGATTCTAATTTTATGTGTAAATCTTTAGAAAACATATGGGTTAAGCATAAAAACCAGAATGCTGTAACCTTTAGAAAACTGGCTTGTAAGGTTCAAAAGCAGACATCATATGCATTCAAAATCAGAAATGACATCCTAGTATGGTTGTAAGCAGAATGTTTCTTTAAAATTGGTTGGTTAACTTGATTGTAGTTAATTTACACAATTCTATTTATGTAGGAATAGTTGGATATGTATTATATTTTGCCTCTGATAAAAGATTGCATAGTTCATTTGAAAACTGCTTGAAAGGAAAACTATTGAAATGTCAAAGCTATTGGGCATGCCATTGGCATTTTTACGTGGGTTCCAGGACATGGTAAACTCTGCAAATGCCTATTTTGAGAGTTCATAATGAATGTTAGTTTTACAATGCTTCCAGAAAAGAGGCAAGTAAATGGATCTCTTTACACATTGAAATGAGTTGTTTTTTTTTGTACCGAGATTAATATAATTGCATGAGTTTTGTAGAGGATTCATAGTTGGTATGGATGTATGTTTTTTTGGTATGTAGATGAAGTGCAATGTGCAAATGTTGCATTGTTGTTCCCGCTTATAGGCAAGTAATACGGTGGAAATACATTAAAGGTTCAACACCTATTCTCGGGTTTTAGGTTCTAAAAATTACCATCACTACATAGGTTGAGTCGTTTATGGCACGTGCTTTTACATTTGGTACCATGTGTCAAGGTTTCAGACCCATTTTATGGATGTGTATAAACATATACATAGCTTCCTCGGGGACACAATATAAGGATCGAGTAATAAGTGTTTAGTAAAATGTTGAAAACCCTTTGCTAGTATAAAAAAAGTTAAGGTTGAGGCTAAAATGGTTGCTAAAATATGTTTGGGAGTATGGACGCTAAATCAAGCCCAAGCCCAAAACATAATATGAAATTATAAGGGTGTTTAATTTTTTATGTTATAATATTATAATTTATGGAAAATTAATTAAATATAATTTATTATGAGATTTTAGTCAAATACATACGATCAACTAGGTGACGACACTAAATTTTAAGGCCATAAAGCCAGGCTAAGCTATATGTGGCATAATTAAGATTGTAGAACGATGTGAATTGAATCTGATCAACTATAATAATGAAAATTCCTTTGTGTTAACCTATGTCAAACACGCAAACAAGTGATCAAAATTAAAATACTTATAATGATTATGTGAAACAAAATTGAACAAAATGATGAAAATAAAAAGGTATATTAATTATTTTGTTTAACATGCAAAAGTATCTTTATTTTTTGGTCGGTAATAGATATTTCATTTTATTAAAAGTATGAACGGAGAAAGACTTGGCCCAGATCAAGGGTGGTAACAACCAGGTGAACCACCATTCCAAGGAAAGTCCTACAAAAGGATCCATAAATAGACCACAAAATAAAGAAAGCCCCAAGTCCAAAACACAAAAAATAAGTTTTAATTTTGGCATCACCCTTAGAATGGGACTAGAGGACCATATCTTTAGAGTTTCTTTAATTTCCTATCTTTTTTCCCTTTCACTGTGTGCCAATTGTCTTCAAGTTTGGCAGCCTCCTACCAATCCAAAGGTGTATCCTTTGAGATTTTCATGACATCCTCCATGATTGAACCTCTAGCCTGGACCAGACCCCTTAGCAGGATCGACTCCATCTCCAAACCATGAGATCTTGCTGGTTTGTATTTCTTCCTTCCCTTCAGGGTACCAACACCGTTGACTTGAGATGGCTCCTTTGCCTCTCCAACCAAGCTAGAATTAACACTTTTCTTCTTCAAAGGTTGCACTTCCCGAGAGGACATTTGAGGCTTATGCATTGTTTCCTTAGCAACAACTTGAGAAAATCTCCATTGCTTCTCAATCGTATAGTGTTGTTGAGAAACATCTTTCCACCAAGAAGCCTTCTTTATCATTTTATCTATGCCAAATTGTGCAACCATATGACTAGTTTGGAAGTACCTTCTACAATTGGAACCCCTTCACAGTCCAGAGATTGAACCCAACATCCTTGAAGTTTTTATTGAAATTTTGGCAAGAAGCTCCCCAGAAACATCCATTTCTACCAAAATACGAGCAAAAGTAGAGTGGAGATTTTTGAAGATCCTTCATTCACCAAAAAATCTCCTAGCGGATTTCCAATCGCCTCTAAAAGAGAGTCAAACCAAATATGCAAGGCAAGATTGGGAAGCCTTACCCAACATGAGGTTTTGTCAAAAGCTTTAGTAGATGGACAAAAATTAGGATGTTGAGGTTTTAACATCATAGTGAACTCCCAACTTTAGAAATGCTCACACAAAACCTTATTTATGTCTTGAATGTTTTAAAAAACAACAAAAAACCCTTTTGCCACAGTGTATATTTGAACACAGCCGTCAAGAATGGGCTCCTAGTTTTTAGAAATCCAATTATGCAAATCATGTAAACTTAGCCACGAGCCCCTAAACCGTCTAATCGCACCCAGCTTAGAGAAAAGTGAAACATTGTGAGCATTCTCCTCCATAGCCTCCACATTCAGATCTACAACAATGACCTTGGACAATGGGATTAATGAAACCCCCAAGCCACCCACTTGCTAGTGCTGAAACCTTAGCTATTGCTTGGCCGAGCTTGAAGGGTAGAGACCACTACCTTGAGGTGTTTTTATGCCCTTTACCCTCGTTGTGTGTCCTCTCTCATGGGCGGCACCAATGGCTTGATGGCCCCCAATGTTTCACACATAATCGCTATCTTCACCTAACTTCTCCCCAGTTAGCAACAACGTTTTTACCAGTGCAACTATATTTTATATATGCAGGTAGTGTTTGGTTTTCCCATTCTAAGATCCACCGACGTAGATGGAAGTTTGGCCTTCCAAAAATCCCCAAAAATCTTTGCGCCACATTTGAGCCTCCTAACTATCATTGTCTCCATTGAACCCTTGATTTATTGAGTTCTGACTAGATCGACCATGGCGAGGGGGAAGATCAAATTTCACCTTAGCACTAGAATAAGGAATCAAAACCCTAGCCCCAATACTAGGGGATTTCAAATAGCTCTGCATGCAATGACATGCTCGAAACCCTTGACAATGCAAAAGTATCTTCTTACTGTGTGTGTGAAAATTGTACCTGATCTGTAGACACAACACTCAGTAAAACATTAGAGGTTAGTTATAATCAACCTTCTAATAGGTGCGAGATTGATGTTCTCAGAGTGTAATCGAGATCAGTGACCTAGACGACACCTAAATGAAAGATTTGAATGCAAAAGATGGATATGAAATTGAATGCAATTAATCTATATTTTTGATATTTTCTATGCAATAAGAATGATAAAAACCGATATGAATCTATGCTAGATGAAATTGATATGCTATGAATTGATCTATCTAACAATGATATGTAAAGCTATGAAATTCTATGCTATGATATGAAAAATATGCAATTGAAATTGATCTCACAAAGCTTTGAATTCGCAAGTTGATTTTTTCAAGCTCCAATTGTGCAAATTCTCCAAATCTGATATGTTATGATTCCTGTAGAGTAAGTTTGCAATTTGCGAGATGATTGAGAGATATGAGAGATTTTAGAGATGATTGAGAGATGAATTATGAAGAGTTGAGCATTGTTTTTATAGAAATCCAAGGCTTTGGAGGTGCATGAAAAAAAATCATAAATCACTCAAATAACTCAGGTTGATTTTTGAATTATTTTTAAATAAAGGATAATTAACTCACAAAAACATGCAAAAGCTAAACTTTAACTCAAAATAGAGTTTAACTTTAATTGATAATTGATAGTTGTTTGCTTTTATGATTGTGCATGTTTTTGTTTATGAATTAATTTAATAATAAAGTGATTTATTTCCAACTTAACTGCTTTTAAAAATAAAACAATTGATTTATGGGTTAATCAATTATTTAATCAAACTTTTATTAAAAATTATATTATTATATAATGACAACTTGCTTTAATTAATTAAATAAGAATTTAATCAATTATTCATATGATATTAGATTTATTGTCAAAATTAAATAATACAATTAATAATAGATAGAATTAAATTTAATTACACAATTAAGTGGCAAATATTAAATCTAATTAATTAAATATGAAAATATTCAATTAATCAAACTTTAGGATAAATGTGATTTATTGCCAAATAATTATAAAATTAAAGATAATTATGATGATTAGGAATATTACTAGGAATATTTTCCGATGCAGAATTTAAGATAATCAATTATGATTCGATGATGTTTAGATGTGCCTTAGGTTAGGACTTCGATGTCGATTTTGTTCGAATTGAAGATGTAGGAGGTTAATGAACATATAGCCCATTTTTGGGGTATTACATTTTGCCCCTTTTTGAATTACTGTGCGAAGCGCAGTGGTTCAAAGATAGTCTGTGTTTGATAGAGATATAAAACTGATGCGAAAGATAAACCGATCTCAAGATAGAAACCGATTGAAAGATATTGAGATAGGAGGTTGTGAATGACCAAAGATAATGTTTACTGTAGCAGCAATGAACCGATGATTGCGAAAAAGTGTCAAAATACCTGATTCTGAACCTTAGGATTGATAAGAAGTGAGTGAACCGTTCTAGACTCGATTGTCTTAGCAGAACTAGCAGGTATCACATCCGAATCCTTCAGTTGCCGAAGAACCAAGGAAAGAACACTATGATCCGATGGTTGCAAAAACTGATACAGTTTACAAGATTAGGAAAATATTAGATTGATATGGATCTTGATGAATTTGATATGCCCCAAGTGATGATAGATTTGCCCCGAGCGATGAGGACTTTTGATGAATCAGCGACTAGACGTGATTGCGTTGTTATAGATGCAAAATCCTTTCTGGAGACAAGACAGACTGATTGACTCAAATGAAGCTTCAAAGGACTCTGAGTGGATATGACACGTCTAAGATACATTGGAGACTATAAGATATGACATTGATTGCCCCCAAGTTTGAAAATTGATAGGATACAAACGCGCAAGCTAATTGGTGTACAGACCGACTTATTGAAAATTGGATTTGTTGGCGCCAGAAATGTGTGTGAAAATTGTACCTGATCTGTAGACACAACACTCAGTAAAACATTAGAGGTTAGTGATAATCAAAATCGTGCAAAATTGAAATCTAATCTAACCAAGCGATTTACTGCCTTCTAATAGGTGCGAGATTGATGTTCTCAGATTGTAATCGAGATCAGTGACCTAGACGACACCTAAATGAAAGATTTGAATGCAAAAGATGGATATGAAATTGAATGCAATTAATCTATATTTTTGATATTTTCTATGCAATAAGAATGATAAAAACCGATATGAATCTATGTTAGATGAAATTGATATGCTATGAATTGATCTATCTAACAATGATATGCAAAGCTATGAAATTCTATGCTATGATATAAAAAATATGCAGTTGAAATTGATCTCACAAAGCTTTGAATTCGCAAGTTGATTCTTTCAAGCTCCAATTGTGCAAATTCTCTAAATCTGATATGCTATGATTCCTGTAGAGTAAGTTTGCAATTTGCGAGATGATTGAGAGATATGAGAGATTTTAGAGATGATTGAGAGATGAATTATGAAGAGCTGAGCATTGTTTTTATAGAAATCCAAGGCTTTGGAGGTGCATGAAAAAAAACCATAAATCACTCAAATAACTTAGGTTGATTTTTGAGTTATTTTTAAATAAAGGATAATTAACTCACAAAAATATGCAAAAGCTAAGCTTTAACTCAAAATAGAATTTAGCTTTAATTGATAATTGATAGTTGTTTGCTTTTATGATTGTGCATGTTTTTGTTTATGAATTAATTTAATAATAAAGTGATTTATTTCCAACTTAACTGCTTTTAAAAATAAAACAATTAATTTATGGGTTAATCAATTATTTAATCAAACTTTTATTAAAAACTATATTATTAAATAATGACAACTTGCTTTAATTAATTAAATAAAAATTTAATCAATTATTCATATGATATTAGATTTATTGTCAAAATTAAATAATACAATTAATAATAGATAGAATTAAATTTAATTACACAATTAAGTGGCAAATATTAAATCTAATTAATTAAATATGAAAATATTTAATTAATCAAACTTTAGGATAAATGTGATTTATTGCCAAATAATTATAAAATTAAAGATAATTATGATGATTAGGAATATTACTAAGAATATTTCCCGATGCAGAATTTAAGATAATCAATTATGATTCGATGATGTTTAGATGTGCCTTAGGTTAGGACTTCGATGTCGATTTTGTTCGAATTGAAGATGTAGGAGGTTAATGAACATATAGCCCATTTTTGGGGTATTACATTTTGCCCCTCTTTGAATTACTGTGCGAAGTGCAGTGGTTCAAAGATAGTCTGTGTTTGATAAAGATATGAAACTGATTCGAAAGATAAACCGATCTCAAGATAGAAACCGATTGAAAGATATTGAGATAGGAGGTCCTGAATGACCAAAGATAATATTTATTGTAGCAGCAATGAACCGATGATTGCGAAAAAGTGTCAAAATACCTGATTCTGAACCTTAGGATTGATAAGAAGTGAGTGACCCGTTCTAGACTCGATTGTCTTAGCAGAACTAGCAGGTATCACATCCGAATCCTTCAGTTGCCGAAGAACCAAGGAAAGAACACTATGATCCGATGGTTGCAAAAACTGATACAGTTTACAAGATTAGGAAAATATCAGATTGATATGGATCTTGATGAATCTGATATGCCCCAAGTGATGATAGATTTGCCCCGAGCGATGAGGACTTTTGATGAATCAGCGACTAGACGTGATTGTTTGTCTTGATTACTGATGAAAGATATTGATAGATTTGATTGACAGACTTTGAATGATGTGTAATACCATGCCCCCTTCGGGATTAAAATTGAAATCTGACAAGAAAAGTCAGCGTTATAATTAGAAGCATGTTAATTGATTTGAGAAGTGGTTAAACACGTCCAAAAATGCATTCTGCATCGTTTGGAGGTCCTAGAGACCGAATTTGACTAGGTTTGACATGAGTTGACCATGGTTGACCAAGTTGAAATTTTGATAGTTTGATGAAAGCTAATCAGTTAAGTTGAATTTTAGATTTCTGTGATGATAGAAGGTCGAATATGCAAGCAATTAATAATATGAATAATCTCAGATTTGAATTTTGATCCCGAAAAAGGATTCTACTTGCTATTTCATTGGAGGAACCTTCGTGTGAGATTCAGCTCTTGTTAGATTTGAAGATGCAATTTGAAGAATCGTTTAAGCATTGAAGTTCGTTTAGCCATTGTGAGATCATGCAAAGATGAAAAATGCAAAGAAGCATGCAATATGAAATGCAACCTAAGACCTAGGACCTAGTCACTGATCATATGTCGATTTGTTATCATCATTGAACTTTTAAGTAATCGGATAAATCAATACAATGCCCACTAGCCATGAAACCATAGACATATGAATATCGATTTGTATGCGCAAGAATCAATACAACACCCATTGGTTATACAACCATGGAGATATGAATATTGATTTATTTTCGGAATGTTGGATCAGATATAAGCACCAAGGCACAAACGCTAGGATGACATGAATATCATGTCCATTTTGATATAACAATTTGTACAAGCATCAAAACATAAACGTCGTGATGACCTGAGTATGCCTTGCGTTGCAAACACATCAAACAGTCAAGAGATCATTCTAAATCCAATGTGAATTACCCGTAGTGACCCTTTATCATTCACCTCCTTAGGCAAGATCGCGTTTCACAGTAGGAGAAAAAATTTACTTCAAAAAGATAATAGTTAGATCAAACTTCTTTGAATTTTCTAGGTATCAATGGTCGAGGTACGCATGGCCATCCAATTCGAGATAGAGGCTCTTATAGTCGGACACCATTTCAATCCGGAATTTCCAAAGTTGTTAGATTTTCACATACAAGCAGAAGACAGAAAAGATTATGCCCCCAGTCATCACTCTCTAAATCCTATAAAGGACATCATCGAAGAGCTCGAAGGGACACAATATGCAAAAATCTCAATGCGAATCAGTAAGCATACAAGGAAATAAAAGCATGAAGCACAGATTGTTTTCAGTTTGAGTTTGATGTTTGATTGCGTTGTTATAGATGCAAAATCCTTTCTGGAGACAAGACTGACTGACTGACTCAAATGAAGCTTCAAAGGACTCTGAGTGGATATGACACGTCTAAGATACATTGGAGACTATAAGATATGACATTGATTGCCCCCAAGTTTGAACATTGATAGGATACAGACGCGCAAGCTAATTGGTGTACAGATCGACTTATTGAAAACTGGAAATGTTGAAACAAACCGGGAGATATGTACAAACTAAAACAAGACTGAAAGCTGGGAAAGACCAAGATTGCACTGATAGATGGAGCGTTTGGAACAAGTGGCGCCTGTTTGCCGGGTTTTCACCATCTTGGTAGAGATTCTATTTTTGCTACCAAGGCGCCTGTTTCCAAGTTTTCACCAAAGCACTTTTTTTTTTTTTTTGTATTTTTCATTTTTTCAATTTTTTTGTACTGTTGATATTTTCTAATTTTTTTGAATTTTTGATATTTTTTTATTTTTTTGTGAATCATCAAGGCACCTATTGCTAGGTTTTCACCAAGATGTTCATTTTTCCAGGACTTTTTCCAATTTTAAAGATTTTTCCAAGACATTTACCAAGCACTGAATGCCTTAGGCGTAGAATTTCTTCAGATGGAGAACGTTGATTGGTTCTCGGAGCTGTTCTCCGTCAGTTGTTGAGAGTTGATAGGCACCAGAGCCAAAAGTAGCAGTGATAACAAAGGGACCCAGCCAATTGGGTTCGAACTTCCCCTTGCGTTCTCGATGGGATTGATTTTTAAGATTTTCTCTCAAGACTAGATCACCAACCTGAAATTCTCTGTGTCGGACTTTCTTGTTGTAGCCTCTAGACATTCTTTTCTGATACACTCTGAGATGATCATACGCTGCTTGCCTGCGCTCATCTAGTAATTTCAGTTCTTGTAACCTAGACACTTTGTAGTCTTCGTCAGTGACAAGCCCATGCATTCAGATTCTGAGTGATGGGATTTCAACCTCAATAGGCAGTACCGCTTCAAACCCATAAACTAAAGCGAAAGGTGTAGCCCCTGTAGGCATTCTAATACTTGTTCTGATACTGGTTCTGATACTTGTTCTGATACTAGTTCTGATACTGGTTCTGATATTTGGTATACTTGATAGCATCTTTTTCCATTGCAAACTCCCAAGCAAGATTATATCGTGCAGTCCCAATGTTTAGCAAGGTGAAGAACAAGAGGGATTGGCAAGCTGGTGGAAGAGATGGAAGACAAGAGAATGAAGGAGAATGAAGGAAAGAAATCCTCAAGGGAAAACTCCTCAAGAATACTCAAGCTAGGGAAAAATTTGTCATGTAAAGCATATTTGGACAAGCAATGAAAGGCCAACATAGGACAAGTCACCAAAGTGTAATGCAGAAGAAGGAAAGGATGCAGTCCAAAGGAGTAGACATGTCAAGAGGCTTCATAGCATCGTGTTTTACTCTTTCTTTCTTTTTTATTAGATCAAGACCAAATGGGAAAAGGATAGTGATAGGCAAAAATGAATGGAGGAAGATGGATATGAAGGCTAAACATGGAAGGAATAAAAGCAAGATCATTGTAAGATAACTCACAAAATAGTCAAATGTTCTTGTATAGATCAACATTGTCAAGATCAAAAAGAGAAGATGGAATGGATGAAATATGTAGAAGAACTACGCATGATGCCTGATTGCCAGGTTTTCATCATGGTACTTATCCAAGGCGCCACAAGGGAGTGGTTTTCACCATAGGATGAATTAATTTTTCTTTACTTTTGCTACCAAAGTACCTGTTTCTAGGTTTTCACCAAGGCACATTTTCAAATTTTTTTTATTTTTATTTTTGGAAGAAGGCAAGCTTTTTAGATAGTGCTCCTTGAAAAAAATAAACCATGATATGCCAAGGATTCAAAATGATACGCTCAAAGATGCTGATAGGGAAAGGGAGATGGAAGGTAAAAATGGAGGATAAGGTTTTATGTAAAGCGAGTGAGGTTGGAAGATAGGAGGAATAGGCAAATGAGGAAAAATGATAGAATGTAGAAGGATAATGCATGGAAGGATTGTAAAAGGGTAGGTGGAAAGGAAGGCAAGATCAACGTCAACACATACCTTGAAGGGTGGTGAGAGGATGGAGGAATCATGAATGAAAGAATACGTGAAGGAATATGGCGAATGGGTAGTAGAGGTTGTGGTTTAGGCACATGGAATGGAAGAATAGTTTTGGAAGGAGATGAAGTGGAAGTCTTTGGAAGCTTGAATGTCAACTTCACTTGTTGCTCAACACCAGACTCTTTCAAGAGAGATTTTGGAATCCATATAGCCGTAGGCTTTTTATTTCCTTTTGATGATCTAGAGATAATATCTTCAATGATGGATTTTGGAACCCATACTTGTCTTGTAGTTTTTTTCTTAGATATCTCTTTGGACTTTATGCTTCCATGTCTATTAGAGGAGACATGGTGATCTTCTCTTTTTGATGGATTCTTGTATTGCTTCTTTTTCTTGTATTGAACATTCAAGTTACTTCCAAAAGACTTGGGACTTGTGGAAGAAGGAAGAGATGATTGGTTTAGATGGGTGGGTGGATGAAAAGGATTCAAGGGTATGCATCTATGTTGATCTTGAGGAAAGATAGGAGATGGAGGTATGTAAGGACCCAAGATGGATGGTGAATTAGGAAAGCTAGGAGGGGAAAGTGAAGGGACATAAGGACCCAAGATGGAAGGTAGACATGAAGCTCTTAGTAGTGGTGGAAGAGGTCCAAGGATGGAAGTGGAAGACGCAAAATGATAATCAATAAATTCATCAGCATCTATATGACAACCAAGGATATCAGCATCTTTAGAGTGAGCATTAGAATTTTCAATAGAATCATGGACATCTTGAATATGAGCACCTTCTTTGATAGGATTGTTCAAAGCTTGCAAAGACTTAGGAAGAGTAGAAAGTGGAAGCGAACATGGAGTGGTAGAACAAGAAGATGGAAGACTTTGATCTTGACAAGGATTTTTGGATAGCACAAGTGCAAAATTTGTCTCTTGAATAGGCTTAACATCGGAAGTAACAACACCATTTTTAATAACCTTAATGGAAGTATCATCTTTGGAAAGCGCAAGCGTAGTAAGGTTATTTTGATTGTCAATAAACTCAACAGTGTAAGTAGTAGCTTGATCTTGCTTAGGCGAAGACTTAAGACATGGTGGAATGCATGAAAAAGGGGGTACAGGATCAAAAGAACCCTGAGGCGGATAAGAGACATTGTGAAAAGGAGTGGATGACATGGAGGGTTCTTGATCTTGATCTTTCTTTATGTTCTTTTCTTCATCATTTTTAGAGTCCTCTTGACATGGAGCCACTTCTAAGGACAAGGAAGCATGTTGGGATTGTATGGATGACTTTGGAAGAGATGGTGGAGGACTAGCTGAAGTAGGGATTATAGCATATGAAGGCTTAGGCTCTTTAGGTTTATCATTATTGAAAGTCTTGGTAGCCAAGTGAAGGTTAGCTTGAGTTTCTTCAAGGGGTAGCTCTAGAGGATAACTATAGGGAACCGCATGAAAAGTATCAGGGCTTGTGTCGGATGAAGGTTCTGTGAAAGATTTGAAAGACTCGGAAGCTTTAAGAAATGTACGGGTATTGGAGGAAGTAGGGGATGGAAGGGAACCATCACCAGACAAAGGTTCAGCATTAACATGATCTTGCTTGAGAGTGTAATCTTTATTTTCAGCCTGAGAGTTCTTAGAGGAGAGATCCTTATAGTATTGACGTTTCAAGCTAGCACGATGTATTTTATAGTCCTCAGTAGTAGTAGATGGATCATCATCAAGGTATTGTCCACAAAAGCCATCAAAATCTCTTTCAAAATCAGAATCATATGGATCACCATCACGATCTATCCAATGTGATGGCCCATTTGTAGTAAGCAGGAATGAACGATGAGGAGGACTCTTAGGAACAGAGGTGTCATAGGTATCATTACGTTGTCTGTCGTCATAGTCATCATAGTCTCCAAAGCTGGATGTGTCACTTTCCGTGGAAGAGGTATCATAAAGGTTGTCACGTTGCTCACATTTTTTCCGAGGGCATGGTGACATGTACAAGTCTTTATCAAATGGAAAAGAGTATAGAGATTCCATGGAGAACTCTTTAGGTTCATTTTCTTTCTTAAGATTGTTAAGTTCAACTTGCATAGCTTGCAGCTGCTTCATCATAGCGGCGATCAGAATTTCTTTCTCATGTGTACTGATTCTTTGAGACATGTGTACTGATTTTCAATAGCTACTGATTTGTTCTTGACACAATGATATTTGTTCGATAGATTCTGGAACTAGGCTGAAAATATTGGATATCTTGCAATTTGACAATTTTTGACAACTCTCTCAAATTTTTCCAAACACTCTGCAGACTCGTACGACACTGGGTAGTCTATGAAACGACAGTTGCTAAACTCGTACGACAGTTGGGTAGCAATGAAACGATAGTTGACAAAACTCATACGACAGTTGCTAACAGGGTTTTGACTTTCTTGAATTTGCTGGTTTGAAAACTCATATGACACTGGGTTCTCAATCATACGATAGATGGGCAATACTGAAATGACACTTGACAAAACTCGTACAACTTTTGACTTCCTGAAATGACTTTTGACTCCAGAAAAGATTTTACGTCAATTTTTGCAAAATTTAAGGTCTTCAGTTTTGGATTGTTTGCAAATTGTACTGTCCAGATTTTGAAGGTTATACCAGATTTGATCGTTTTTAATAGCCAAGTAGATAAACAAGCACGCAGAACAGCAAGCAAGTGATTCCAAGCACGTCTGAAAACAATGAACAAGGGCAAAAACAACCTTGCGCATGAACAATCAAGTGACCAAATTGTGCTAATCCATGAGAGTACTAATTGTGTATGTTCTGAAAAGTTTTGCAATAACACACATATACCTGAAAGTGAAAAATTGGCCTCTTTAGGGTTTTTAGTAATGGTTTGACTCTGCAACTTTTATGATTCAAAGGGGTGAACTCCAATCCCGGCGCACCAGGGTTTTGACACAGTCCGAGAACTTAATCTTCAAGAGCTGCTAGGGAGATCTGACAACCCAACAATGAACCATACCCGTGGAGATTTCTTCCACAAGGACATTTATATAGCGGCTGTCACTACCATGGCGAAAATGGCTATTACCGCTTGAGATTTCGTCAACGCAGTTTGCCCTGTGAAGGGATTGTCCGCTACGGTTAACCCTCTCTAAAGGTGACTCACAGATTTATACCACAAGGGGACTTGGCTCCAGATTCAAAGTTTTGACACCTCTTCACTTTTAACCCAAACAAAGCAAGCAGATTAATCTGACACGCTAAGATAAAGTTTTGTTCCACCAAGGTCTGTGATATCAACTCCACGTGATCTATCAACCTCTCCGGGGAGAGAATGTATCAATCAATAAGAGAAGACGCACTAACGAATTTTGATTCACCAAAGCTCGTGATATCAACCCTATGTGATCTATCAACCTCTCCGAAGAGAGAATGTGTCGATCAATAAGAGAAGATGCACTAACCAAGTTGAATGTGAAACACACTAAGTATCCTCCCTACCTACAAGAATTCTGTCGTCAAGAAAGATTTATCTAGGAATCCAATCTCTCAAGAATCACGAATAGTGTTCATAGGGCCTAATTACTATGTGAGCACAGATATATTCCCGAAAGCAAATCTACCAAAAACATCCAAAAAGTAGAAAGAAGAACACTTAACGCTTAAAGAAAATATGAGATGAGTCCACAAGGTGGAACACTTAACACCTCACACAAGCTGAAAACGAGTCCACAACTTAGAAAATAAGTGAGTTCCTAAAAGCACAAAAGGGTTGCCAAGTGGAACACTTAACGCTTCTGTCCTGTTGACCCCTCCCTTTTATGGCGCTGAGATTGCAACCACGGGGCGGAAATGAGGGGCCGGCGGATTAACGAGTCCAATAACCCAAGATAGCAATCAAGATCAATCACAAGTATTCTAAGACTACTTAATGAATCCTTAAGGGATCACAACCTAGTATCAAATTATGCAAGTGTGTAGAAATAGATCAAAAGCATGAAAAGATGCACACAAGCTTGACACATAAGAGATTTATTTTAAGTCCAAATCGAAATATTTTCAAAATAAGGAGAATACCTCGTGATCCTCGCAACGCGCTTAGTAGATTCTACGTGATTTTTAGCAATTTTTGTTGAGTTTTTTCATGCAAGCAAGTGACGAACTCTCCAACAAGCAAACAAGCAAACAAGATATGCAAAATATATTCAACTTATGAAAACCATAAGGTTAGCTCTAAAAATCAATTGTTAGGAGAAATAATAACCATAAATTAATCCAAATGACAACTCATATCATGCATTGAATCATATGAAAAATAAGTGCATACCCATCATAAAATTTTAATTTTTTTGCACTACATTTGACCTAGTCAACAAGATCTGATTTTTTTGATATGATTTTAGCCACAAAAATAGAAATTCAAAATAGAGACCCCTACTAAAAAACAGAGAGCTTTCCAAAAATGCAAAAATTTTAGAAAAATCTCTTCATTTGTGCCCTAGAGACCCATTTTATCAAAACAGACTAGTTTTTGTAAATCGACTATTTGAGCTACTAAATTGCATCCAAATTTAAAATACAAAGAATAGACCCCCTATATAATTTGAAGAGCTTTCCAAAAATATAAAAATTTTAGAAAAATATGCTGATTTGCGTCAGATATTAATTTTTTTATGAAAAAAAAAAAAATTATTAAAAATTCAAAATAATTCATAAAATTCTAAAAAAAAATTTCGAAGCTTCCCTGATATGTCTCCAACCTGCAAAAAAAATTTCAGACCAAAACTCCAAGCCGTTTGGGAGATAAAATTAAATCTTTGAAACTGTAGGGTTTTAGCTCCAAGAATCAAAATCAGCATGCAAAGGTGGGTTGCCCCACAGTGGGCATCAGAAATGTGTGTGTGAAAATTGTACCTGATCTGTAGACACAACACTCAGTAAAACATTAGAGGTTAGTTATAATCAAAATCGTGCAAAATTGAAAACTATCTAACCAAGCGATTTACTGCCTTCTAATAGGTGCGAGATTGATGTTCTCAGATTGTAATCGAGATCAGTGACCTAGACGACACCTAAATGAAAGATTTGAATGCAAAAGATGGATATGAAATTGAATGCAATTAATCTATATTTTTGATATTTTCTATGCAATAAGAATGATAAAAACCGATATGAATCTATGCTAGATGAAATTGATATGCTATGAATTGATCTATCTAACAATGATATGCAAAGCTATGAAATTCTATGCTATGATATGAAAAATATGCAATTGAAATTGATCTCACAAAGCTTTGAATTCGCAAGTTGATTTTTTCAAGCTCCAATTGTGCAAATTCTCCAAATCTGATATGCTATGATTCCTGTAGAGTAAGTTTGCAATTTGCGAGATGATTGAGAGATATGAGAGTTTTAGAGATGATTGAGAGAAAAATTATGAAGAGCTGAGCATTATTTTTATAGAAATCCAAGGCTTTGGAGGTGCATAAAAAAAAAGCCATAAATCACTCAAATAACTCAGGTTGATTTTTGAGTTATTTTTAAATAAAAGATAATTAACTCACAAAAACATGCAAAAGCTAAGCTTTAACTCAAAATAGAGTTTAGCTTTAATTAATAATTGATAGTTGTTTGCTTTTATGATTGTGCATGTTTTTGTTTATGAATTAATTTAATAATAAAGTGATTTATTTCCAACTTAACTGCTTTTAAAAATAAAACAATTAATTTATGGGTTAATCAATTATTTAATCAAACTTTTATTAAAAACTATATTATTAAATAATGACAACTTGCTTTAATTAATTAAATAAGAATTTAATCAATTATTCATATGATATTAGATTTATTGTCAAAATTAAATAATACAATTAATAATAGATAGAATTAAATTTAATTACACAATTAAGTGGCAAATATTAAATCTAATTAATTAAATATGAAAATATTCAATTAATCAAACTTTAGGATAAATGTGATTTATTGCCAAATAATTATAAAATTAAAGATAATTATGATGATTAAGAATATTACTAGGAATATTCCCCGATGCAGAATTTAAGATAATCAATTATGATTCGATGATGTTTAGATGTGCCTTAGGTTAGGACTTCAATGTCGATTTTGTTCGAATTGAAGATGTGGGAGGTTAATGAACATATAGCCCATTTTTGGGGTATTACACTTACATATGTGGATTTTTTTTCATAAAAAATGTAAGAGTCAATTAATGGTAGCTAGAAAACATAGGAAGTTTTTGAACTATTTCATCTTTTTGTTGATCATCATTTTTGCGTATTCTCATTATGAGTAACTTGATATATGCACTTGAAATCTTGAGCTGTGTTTATAGATATTTAGGAGAATGAAATAGGACACCGATCTTATTTGTTCCCGGATTTCTCTCATGAGGAACACCACAATGGTTGATTGTTATTGCTAAATAAGCTCATAACTTACATAATATTGTAGTGAACTCTGTTTTCTCATGCTCAATTCTCAACATTTTGTATTAAAATGATAAATTGAATGTGAAATAGAAATATCATAATATAGAGAACTTGATCATGAGACTTGATGGAGTTCACTATCACATTGTGTGGGCATTTATGTAATGCACTATAGTCCTTACATGCTATCATCATAACCTCATGTATTGTCTAAAAAAGTTAAAAATTTGTAAGTGTTCACCAAATCTTTGACTCTTATGCACAATAAGGAACAAGAATAACATAAACAAGAAATGAGAAGATACCAAGATATATAGATTGTTGAAAAATCAATTTAGTTCATACACTTTTAATTGAAAAATTAAAAAGAAAAGGCAAAGGAATAAGAGAATGGAACTTTCATGCAATTGTAGTCTTCCAAATATATGTTAGAATAAGAAAAATGAACAAGAATAACATAAACAAGAAATGAGAAGATACCAAGATATATAGATTGTTGAAAAATCAATTTAGTTCATACACTTTTAAGTGAAAAATAAAAAAGAAAAGGAAAAGGAATAAGAGAATGGAACTTTCATGCAATTGTAGTCTTCCAAATATATGTTAGAATAAGAAAAATGAACAAGAATAACATAAACAAGAAATGAGAAGATACCAAGATATATAGATTGTTGAAAAATCAATTTAGTTCATACACTTTTAAGTGAAAAATAAAAAAGAAAAGGAAAAGGAATAAGAGAATGGAATTTTCATGCAATTGTAGTCTTCCAAATATATGTTAGAATAAGAAAAATGATTGAGACTAGTTGTGAGCTTATCAAGAATGGTTAAGCTCCTAGTTTGGTCTTTTGATCTCCACGAGAGGCCATAGATGCTTGGAAAAATGTGTGTTTTCCCTTAGCCTAAGTGTGTCTAGGACTAAGAACCACAAAGTGAAATAATTTGATATGAATATCAAATACTAGGTCTATAAGGATTACTAAACTAGTGTATATGATATTGGATAAGAAATTCCCAAAAGAGAATAAAGATATCATATAGATATAAATCTTATGAAACTATTAAAATAAGAATCACAACCAAGTTATTAAGATATGATTGAAAGTATGACAATGTCAATGTTTTGTAACAATAATTTTTGTTGAAGAATTGGAAGGAGAGAGGGAGGGAGATTTTTTTTTGGAACACAGTGATATTCAAAATCTACCTTGTCACAAGAACAATAGTTAATTGACAAAAGAAAACTCTTCAATACTAAGCATTGTTCAAAAACCTTTAAATTTTCCATAGAAATTGCAATATGACAAAATATGGGATTTGAATTATGAGGTCTGCGAGACTAAAGTGACCATAAGCTTTTCAATTGACACAGAAAAAGGAGCAAGACCACCTAGACAACCCAACATACTTTGAAAAAAAAGTCCCATATTACTTGGCATAATTCTCAAAAGACATCAGACATCAAGACAATTTTGAAACAGGGGGAACAAAAAAGTTAGTCCATGCAAAATTGGAGCTAAAAAGGCCGACAATATAATTGCAAGCTGTCTTTAAAGTCAAAAACCTCATTGATCATAAAAGCAAGGTTACCAAAGAAAAACCATTTCAAAGAAGGATGTCAAAGTTTGTATTATTAACAACCTAGAATTCATTAAAAAATATAACTGCTTTACACAAAAGATGGTCTACTTCTGACCTTTATATGTATAAGACCAGTATGAAGGAATTATAATTGCAGTTGCGGACTTTGTTACTTATTTTCCTTGATGGCGTGGTTGATGGCTCAGTGGATTAGAAAGACTGTTTCTATGTTATATGCATTGTGGAGTGCCATTGTCTTTGTGGTATGGATTTTATATATATATTGGAGGGTGAGGTTACAACAGAAAAAGAGTTTGAGGGCAAGGGAAGAAAAGAAGAATTTCCATTCAAGATTTACTGCAAGAAACTGGAGATGAGGATAATTGTTTGGCAAGGCAGAAAGTCTGATATTATAAGAACACTGAAATAAGAATTTTAGGTGTAGAGAAGCTTTAATTACAAATTTTTTAATTTTCTGTTTATATTTTGTGGTCTTTATATGTGATGTATAGTGTTTTTGGCATTGTAGAAAATTTGAACTTAGCAGTGTCTGTATGTCTACAATATGATGTATAATTAGATTGATGATACTTACAAAATGTATTCTATAAATGATTGTATGTTATGTATAATGTAATGTATTTCAAAATGAGTTAAATTAATTGGCAGTTTTTTCAGATTACAAATAAATAGAATATAGACAATAATTAAATGATTATTGATTTTTTAATGAGAATATTTGATTTTATTGATTTTTTTATTATAAATAATTATTTTAATCTGGATAGGAAAAAATGAGCTACAAAGATATTTCATATTTATCTTATTAAAAGTATATGTAAAGAAACTTTGTATGGAAATAAACATAATTTATAAAATAAAATATTTAATTATTTAATTTAAAATAAATTATATTTTTAATGATTTGTAAAATATATTTATTAAAAAAGGATGGTATTTTCTTAATATCAATTTAGGTCAATTAATTATGCATACAACAACATAGAATCTTATCAATCTACGTCTAAACAAATAAAATATCAAAAATAGGATTTAAAGCTATGGAAAAAATAAATCTATGAATATAGTATTCATATTTTTTGTGTAAATTTATGAAAAACTTATAAATACATAAATATTTCAAACCTAATATAAAATTTCTCATACATAAAAAATTAAATTAATTTATGATTTTTTTTTTAAACATAGGAATGTTACTATTAGCATAGATATTTTAAATACATCTATCTAAATGACACACCAATCTATCTTACATGACCTCAAGATAACTCTCATATTTTTGATAGATGTATTTTAATATTTCTATATTAGTTTATATATTTTTTTCTTTTGTTTTATTTTTTAAGTGTAGTAATACTAGCACTTGCATCCAAACAAGGTGTAATAGCTATGTCGATAGTGGGATAACTGTGTCAAATTTATTGGAGGGTAGATAAATGATTACAAGTAACTTAATAATCTCATTTGATACTACTAAAAAAAAGTAATTTCAAATAAGCTAATCGAATATCTTGTACTATTTGTTACTAAAGAACATCTGGATGCATGTTTCAAATAGGAATATTTTTCTAAGAACATCAAAGGCGAGACATTGAAATGATAAAATCATCATTAAATTTTCATATGATGGGTAAGGGGTGTGTGATGTATATAAATATACCACAATTACTTATAAGTAGGAAAGATGCAAAAAAATGGTAGATCTAATAATATCAGTATGTTGATCTAGAGACAAATTCTCGGGTATAAGAACTAATCAATCTTATAAATCACTCTTAGTGCTTTTGGGCACTTGTGCTGACTTGGTTTTAGGGTAAAAGCACAATAATCTGTCATCCTTTTACAAAGAAAAAAGCTAACAAAATCAAAGCTCTTCAACTTCAATAGTATAAAAATGACATTTCTGTTTTGAATTTGAAGATGATGTAAACTAATTAAATGTGATAAAATAGATGAATTTTATAATTAATATTTTGAATAAGAATTGGTATTTTTTTTAAATTTTAAAAGACAATTTTTTAGTTGCTGAAAAATGCTGAAAATTAGGGGTCTAATTCCTACCAAAAAATTATATGTAAATAAACATTTTTTCCCCAATTTTAAAATATGTCATAGATGACATATATAGCTAGTGCATGAAGAAATAAAAATTGGTTTGTGACATTTTATTTATTTATTTATAACAATTCAAATTCCAACTCATTAAAATTGACAATTTTCATCTCGCACCATATTTTTCATAACAAAACTATCCCAATCAAAAAAAGAAATATATATTCTTGAAGATGACTATCTCCTCTAGTGCACCATATGTTTTTCAAATTTATTTAATATGATTTACTATTTTTTTCTTTCTTCGAATCAACATATACTTGATTGTTAAAATACCTACTTGCAATATTTTTTAATTACAATAAACTACGTCTAATTAAAACACTATAAAATCTATATGAGGATATTCTTGACTCTGATCTCTAAAAAAGAGTATTTTTTTGTTTTTAAAAAAATATCATTAAAAATATTAGGAGTTATTGAAATGTCACTTTTTTGAAATAATTTTATTTTTATGGTAATTGGACCCAAAGTAGTATAAAACATGCATTTAATAGACATTTTCAATTTGAAAAGTTAAAGCACTTATCTAACTTAGCTAGAATGAATCTAGCTAGATCATATAATTGACTAAAATTAATTTTTAGTAAGACATACTAAAATTCAGTTGTGCTGATAAGTTAGCCTAAAGGGTGACACCTGATTGTGCTTTTACCCTTTATATTTCTTGTTAATCATGTTTGCACATGTAATGAACTATTCAATATATTTTTCTGAAACCATGGCATTCTGGTTTTTCTCCATCTTCCGAATCATTTGATGTGCAACCTATATGGGTTAGGCTTCCTAATCTTCCCCTCCATCTTTGGATTGACTCCATTCTGGAGACTGTGGGGGAAGCTTTAGGGGATATGTTAATGGTGGATGAGAAATCCTCTGATTTATTTCATTCTACTTACGCTCGTATTCTGGTGGATATTGATACCTCAAAACATGTGCCTTCAGAGATTAAACTTGAATCCCTTACAGGAAGAAGTTGGATTCAGCAATTGGACTACGAAGGCATCCCCTTCAGATGTAGAAGATGCTTTAAGACTGGTCATATTGCTTCTCAATGTGATCTTCAGAGACATAATAAGACTGCTTCGTGGTGGAAGGGGGCCTCTTCTCAACACTATACTGTGGAGAAGGTTCAGAGCTTTGCGAATGTGGTAGGGCAAGTTTCTGGCCCTGTCTCTTGTCCTACGATTGTTTCAGCTCCTTCTTCTTTGGTTGCTGGCAGTACTTCTGCTGGATCTGTTGGTTTGTCTGCCAACATTTCTGCTGGTGGTTCTACTCTTGCTGGTAGTATTTCTACTATTGCTGGTGACCCTCTTGTTACTCTTGGTTATGCTGGGTGTTCTGTTCCTACTGCTGGTAGTATGGGTGTTGGATTGTACGCTGGGTCTGCTGGCCTCTTTCCTGCTAGTTCTACTTCAAAAATTCCTCTTGGTGCTAGGAAGTATGGTACTGGCTGTGAGGCCACTGTAGGTTATGTCCAGACTTCTCATACTGGTTCTATTGTGGTTGGGTCTTCTCCTACCTCTGTCTGGCAGGAAAAAGCTTCTTTGGTGGAGGAGGGATGGACTGCTATAATAGGTAAACATAATAAAAAGTCCCCTCTACATTTTGATATGACACTCTGTTCCCAGAAGAAGGGAGGCAAAGGAAAACTTAGGTTGGGTGTTGTTGTAAAGCGTTGGCTTTACATGTTTGGATTTAGCAGCTTGAGCATTTCTGTTTATCTTTTGTGTGGCTGTTGTTGTTTGGTTGGATTTGTGCTGCTGGTATTTCTACTAGTTTTATGTGCTAGGGGGGCACTGTAAGGTTTTTTTATTTTTCCCCCAGCTGTTTCATTTAGATCTAAGCTAATTCTTCCTATCATTCCTAGGGTTACAGTTCCCTTCAAAAACTATATGTATATGGTTTCGAGGCCCATTCAAAACCTGATTTTACCTTAATCAAAAACTATTCAATATGTTTGATCGCTTGGGTGATTTTCTCATGCGCTAATACTATGATTTTAGCTCTCTAATGAGTGCTAATTGCTAATTTAGTGCTAACTACTTATCCTTTGATTCACAACAAAATGTATCCCCTTCAATGCCTGTAATGAATCCTCCTTTATACTTTATTGGTGGAAGTGTCATAACTTTTCATAAGGATTGAGTCACCACTTTTGATTGTTGTCTTTGAGAATAATATATTATGCCCCAAATTGATCTCTCTTAGTTGTACCCCTCAAATGAAATCTTCTCCACTTTATATATTCTAATGTGAGGGAGAGTCACACCTCTTTATAATGGTCACTACCTTTCACAATTATTTTTCACTTTTTTTTTTCTTCTCTTAATTGATAACTTCCCTTTTTTCCTTCCTTCCTTCCTTCCTTCCTTCTCCCCCCTCTTAAGATGAAGGTCTCTGCTGTTTATATCCCATGTTTGAGGGAGTCAACTTTTCATTCGATGTCTCTTGTTAAAATTATATTACTTGCATATCAAGTTTTATTTATTTATATTTTAATTTTATTAATAAAATTTTATGCTAAAAATTTATTTAATATTTGATACTACTTCATAACCAACTACATATTCTATAGTTAATTCTAAATTTCAATTTAATTTTATGATAACAATTTTTTTGTTAATACTGATCATAACCTGCTCTCCTCAGACTATCATAACCTGCTCTCCTCAAACTGATCATACTATGGTTGTTGCTCCTGAAGCTATATCTGATGCTACGGATGCTCCTGATGCGATTGTTGGCCAGAATGTTGTCCATGTTGTTGCTATTTCTATTGTTGATGCTGCTATTGATGCTATCTCTTGGGTAGCTGGCATTGGTTCGCCTAGTTCAGTTGTCTTGGCAGCTGCTAATACTATTGTCTTTGATACTACAGAGGCTGTCTCTATGGCGGCTCTGGTTCAGAAAGATAAGGCTGCCCCTTCTTTTTTTGTTGTCTCTGTCTAGAACATAGAAGCTGGCATTGGTTCAGCTGTCTTATCTCCTGTTGCTGGTTGCCCTTTAGTGGGTTCTTAGGTGTTTCTCAAGATTGGCAGAAAGCTACTGAAAAGGTGGAGGATGGATGGACATTAGTCAAAGGAAAAAAAGTCAATTCCTCCAAATCTTCGTTTGATATGTCATTACGGTCTCATAAGAATGGACCAAAATGTAAATCTTGATGGTCCTTTGTTGTGTTTAGCTGGGCTTGTTTTCCGCCCTCTTGTTGGGAACTATGGTGTGTTCCCCTAGTTTGTTGGGTGGTGTTCCATGGTTGTTTTTAAGATCTTTTATTGCTACATCTTTCTCTTCTCTTTGTACAAGGTTTCAGGTCCTTTCAAAACCTATTTTTACTTAATCAAAATAATTTTTTTGTTAATTTTTAAAAATGATTGTTCTATTTTTATTCCTCTAAAGTCAATAATGTTAATTTTTTGAAAACATAACTTTGCTTTACTCAAAACTTAGAACTATATTTTTTTGTAATATTCATTTTAAAATAATTCAACTTGCATTTCTTGGAGCTAATATTTTAATGTGTATTTTTAAAAACATAACTTTCATTTATCGAAAAATCAAAAGAATTAAGAATGAATCTAGGGGCCAGTTAGAGTTTGTTTGATGAGAAAAACCAAGTTACCTAGCCAAAGGACAATACTCTATGGATTAGCATTTGTAAACAAATATTAAAAATAATAAAACATATTGATTATTATCCAAAAGAAATTTTATATTTAATACGTTGATTATTAAAAGAAATTCTCTCTCTCTCTCTCTCTCTCTATTATTAATATATTCTAATATTTTTCAAAATAAAATAGTGTAAACTAATTTCAAATTGCAAATAAATGATTTATTCTATATTAATAAATAATTAATATTTTTTTATATTTAAAATAGATAATATGTGCTTAATAAAAATAACAAGAGCTTTGATAGAGCTATAGTCCATGCCTTGTGTAGGGGAAATAGACAAATTGTATTTTTTTGTACGTTGAAACAAAGAGTGGGGCTTGATGTATGAAAGTTGCATATTTGTTTGAATGCGCAGGTACCAAAAGGAGGCCTGCATAACTAGCACGCTAAAAGCTTTAGCTGAGTTGATAAACAATTGGGAGGAATTAAAATGTCAAAAAGAGGCAAAAAGGTGAGGAAGAAATTGTCTAGACCTAGAACAGAAAGCATGAAACACTTGATGTTATGTTCAAATCAGAGTAATCTAATTTGGAAATGTATATGCTATATATTTGCAAGTATGAGGAAAAATGTGTTAGAAAAGAGAAATAGTCTGTGTGCATTGCTTTTGCCAACAAATTTTTGTTAATAAATGCAAATATGATGATTGATTAGGTTGTGTTGTGATTTTCTTTTGTGGGCATAATGAAAAATAAGTCTTGGTTTGGCTGAAAGATGTCATGACATTTAAAATGTTTACTCTCATGTGTATAGTTTGCTTATTTGCCATTATCATTGACAATGAAAATGAAAAGTTTGAATACTCAATTAGGTTAGAGATAGTGGAAATGGTTTTTTGGGGGTTTGTATTTTGGATAATTATGAAAAGGAAAAGGCTCCAAATGTGTTGTTTGTAATATATTCATTTGGCAATGCATTATTTTTGACATGGTATTTAGAGGTTATTGAAATATGTATAGCATAAATAGCTAGTTGAATATGGTCTAGCATAATTGAAACCATTAAAACAAATTTTAAAGGCAAGAAGACTTGTCAAACTTCACATAGGTTGATAAAAAAGAAAGCATGAATGAATTTGACAGGTAAGCAGTAAAAATGAGCATACTAAAGACCATGTTATGTCATAGATAAATGAATCAATAAAATAATGAAAACCCCTCGCCATATCTAAAAACTCTCATTTGCCTCTTGTTTTGTCCTTACATAAGACATAATGCAAACTAGAAAAAATCACATCAAATTTATCTTTACCATAGATATTTACTGCACTGTCCAGTAAACATATTATGGTTGCAACATAAGTGGGTCCTTTTTCTTTTCTTCGGATTTTGTACATTAAAAATTCAACCACCAGGAAAATTATAACTAACCAATTAGCTAAAATTGCAAAATCGTAAGCATAAGTATTTCTGAGATGTAATACATTAACTTTACAATGCATTATTTTTGACATGGTATTTAGTAGTTGTTGAAGTATCCATTGTAGAATAAATTTTGATTGGATTTGTTTCAAATTCTTTTGTTTGCATTGTCATATGAAAAAGGTGGTTTTACATGACCTTGATTAAATAGAAAACATGACATGACAATAAATTTATATTTCAGATAATTGTTGTGGGTGGCTATTAAGCAATGACTATATTTGTCTTGCTCTTGACATTTTGTTCACATGACAATTAAAATCATGCCTATAGCGAGCATAATATGCTCTAGTATTGATGCAGGAGCATCTCGGGTCCTTGGCAATCTTGTGTCACCAAAAACATATTTGAGTTTTCTGTGTTGCTTGGTTCCTGTTTTAACTGAGTTTCTCGGTTTCCTTTGTTGACCGAGTTGGTCAATTATCTCTTTGGCGCTCGGTATTTTTCCTGGCGCTCGGTGATGCTTGTTTTGGCGCTCGGTTTCCCTTTCTTGCCGAGTTGTTTATTTTGGACTTCTGTTGAGGCTGACTTGTGTAATTAATTTTAGTCATAGATTTAATGTTGGTATCCATCATTAGGAAGCATGTGGACCTAGATCTGGTCATCACTTCCATTGATTGTGGATCTAAAGGCCGACTTGATTCGGTAGCCTCTTGCATATATGTAGTTGTTTCGTTAGAGTTTGGGAGGGAGTTTTAGAAGAAGTTTAGATAGAAGATTCAAGATTGTTTGCAGATCCTCTCATGTTTGAGGACTTCTGTATCTCATTGTAATATTTGGCCGTAATCGGGAAGACCTTACAGCCCGACATGTATGAATCAATTGATGAATAATATATGAAAGATCTTGCATTCTCTCTCACTCACTCTTGTTGTTGTTTTCTTTCGTGTGTTGTTCTGCAAGGTGGACTTGGTAGGGTGTGCCATTCTTGACCCCGCCTTGTCCCTACTTGCGTCAGGTGGTATCAGAGCGAGGTGAGATTTGGATCTAGATTTGTGAATCTAGGTTTGTAGGTTCCTTCTTGTGAAGCCCTAGTTGAATTGTTGTGGGGTGACAGATTACAATCTAACCTGCACTTGCAAAGGGTTTTCAAGATGGTTCGTGGGAGGAGAGATACAGATCTAGGATTGGCAGACATGTTGAGACAACTTGCTGCTAGATTGGAAGTTGTTGAGATATCCCAAAGAAGAGGAAGACATCTTGAAGATGTTAGTCATGATGATGAACTTGAAGTGGAACAAGGTGATGCAGAACCTGCACCTGTGATGGATCAGGGTGAGGAAATATTTTTGAAGGCTTTGACAAGTTTGAAATCTACACCACATATCAATCCTCTTGAGTATGGTGGAAAATTGGATTCTAATAAATTGGTGGATTGGATCACAGAGATGGAAAAGTATTTTGAGTATGAAAATATACCTAAGGAAAAGAAGGTGAAAATTACAAGCACAAAGTTTAAAATTCATGCATCCTTATGGTGGAAACATTTGCAGCTGGACAAAAAGAGGAAAGGCAAAGACAAAATCAAGGTATGGAGTAAAATGGTGAATAAGTTGAAAGGAAATTTCTTACCTTGTGATTATCAGATTAACCTAGTTAGGTGAATGCAAAGTTTGAAGCAGAAAGATAGCTTGGTAAAATAATATACTGAGGAATTCTATAGATTAGATATCAGATCTGGACATGATGAAGATGATGTGGAAAGAATTGCTAGATACCTGAATGGTTTGAGGGTTTCCATCCAAGAAGAGATCGGTTTGGTTAAATTGGAGAACATTGAAGAGGCTTATCAATTTTCATTGAAAGCTGAGGAGAAATTGAACAAGAGACATGAGAAAAGGAAAAGAGGTATAGGTGGTAGATTCCCTAGAGGAAGAGGTAGATCTCATGGTGAAGGTAGTAGATCTGAACCTAAAAAGACAAATCTAGATAAAGGCAAGACGGAGTGGAAAGGTGAAATTTCATCTAGAGGCAGAGGTAGTAACTACCGAGGTGGTTATAGAAGAGGTGGTTTCTGAGGAACTTGTTACAATTGTGGAGAAGAAGGATATAGATCTTTTGAATGTACACATGCAAGTAAGAAGGTTGGTAGCAGTAGAAATGCTTTGGTGCAAGAAGAGTCACCGAATGAACCCGAGAAGGAAAATAACTTGATGGTAAGGAGAGCACTGTGGAATGAAGGTAAAAAGGAAGATCTAGTAAGGAAAATTTTGTTTAAGACCATATGTAGAGTTTCTGACAAAGTTTGGAAGGTAATCACTGACAGTGGTAGCTCAGAGAATATGGCATCTGAGGAGATGGTCACAAAATTACAGTTGAAAAGGTTGTAACATCTGAAACCCTATTAGATTTCATGGATCAAGGATGAGCATACACTCTTGGTAAGTTAACAATGTTATGTGAATTTGAAAATTGGAAAGTAATATGATAAGGTGTTATGTAATATCATGCCTATGGATTGTTGTCATATTTTGTTGGGTAGACCTTGGCAATATGATAGACATGCTATATATGATGGGAGATTGCATAAATATACTATTTGGGTTGATGGAAGAAGACAAATATTGTTACCTTTGATAGAAGAACCTGTTAGTAATGTTTGCACATCTGTGAAAGTTTGTTTGATGGAAGGAAGAAAGTTTGTTAAGGATTTGAAAAAGAATGATGTATGTTTTGCTATGATTCCTAACAAACCGAGTAAGAAAATAGAGGATAATGTTGCTGAGGAGATTGATAAGTTACTCTCCGAGTATAATGAAATCATTTTTAATAATGTACTTGATGGTTTGCTGCTGAAAAGAAGTATTGATCATTGTATGGATCTAATCCCCGGAGCTAGTTTACCGAATAAGGCACCTCATCGGTTAACATCTACCGAGAATCAGGAATTGCACCGACAGATTCAAGATTTGTTGGAGAAAGGTTTGATCAGAGAAAGTTTGAGTCCTTGTGCAGTACCTTCTATATTGGCACCTAAGAAGAATGGAGAATGGTGAATGTGTATTGATTCCAGAGCAATCAACAAGATAACAGTGAAGTATAGGTTTCCTATATCGAGAATGGATGACATAATGGATATTTGACTGGAGCAAAGTATTTTACCAAAATTGGTTTGAAAAGTGGGTATCATCAGATCAGAATCAGAGAAGGTGATGAATGGAAGACTGCTTTCAAGACAAAGGAAGGTTTGTATGAGTGGTTGGTTATGCCTTTTGGTTTAACTAATGCACCGAGTACTTTTATGAGGCAGATGAATGAAGTTCTGAAGAAATTCTTGGGAAAGTTTGTGATTGTATATCTTGATGACATTCTGATATTCAATAAGACCAGAGAAGAATATTTGTTGCATGTTAGACAAGATTTGCAAAGATTAAAAGAGGAAAAGTTGCTTATAAATCTAAAAAAGTGTTCATTCATGAAAGAGGAGATTGTGTATTTGGGATTTGTGATTTCAACTAATGGTTTGAAGATGGATCCTGAAAAGGTTTAAGCTATTTTGAATTAGCCTACACCTGAGAGTGCTAGTGAGGTAAGATCATTTCATGGTTTGGCAAGTTTTTACCAAAAATTCAGAAGGAATTTCAGTTCAATTTGTAATGCTATGACTGAGACTATGAGAGGAGATAAAAGAGAGTTCAAGTGGACACATAGAGCTGATAAATGCTTTAAGACTCTGAAGCAAAAGGTTGCTGAATTGCCTGTTTTGGCATTGCCTGATTTCAATAAGGTATTTCAAGTGGAATGTGATGCAAGTGGTAGTGCAATTGGAGCTGTGTTGAGTCAAGAAGGTAAACCTGTTGCTTTCTTTAGTGAAAAGTTGAATGATGCTAGAAGGAAATATTTTATGTATGATCAATAATTCTATGCTATTGTTCAAGCATTGAAGAAATAGAGACATTATTTGATACCGAGTGAATTTGTGTTGTATACTGATCATAACGCTTTACAGTATTTGGGTAGTCAAAATAAGTTGAATCAGAGACATATGAAATGGGTTCAATATTTGTAGAGTTCTATATTTGTGATAAAGCATAAAAGTGGAGTCACTAACCGAGTTGCTGATGCATTGAGTAGAAGAAGATCTTTGATGACCGAGATGAAAATTGAAGTTCTTGGCTTTGATGAGATGAGAGATTCTTATGAAGTTGATCCTGATTTTTCTGAGCCATGGAGAAAGTGCAAAGCACCTATTCAAGACCAACCGAATACTAAGTGGGATGAATATTTTATTCAAGAAGATATGTTGTTTAAAGGTATTCAGTTGTGTATATTGAGAGGACCAGTGAGAAATAATTTGAGAAAGGAGAAACATAGTAGTGGTTTAGCTGGACATTTTGGTGTTGATAAGACTTTGAATTTGCTTGAGGAGAAATACTTTTGGCCATAGATGTATAAAGATGTTTAGAAATTTATGAAAAGTTGTGGAGTTTGTCAAGTTGCAAAAGGAGTAATTCAGAATACTGGATTGTATACACCGATTGTTGCACCTGAGGAACCTTGGATTGATGTCAGTATGGATTTTGTTCTTGGCTTACCGAAGACAGTAAGAGGTAATGATTCTATATTTGTTGTTGTGGATAGATTTTCTAAGATGACACATTTATACCTTGTAGAAAGACATTAGATGCAGTACATGTAGCAGATCTTTTCTTTAAGGAAATTGTCAGATTGCATGGATTATCGAGGAGTATTATCTTTGACCGAGACAGTAAATTTGTTGGATACTTTTGGAAGACTCTTTGGAGAAAGTTTGGTACCGAGTTGAAATATAGTTCTACATTTCACCCACAAACCGATGGACATACAGAAGTTGTGAATAGAAGTATGGGAAATCTTTTGAGATGTTTAGTTGGAGACACACAGAGTATTGGGATTCTGTGTTGGCACAAGTATAGTTTTCATATAATAATTCAGTGAATAGAAGTACTGGAAAAACACCCTTTGAAATTTTGAATGGCATACAACTGAGAGGTATATTTGATTTTAGGGATATTGCTGATGAAAGAAAGAGAAGTGATGACGGAGTGAAATTTGCTGAGTACATGAAGACATTGCATGAAGATGTGAAGCTGAAGCTGGAAGAGAGTAATTAGAAATACAAAGACAAAGCTGATAGATCAAGGAGACATAATACTTTTGATGTTGGTGATGAAGTGATGGTTCATTTGAAGAAAGGCCAATTTCTTGTTGGAACATATGGGACACTAAAAATGAAGAAGTTTGGCCCCTGCAAGATTTTGAGGAAATTTGACAGTGGAAATGCATATGAAATTGAGTTACCTGATGACATGGACATATGACCGATTTTCAACATTGCTGATTTGTATGAGTATCATGAACTTGATGAAGACATGACAGTACCGATGGATTATCCTAAGAAAAAAAATGAAGAAGTTGAGCAGATTTTGGAGCAAAGAATTAGCAGAAGTACAAGAGGAAAATAGTATATGGAATATGTGGTAAAGTGGAAGAATAGACCGATTGAAGACAGTTCATGGATTTCACAGTCTAAGTTGGATGCATCTCGGACCATACCTGTTTCATGATTCAGAGAATCATTTCAAATAACCCCAGGTGTCTGATGCAGGAGCATCTCGGGTCTTTGGCAATCCTGTGTCACCAAAAACATATTTGATTTTTTTGTGTTTCTCGGTTCCTATTTTGACCGAGTTGCTCAGTTTCCTTTATTGATTGAGTTGGTCGATTATCTCTTTGGTGCTTGGCGATGCTTGTTTTGGCACTTGGTTTCCCTTGCTTGCTGAGTTGTTTATTTTGGACTTTTGTTGAGGCTGACTTGTGCAATTAATTTTGGTCACAAATTTAATGTTGGTATCCATCATTGGGAAGTGTGTGGACCTAGATATGGTCATCCCTTCTGTTGATTACGGATCTAAAGGCTGACTTGATTCAGTAGCCTCTTGTGTATATGTAGTTGTTTAGTTAGAGTTTGGGAGGGAGTTTTAGAAGTTTAGATAGAAGATTCAAGATTATTTGCAGATACTCGCATGTTTGAGGACTTCTGTATCCCATTGTAATATCTAGCAGTAACTAGGAAGGCCTTACATCCTGACATGTATGAATCAATTGTTGAATAATATATGAAAGATCCTACATTCTCTCTCTCTCACTCTTGTTGTTGTTTTCTTTCGCGTGTTGTTCTGCAAGGTGGGCCTAGTAGGGTGTGCCATTCTTGGCCCCTCCTTGTCCCTGCTTGCGTCAAGTATAATTTAAGTCACTACAAAAAATTTCAAAACTAGGAAGACATCCAATTGCACATAGGTCAATTAAAAAGAAGGCATACACAACTTTAACAAGCAAGCAATAAAAATGAGCACACTAAAGAGGAAATTATGTCACACAAAAATAAAACAATGAGAACCTCTTGCCACACTTGGAAACCCTTCACCTCTTGCTTTATCCTTACAAAATAAAAACAATGCAAGAAGGGGGAAATCACATCAAATTTACCTCTGCCACAAATATTTACTAAAGCACCCACTAAGCCTATTACGGTTGCAACAGAAGTGGGCCCCCTCTTTTTCTCTTCTTCTCCCAATTGTGCATATTAAGAACAAAGAAAACCACCAGGAAACTAATAACTAACCAATCAACTAATTTTAGAAAATTGTAAGAATTTTTTTTTTCAAATTAAAATGTCCCATACCATATAAAAACTATATCCTTTGACTAATTTTTTTCTTTTCCCTTGAAAAGTTAATAAACCAGTGCTGAACTAGAAACATAAGTTTCGTGCTTGACAGAGAGTAGTTCATTTGTTGCTTGGTCATTGCAAGGCTCTCTTATAACAAGTCATCAAATTTGTTTTCCATATGTACTTAGAATGTTTTGATGTTTCATGTGTTCATTGTCATTGTCATATTGTTGAGACAATTTACATAGTATGACTTAGTAGAAGGCGAAGGAGGGTTTTGATGGACTATACAAGTTGTTTCGTAAAAATCTTATGTTTACCATGATTGTATGTATCTTACAGCTCAGTGAAAATTCCAGTTTGCATAGTATATGCATTGTCTTAGATATGTCAATTAGTAGGTGGTAAAATTTGCTTTGTTTTTTCATTGACCTATGCGTAGTTTGTACTTTGACATGTTTTAGTCATTTTAATTTTTTTTGTGGCGGTTTGAATTACATTGGAAGCTATTATAGGGTTTTTTGTTATTTTGAGGTCTTGATTATCAATGTCACAATAGTTTACCCGTTTCATAAATATATTTACTGGGTGTTGCATTGTTTTAGATGTTAGATTTGATAGTTGGAGAAATATATGTGGTAGAGTTAAATTTGATAGAATTTGATTGAACTTGCATAATTTACATTGTATGAGCAATGTGCAAAGAAAACCATGGAGCATCTTGTAGTGTAACAATTAAATGGTTTCATTGTTAATGGAGCAACCATAGTTCAAATCCCCACATAGACCAAATAAATAGTATTAATTTCAGTTTGGGCCCACCTTCATTGGGCTAGTGTGCTCGTGGGCTATATGCCATTGCTAGGTTACCATGATCGCATGTTAATTTTATGTACCAAACAAAAAATATGCAAGAGAAAGTAGTCCAATGGTTGAGAAGATAAACCAAGCAACAAAGAAAAAAAACATCAAACCTCAAAACCCTCCCTTGCCTCTAGCTCAATCATCGCTTTGTTCAATCTGAGGGCCTTCTTTAGACAAAAATGCAAAAAATGAAAACTGAAACAAATCCCATCAACTTTAAGTCTTCTAGTGACATATTCTCACCTATTAAATGCCATAAATAAAATAATGCACAACCTACTAAATGTATTTCTGACTCAACATACGTGGAGTCCTTTTTGTTCTTCCAATTTTTCATATTAAAAATTAATAAAAAACCACTAGGAAAATTATAGCTGACCAATTTGCTAATTTTACAAAATGCCAACAAAAAATATTTTTGAAATATACATGTCCCATACTTGTTGGCAAATAGATTTGTCATTGGGAATGCTTCTTCAAAATGACCCTATTTGTCCTGTGAGCAGTGACAAAAGTTTAGAGTAGTTGGAGATGTTGTTGTAGGACAACAACCTTCTTTTGCATTTTAGAGGGGCAACTCCCTCTTATGATGGGCGTATTTAGTATTTTGGGGTTTTAAGAAAATAGGAAGAAAGATAGAAATATAAACTAGCTTTTAGAATTGGACATATCTATGTCAAGATACCAAGAGCGTGATATGTTAATCTTATTCACATATGACATTTAAGTAAGTAATATTTATCATTAATAAACATACAAAGTATCCGTAATAACACATAAGAGCTATTTGAAACACTTCCAAAACTTTCTCTTTATTTTCTTCGCTTGAACAATACTATTCAAGTTCTATATACAATGTCCTTTGTGAAAATATGGAACCATTTTTACAACAATTTGCTTCATATATATAGGCATAAGTAGTGTAACCACTTAGAATAACTTCCTAACCACTTTATGCAACTACTTAGAATAACAAGGTCCAAGATGATAACTTTAGGTAACTACTTAGAAAAACCACCTAAGGTAACTACTTAGGACAACCACTTGGGTAGTTACTTAGGAAAAATTCACAAAATAGTTACTTGAAATAACTTCCTAAATTAGCACTTAGAATAATTACCTTTTGAAGATGAGTTAGGATTTACCTAACTTTTACATTTGCAAGGTCCAAATGAAACTTTCAAAAAAGGAAAAGTGCAAGTCATGTTACAATATTTACAAAAATAGAAAATATGACTTGTGACAACCCAACCCAAAAACTATACAAGAATCATTACAATCACTTCACTAATCTTCTGCACTTGTCAATGTCACTTTTGATGAAGAAGCCAGTCCTGAAGACTGATCCAGTTGGAGGGTGGATTTCTCTTTGAATACTCTAAAAAGCTTGATATCAGGGACAAATAACTTACTCCTTGGGATGAAAAAATTAGTCATCATTTCTTTCTAGGTCCTTTGACTCTTGTGAACGCTACTTTATTCAAACTGTAAGTTCAATAAATGGGAACTAGAAGCTTTGAGGGCTGCAAAAATATTATTTAGCTTCTCCATAGTATCTTCATTAAACACTTCCTTGCTAAAAAGTTCTTTATCAATCATGTCTTTCAAATCCTTTTGTAATATTTGAAGCTCGTCTGTCATTAATGAATTAGAATAGATGGAGGATATATCTTTCTAAACTTTGACCTTAATTTGATTACAAATCATTGTGAGTTTCTCTTATTCTGTAAAGACTCGACTAGTGATTGTTAGTTCCATTCAATTGCCTCAAACCAAAATTTAGAATAGTTCTCTTTCACACTTGGGAATATATTTTCTGTAATAAGGATGTTAACATTTATCTTTAGGGTGATATACTCTTGTGATGAAGAAAACTCCTCTCGTGGCTAGGATTTATTCTTCGAAATGGGTTGCTCCCTGCTTCACTGTGAAATCTTCTGGCAGTGGGCTTGTCGAGGATCTTAAGGTAGGGGGATCGATGTCCTAACGTCTCCTCAATTGATATCTCTGGGGGTGAATGGTCATTCACTTGCGATGACACCATGTGGGTCTCTAGTGTCGATGCTTGTTTTTGCTCTTGTTGCGTCCGCTTCTACCCCTGTGGCCACTATTTTGAATGGGATGCTTGCAACATCTTTGGGGCCCTCTTCTCTTATCGTGGGGAGTGCTTTTGAGGTTCCCTATGCTCCTAAGTATACTACAAGGGTTGAAGATTTGCAAAAACCTAGCTTGGGGTTCTTTGATGGCATATTAATGAAACAACATGTTGAGAAAGGGTCTTTTCCTATCTCAAAGTCCATTGCCATCATATTGGAAGAAGAGAGGGAGGAGGAACTTTATCATAATGTCTATGTTTTTTCCAACTATGGTGTGATTTTCCAGTTTAGGAGTTTCTGGTCTAGTCTCCCAGAGCTGCACGTTTAGATGTCTCAACATTGGGAGCCTATCCTTACTGGTATAGTTCATAGTTACCCTATGACAAAGGGTTTTTTTATTGCTAAAGTTGAGAATACTCGGGACATAAATAAGATATTGTGTGATCATTTTTTTAAGTTGGGAAGATAGATTCATGCTAATAGTTAAACTTTGGCACCTTGATTTCAACCCTTCTTTTGAAATGTTCAATAAGATTCCTATTTGGGTTTGGCTTCCCTACCCCCCCTTCATCTATGGGTTGAATCTATTTTAGAGGAAGTGGGAGATGCTCTTGGGGACTTTTTGATGGTGGATGAGGAATCATCTAATATTTTTCATCCCACCTTTTCATGTATTTTGGTGGATATGGATGTTTCTAAGGGGTTACCTACAAAAATTAAACTCATTTCTTCTAAGGGCAGTTGGATCCAGTCTTTAGACTATGAAGGGATTCCCTTCAGGTGTGGAAGATGCTTTAAAACTGGTGATGTGGCAGCTCAATGTGGATTATAGAAAATGAAAAAGTCTACTTCGTGGTGGAAAGGTGCTTCAGCTCAACATTATATAGTTGAGAAGAAATATTTCCAAAGGAGTTTCTTGTAGGTGGTTGCACAGGATCCCCTATGACCCGCATCTTCTTCTAAGGCTATTCCAGCTTCTGATGGTGGATGTGTTGAGGCCAACGTGCCTTAAGATGTTAGTGTGGTTCCTTCTCAAGATGATATAGTTTCTTGTGGAGTGGCAGTGGAAGCTGGATCACAGTCTCACGTCCCTCCTGTTGTCTCTCTGGATGTGTGTGGGAGTAGGAAGATGGTGTCTATGTCCTTTGATAGTGATAAGGTTATCTCTTCTAGCCTTTTATCTCGGGATTATGATGCTAGTGCTGAGCTCCTTGGTTTGGAAGGATTCTACCCCTAGGGTGGAAGAGGGATGGATTACTATGAAAGGAAATACATCTAAGACGTCTACGCCCTCTTTTTATATGAATATGTGGTCCCATAAGAGTGACACTAAAGGAAAATCTTGATGGTTCCTCATTGTGGGTATCTGGACTAGAGTTTTCTTTAGCCCTTTCTTTAGTATTTGGCTGCTTGCTGGCTTTGTGGGTGGCTTTTGTCTTAGGTTGTGGGAGACTGCTGGTAATTTTAAGCCACTTTAGTTTTATTCTGCTCTTTCTTTGTTGGGTGTACACGATATATCTCGTGTACTCCTTTTGTAAAGGCTTTCAAGTCCCTTAAAAACCTATTTTTTCCTTAATAAAAAACATCCATCTCTATCATTTCCTTGAGATCCCTCATGATGTATTCCATAAATGCTTCTTCTTTTGTAACACTTCTTGGCTCTTTTTCAACAACCTCTCTCCTGACTTTTGCTTCATCATGAATGGCTTTAGCTTTTATGAAGAAAATAGAAGCATTTGTTTTGATGCTTATGGATGTTCTCAATCAATATTCTTTCAATTACTTCCTGAGAACCCATGACAACTAATGAGTGATCAATATTTAGTTGAAAAATAGTAGTATCCATAATAGCTTTCACATAGGCTACGAGGTGTTTCACTTGCTATTTGTATTTCTCTTTCGCAAGTCTTTCTTTTTCAACCCTTTGAACTAAATTTTCAGTAACCACTCAAAAATTTATACATCTCTATCCTTAATAGAAGGTTCTAGATTAAATCTAGTCATGACAAAATCAACTAGTGTAACCTCATTTACATTATTTTCTGAGATCACATGTGCTATTTCAACACACATATTTCTTATTAGTGAATATGTCTTCAACCTTGAGGAAACTTTGATCTTCTTCTGTATTTCAGGTGTTTAAAATAAATTTGAAACTGTGCTAAACTTAGGGATAACCAACTCTACAATTTTTATCTTCTTTATCAAACTCTTCTCTACCCATGAGGGATGAGGAGCCAATGAGGATACTGACATTTCCATGTGTTGAGGATGTTGTTGCATAGGTGGATTAGAAACAATCCATTCAAGAACTTCTTATGGGGGGAGAATTATTTCTACTAAAGGAGGGGGTGGTATATCCATAGTGGGATTAGGTACCTCTTGTGGGAGAGAATCAATAAGGATTGATGGTTCCATTATCAGTATTGCTTCATTATTTTCAGGATCATCTTGGATTTCTATTGGGATTTTCACATTCTTTCATTGATTTCTCTAACTTTTGGATCTTTCCAATTGATTTATGGGAGAGGTTGAGTTTGAACCCTTTCAAAATAGATAGGATCTATCAAATCAGACCCACCATCTTGTATCCCATCAATAGTCCTATCCATCTTAAAATCCCTCATTTTCTTCAAGGCGAGTCTTGACTACTCATATTTTCTGATTTCATATTCATCGTCACAATCCTCCCAAAAGTTTTCAATGTTTAGAAAATGTAGTAACCAAGGCCCAAATGAATATTATTCCCAACATACCCTTTGTAGTCAAAAGGGAATCTCATTTTATAACCATATAGATTGATTTTGATTAGCTCTCTTTCAATATTTTGTGCATCTAAAGCTATCTTCTAGGTATAGTGATCGAGAGCTATCAAAAAAGGAACACTATTCTTTTTCCTATTTTGACACTTCTTGTGGAACTTTCTTAGTTGTCTACAAACCTCGAGCAAGATGATCTTGTCATCAATGTATCTTGACAACTTGAAGGGATAGCCATCAAACCCACCTATTCATGAATAGGTGAATTTCAGGAACTAGATGAAGAAATTGCCATACATTTTGACCAATGTAGTTGCTTCTACTGATATCCTTTGTGCTAAGTTTCCTTGAAGTTGTCTTATTGCAAGCATTTTGAATGCATAATTTACTCTTCTAAAGTATTTATGACTCTCCTCTAATTCCAACTATGGGTAAAATCCATACATTTGTATCGTCTGATCGAACACCCCTCTTGTAGTGAGTCTTTACCAAGGTCTCTAATTGGCAATAGCATACACAAGATAGGAGGACATGTGAAAACATTGGCTTGTCCCAAAATGAACCAACTGACCATGCAATCAATTGCTAATGAGGCTGCCCTAATTGATGAACTTCTTTCTTGCTGATATGACAAAAATGTAAAGGTACATCCATACATTGAACACTGAAGAATCCACACTTCTCATGAATCGATGAAGTAATACTATCAAGTTGGAAACATAATTGATGAAGAGAGAATGATGAAGTGCCTTTGGAAGCTAAGACTTTCCACCCTTAGGTGTTAGTAGCCAAGTTTTTGCCAAGTTAGTTAGACACTTGGTTGATTTTCACTGAAGTACAACATCTCTTTCTGTTTGCTAATATTGGCGCACTATTCCCTGTATGGTAACCTAAGGAAAATTCCCATAGAAATCCCATCAATTTTAGCCATTAACTGACCATCAATTATTTTGATCTCTCTGTCATCTAGATTGTAACCCTTTACACATTCCATCACCAAATTGGGACATTGAACTGCTACCAGAAACCTGGCTACATGAGCCAAACCACTTTCAAAATTTTTGTGGGTTAAAGTTGAAGGACTTTCATTTGTCATTGACTTCCATAAATCTTTAAGATCAATAAGCGCAAGTTTCATATCAGAGATTTCTGGTAAAGGCATAGTCATAACCTTGATAGTTGTACTTCACGATTCATCTTTTGATATCAAGATTTGACTACAATGTTGTCAATCAATGGTGAAATATAGTTGTGGGACCCACAGTTCAAAATATGTTTTTGTAGGGTTCAGCTATTACAACTTTGTTGTTGCAACTTTTTCTAAAACTTTGTAGCTTTAACTTTTGATGTGTCACTTTGGATTTTTCATGTACAACCGTACATCTTAACATGTAGAATATGGTTTCTATGCTCAACCGATGATTCATGCTTTATACTTATCCACGTGTAAATTACAAAGCCCTGCCTTCAATTCAACTCTGACAGATATTCATGCTCTTTTTTGAGGTTCCTTAACTTGGCACAAGTATGGAGAATGCTGACAAAGATTGTCAAATCGAGCTTCAACAACAATAACACATACAAGACCACATTAATTTGAAGCTTTCTGTATAACAGTTAACATGCCTTGTTTTTGTACCAAACTTCTTTTTCTTTATATGTTCACACACAGCTTCAAAAGACTTCATGCAAAAACTTATTTTTCTCTTTGTGCTTAACATCTTGTATGCATGTTCCTATCTTAGCCAGGTAACGAGAGCATGAAGGAATGTTGTGTAATGCGATCTACGCCTGCAAATTGCATTATTTTGAAAGCTTCTTCAATGACCTCCAACTTCTTACAAATTTATAATTACTTTATGCTTTGAGATACCACTTCTCATGATATTCTAGAAAAGAAGGCCGTGGTTTGTCTATATATCCACATTTTACATTCATGTACATCACATCATTTCAAGATAGCTATCTGAAAAAGATATTTTTCCCTTTTATGCTTTGAAAGATGTTCATAACCTGTTCCAAATCTCGCATATTGTGTCGACTTGCTTCACCATAACCATTACAGGGCTGCAGCAGTGGTAGAAGTACTTGGTCCACATTCATATATGATCCAAAAACACCAATAAAATAAGCTCACACGACTACCAAAATCTAAATGGTGCATTAATAACAAAATTTCAAATATCATATACTTCCACAGATGTCTATAACTTGTACCAAAACTCTTATTTTGGTGTATGCAGGGAGGATGCTTAAGAATGATTGTTTGGTTTGGAAAGTATTTAAAGCCCTTTCAAAAATTATATTTCTTAGCAAATCTCGGAATCATTGCATTCTGTGAGACGACGTGCTCTTGGAGGCAGCCTATCAAATAGTTCAACTGCATTGTATTTGATTCCACATGTTGCGTGCATGACTGTTGATGGGTATGCAGAAATTGGTCAAGGTTCTTATTGTGGCACGGGCATGCAGGGAGGAGTTAGCAAAGGTGGTGAGATTTGGTTGTGGCTTTATACCCATAGATCATAGTTTCTTTGCTTGCATGTTTAGCCGGGCAATCTTTGCTTGCATAGTTTCTTCCGAGGCGCAGTGTCAAATGTGCCTTAGCCGAGCCTCAAATATGCTGGCATAGATTATGGAATCCAATTTACAGCTTCGTTGCCATTATTCTACTTAATGAGCCGACTTCTTCTCTGTGGCCAGGAACCAAAACATCTGGTGCGTAATTAAGCAGGAAAGGTGGAGAAATGGTTATCCCACCGTTTTATCTATGTGTCACTTTCTCTTCTCAATGCATCACCTTTCTTCCTTTCATCAACGTTTTGAAGAACTTAAGAAAAGAAATGTCTTACATGGTGTTTATATTGATGCAAAAGGCTCATTTCGAAATTTGAAATACTTCCATAACTTGTCAATAAGAATGACCCAAGTTTTCATGTCGTTGTTAATATCTAGAGCCTTTCAGTATCTTTTATTGTTTGATCAATAAAGCTAAATGGCTAATTGGTTAGCTTAGGAGTTGTTTTAGCTTTATTGGGCTTTTATCAATGATTTGAATGATTTTAAGAAGTTGACCAACTCACTGATATGGCAAATAAATATTTTTATAGCATGTGGGAGCATTTGAATGACTTTAGTTGTTCTTTAGAATACTGATAGACTTTTAAACATTGAACCACAATGTTCTAACAAAATAAGCAATCTCTTTTGGTGATTAAGAATAGTTATTAAAAAATAATTTTTTATCTATTTGATTCAAGAGTATCTTTTCAATGCATGGCAAAATTTAATGTCATGAGATTTGATAGAGCTATCTTCCTTAGGCATCTGTTAGGATGCATATATCAAAAATTGATTTTGATACTTGTGCTTACAATGAAAACATCTAACTATTGTTTCAATTCAATGATATGTTTTTATGCTTTGTAGATTTGAGAGCTTGGTCATAATGTGATTAGAACACTCTTTTGAGGTGACAACTTTCTATCATGGTTTTCATATTCAGGTTATTAATGTCAATAGATACATAGAGGGTAGATGTATTCATGCATTTATATTTTGGTGACCCAAACTATGAATATGTAGAAGACCAAACACTGATGAATTTAGGACACATGTACACAAACACACACCTGCCAATTGATTTAGAATGAAAAAGGACAAAGGCGTTGATTGAAAAATTTGTCGGTTGTAGTTGAAAAATAGGGTAACAACTAGCTCTAACTAGGGACAAGGATGGAAAAGGATGTAGGATGAACCCAAAATTTCAAACATGGATTAGTGCGTCATCCACTAAGGGTAATAGAGTCATAGGAACTAAGAATGAGAGAAAAGAAAAACAGAATGAGAGAACAAAAAATGGGACACAAAATTAGGAGCGAATAGAATGAAAAACAAAGAAAAAAGGAAAACACACCCAAAAATTGTAACAACTTATGCACATGATTGGGAAAGAACCCAACCTACTTGTGATAGATCTTTAAGTGTCGCCCACTATAAGGAAGGGGCACAAGAGTACCATCCAAATAGGCCAAGAAGAAAAAAGTTGTCCCACTAATTTATCAAATTTGAAATGGCTCTTTCCATAAAGAGTCAAACTTTCCATGACTTCCTTTATGTTCTCTTCTTTTATCCCACTGTAGCACAAGATCACCTACTTGAAACTACCTTGACTTAGCTTTCTTGTCAAAAAAATGTTTCACCTTTAATTGATGCTCTTCAATCTAATCTACCATTGACTCTCTTTGTTGTTCAATTTTGGTTAGGTACACTATCCTCTTTTCAAGAGGATCTCTAAATTCATGATTTTCCAACGCATCTTGTAATTTGAGAGTAGAGAGTTCTAAGGAGAGTTCTTGTGAGAGTAGTGATTTAGCTTATGTGACAAACACTAACTCAAAAGGAGATAACCTAGTAGCTCTTTTCTTTTATAGTTCAATCTTCCCATAATGCTTTGAATATAATTATTTGTGCCAACTTCTCTGATTCTCTTTGACCAATTTCCTTCAAATGGTAGTAATGTTCTTATTACTAGCTTCTTCTTGACCATTCCCTTAATGGTAGCAGTAAGATGCATGTGATAGGATAATTCCATATTTATAGCTAACGGAAAAAATCTCATGAGAAGAAAAGTTGGTGGTGTACCTTATCAAGATTTTTTTTTTAATGAAATCACAAACAAATCCTGAAGTCATTTTTTTAATTAGCACAACTTATACCCACTGAGTGAAGTAATTTGTTGCTACTAGAATGTGGATGTGGTTGGCACTATAATGTAAATTAATAGGACATATGAAGTTGATACCCCATTTTTTAAAAGGTTCTTCAACAATTTATAGTTTGTGTGGTAGAGCTACAAGTTGCACAATTCATTTGAATTGTTGACAGGATTCACATTTCTTGACCCATTCATCAACATCCTTGAACAAATCAGGCCAATAATAAATATTCCTTACTATTTTGGATACTATCACAGAGGAAGAAAAATGTTCACCACATGCTTCATTATGGAATAATTGAAGTAGCTTCTTTCTTTGGTCTTGATCTACGCACCTTAAGAATGTACCATCAATTCCCTTGTTGTAAAGAACATCACCCCAAATAATATATTTTTCCACTTTCATCTTAATTATTCTCTTCTTCTTTAGAGTTAGGTGGGTTGGAAATTACACATAAGTGAGGAAATATACGACATTTGAGAACCACCTTTTTCTATGAGTTTGCATAAGCCTCTTCCTCTTACTATCTTGGTAGGTTTAATATCTATATCATATTCTTGAGCCTTCACTATACAATAGGCCCTTGTATTCAATCTTATATCTTGTTGAGTTAGGATGGTCTTCACCTCAGTATCAGGTACATATATTGTTGAATGAGAATTTCATATATAAAACCTGAATTGCTTTACAACTTTGACAATGACATAAGCATGTTTTTCTACCAAAGAGTAAATTTTAACTCATGCTTTTTCAAAGGAATGCTCATGAAGGCAATATGTGATTCAACATTATCCTCACTGATTTGAGTCAATATCGAGGACTAAGTTGTTTCAAAGGCTTAACAAGAAATGTTAAAATCCTTTGAGAAACTAGGATAGTATAGAGTGGGGGATTTTGTAATGGATGCCTTGATTTGTTCAAAATCCTTCTTTCCTTTCTCCATCCATTTTAACTTAGCATTACCTTTCATCATGTAATTCCCCACCAGGGAACCCAAGACAAATTAACCTAAAACACGATACTATGTTTACCGAATAATTTTTTTCTTAAAAGTTTTTATAACAATAATGAATAACAATGCAGAAGAAATAAAACATAAGACAATACATACACATAAATATAACTCAATCACCATGTTACGAATCCCAAGGGTTCCATGATGTAGAATTACGTATATGCTAATTAATTATCTAGAATAAATATAATTACAAAACCTCACATATTCAAATGAATAACAAGTACATCATCATATAAATGTGAACATATAGATACAAATGGAGCAATATAAAGTACATAGCGAACCAACATCCATTGCACAAGTCACTGTGTATGCAATAGAAAATCAAATAGAAAGTACATATACAATATACCAAAAAGCTATCACAATTGATACACTGATACAAGTATACAACATATAAAAGACAAGAGAAAAACTCTAATGATGAACAAGAAGAATGTAGATTCTACAAGGATAATTTAACACCTGAACAAGAATGTCAGAATCTCAAATGCTAATAGAATCACTACCACCTTACCATGTGGAACCTGAAGGTCCACTCCTACCATGCTTAGGAGAATTATCAAATCCTACTTGAATATCAACCATAATAAAAAACCAAGAAAGGGATCCTGAAAGATCTCTATCACAAGATGTACTAAATATACTGCAAAGGTGATACACACAAATCCAAAGGCAACCAACACCTGTAGGAAACCTAAGATGCTAACACAAGGTAGTGTAAGATAAGTGGGGTCAAAGGCTCACCCAATTACCTGACCACCGTGTAGAATCACAACATGAAAAAAATAACATAGAAAAAGGGGAGAAGGAAAATAGATCATATTTATTTATTAATTCATTCAAACTTGATACATGACAGGTTGTGGGGGCCTTCCTGGTTGTGGCCAATACAAATAGGAATCAATTACAAAACATAAAAATCCTCCTACATCATGTGAGATCCTTGATCACCTGCTTCTTTTTTTTCCTAAAACCTAGAACAAATCATTACATTTATACACGAGGCTACTGAACAGGTTGGCCCAATAGAATCTTCAAGATCCAACATTAGAGAAAGAAATGACCTAAATTTAGGTCCACACATTTCCTAATGAGTGATCTCAACATTAAGATCATGACCAAATTTAATGCATAAGTCATCCCAGACAAAAGATCCAAAAGCAAACCCATCGGTGAACTAGGTGACCAAGAAACAAAGAACACACCGAACCCACTCGGTGAAGAACACCATCAAGTATAACATAACACAAAAAGGCCACTTGGTGAAAGGTACCACTGAGAAGAGACAACACATTGTCGAGCGGTAATTGAGCTCGTCGGTGAACAAACATGAACACTCCACTGAGAACTCCAAATCAATTACCAAGAATATCTAACAAGTTACCGAGATACAAGATTGTCATGAACCCAAGATGCTCTTGCATCAGATGCCCGAGGTTGAAAAGAAAATGATTCTCTAAATCATGAGTGAGGTACAACCTAAGCTGAATCCAAATCAGATTGAGAAATCCCTATAGAGTCTTCAATTGGTCTGTTCTTCCACTTTACCAAGTATTCCATGTAATCCTTTCCTCTTGTGCTTATGCCAACTCTTTGTTCCAAAATCTGTTCAACTTCTTATGTTTGCTTCTTAGGATAATCACTTGATACTATCACTTCTTCATCAGGCTCATGATACTCATACAAATCTACAATGTTAAATATTGGTGATATGTCCATGTCATTAGGTAACTCTACTTCATAAGCATTTCCACTTTCAAACTTCTCCAGTACCTTGCAGGGACCAAATTTCTTCATCTTCAACTTACTATAGGTTCTAAAAGGAAATCTTCCTTTCTTCAAATGAAGCATTACCTCATCATCAACCTCAAAAATCTTATGTCTTCTCAACCTATCTACAATATCCTTGTATTTTTTATTACTCTGCTCCAACTTATGTTTTACTTCCTCATGCAATGACTCCATAAATTCAACAAATTCTTCCCCTTCAACACTCCTCTTCTCTTCTCCAACAATATCTTTCAAGTTTGATATACCCCTTGGTTGTATGCTAGTCATAATCTAAAAAGGCATCTTGCTAGAACTCCTATTCACTAAATTATTATATGCAAACTCTTCTTGTGCTAACATTAAATCCCAATTACCCAGTTTGTCTCCAACTAAGCATCTCAACAGGTTACCCAAACTTCTATTTACAACCTTTGTTTGTCCATCAGTCTGTGGAAATGTTGAACTATACTTCAACTCAATGTCCATCTTCTTCCATAGTCTTCCAAAAATAACCAACAAACTTGTTGTCTCGTTGAAAGATGATACTCCTCAATAATCCATGCAATTTGATAATCTCCTTGAAGAAAAGATCTTTTATATGCACTGCATCTAATGTTTTCCTACATGGTATGAAATGTGCCATCTTGGAAAATCTGTCCACAAAAACAAATATGGAATCATTACCTCTTGTTGTCCTGGGTAAGTCAAAAATAAATTCCATGTTGATATTGCTCCAAGGTTTCTCAGGAACAAAAATCAGTGTATATAATCCAGTATTTTGACTTACTCCTTTTGCAACTTGACAAACTCCACAACTCTTCACAAATTTTTGGACATCCTTATACAACTACGACCAGAAATACCTTTCCTTAGCAAAATCAATGTCTTATCAATGCCAAAGTGTCCATCCAAACCACTACTATGATTCTCCTTTATCAAATTAGTTCTCATTGATCCTCTCAATATTCATACCTGAATTTCTTTGAACAACATACCTTCTTGAATGAAATAGTCTTCCCACTTATACGATTGATCTGGAATAGGTGCTCTGCACATTCTTCATAGATAAGAAAAATTAGGGTAATTTTCATACAAATTCTTCATATCATCAAAAACAAGAACCTCAATTCTCATTTTAGTCAGCAAAGATCTTCTTCTACTCAATGCATCAACAACTCGGTTAGATAATCACTCTTATGTTTTATCTCAAATGTAAAATTCTGAAAATACTCAACCCATTTCATATGTCTTTGATTCAACTTATTCTAACTACCCAAATACTGTAAAGCCTTATGATCAATATACAACACAAATTCCTTCTACATCAAATAATGTCTCCATTTCTTTAGGGCTTGATCAATAGCATAGAATTCTTGATCATACACAAAATATTTTCTTTTAGCTTCATTCAACTTCTCACTGAAGAAAGCAACAGGTTTACCTTCTTGACTCAACACAACTCCTATTGTACTGCCACTTGCATCACATTCAACTTGGAATACATTATTAAAATTAGATAAAACTAACACAAGAAATTCAAAAACCTTATGTTTCAAAGTCTCAAAACTCTTATCAACTCAGTGTATCTAATTTAACTCTCTTTTATATCCTCCCATTGTCTTGGTCATAGCATTACAAATTGAACTGAAATTTATGATGAACTTTTGGTTAAAACTTTATAATCCATAGAATGATCTTACCTCACCAACATTCTCAAGTGTAGGTCACTCAATTATGGCTTTAACCTTCTCAGGATCCATCTTCAAACCATCATGTGAAATCACAAATCCTAAATATAAAATCTCCTCTTTTATGAAGGAACACTTTTTTAGATTAATCAACAAATTTTCCTCTTTCAATCTCTGTAATACATGTCTAATGCGCAACAAATGATCTTCTATGGTTTTACTAAATATCAAAATGTCATCCAGGTATACAATCACAATTTACCCAATAATTTATTCAGAACCTCATAAAAGTACTTGGTGCATTAGTTAAACCAAAAGGCATAACCAACCATTCATACAAACCTTCTTTTGTCTTGAAAGAAATGTTTCATTCATCACCTTCTCTGATTCTAATTTGATGATATCCACTCTTCAAATCAATCATGGTAAAATATTTTTCTCCACTCAAACATTCCATTATATCATCCATTCTTGGTATAGGAAATTGATACTTAAATGTTATCTTGTTGATACCTCTAGAATCAGTACACAGTCTACATTCTTCTTAGGTGCAAGCACAACTGGTACTACACATGGAATCAAAATTTATCTAATCAAACCTTTTTGTAACAACTCTTAAACTTGTTAGTTAAGTTCATCATTCTCAGTTGGTGTTAGTCGGTGTGGTGCCTTATTTGGAAAACTAGCTCCAGGGATTAGATCCATATAATGACTAATACTTCTCATTGTGGGAAAACCCTCAAGTACATTTTCTAAAATGATCCCCTTGTACTCGGTGAGTAGCTTCTCAACCTCTTCAAGAACATTATCTTCTATTTTCTCACTTGGTTTGTTAGGAATCACATCATAACAAACATCATTTCTCTTCAAATCCTTAACAAAGTATCTACCTTCCATCAAACAAACTTTCATAGATGTACATATCTCACCAGCAAATTATTCAATCAAAGGTAACAAGATTTGTCTCTTTCCATTAGCCCAAATAGTATATTTGTGCAATCTTCCATCATATACAACATGTCTATCATATTGCCAAGGTCTACCCAACAAAATATGACAACAATCCATAGGCATAATATCACACAACACCTTATCATAATACTTTCCAATTTTCAGATTTACAAAACATTGTTCACTTGCCATAAGTGTATGTTCATCCTTGATCCATGAAATTTGATAGGTATTTGGATACTTCAATGTTTCCAACTATAACTTTATAACCATTTCCTCTAATGCCAGATTCTATAAACTTCTACTGTCAATAATCACTTTCCAAACTTTGTCTGCAACTCTGCATTTGGTCTTCAAAAAACTCTTTCTTACCGGATCTTCCTTAGTCTTCTTACTCCACAATGATCTTCTAACCATCAAGTCCCCTTCCTTCTCAGGTCCATTTGGTGAATTTTCATACACCAAAGCATTTCTACTGCTACTGGCGTTCTTGCTTGCATGTGTACACTCAAATGATCTATTTCCCTCTTCTCGATAATTGTAACAAGTTCCTCAGAATCCTCCTCTACCATATCCACCTCAGGAGTAATTACCTCTTCCTTTGGATGAACTTTCACCTTTCCGCTCAGTCTTGCCTTTGTCTTGATTTTTCTTGTCCTTATTGGATCTACTATTTTCACCATATGATCTACGTCTTCCTCTAGGGAATCTACCACCTCTTCCTCTTTGTCTTTGCGCATGCTTTTTACTCAATCTCTCCTCAACTTTTAGGGAAAACTCAAAAGCCTCCTCAATACTCTCCATTTTGACCAAACAGATCTCTTCTTCAATAGAAGTCCTTAATCCATTCAGGTACCTTGTAATTATTTCCACCTCATCTTCAGTATGTCTAGATATGATATCTAACTTATAAAATTCATTAGTGTAATCCTTTATAGAGCTATCTTTCTTCTTCAAACTTTGCATTCTCCTAACTAGGTTCATTTGATAATCACAAGGTAGAAACTTTCCCTTCAACTTATTTACCATCTTATCGCATACCTTGATTTTGGTTTAAACTTTCTTCTTTTGATCTAGTTACAGATGCTCCCACCACAAGGATGCATAACCTTTCAATCTTGTGCTTGTAATTTTCACCTTCTTCTCATTTGATATATTCTCAGACTCAAAATATTTCTCCATCTCAGTGATCCAGTCCACCAATTCATCTAAATCCAGCTTTCCACTATATTCGGGAGGGTTAAATTGCATTGTGGCCTTCAAAATTATTAATTCTTGTAGAAATATTTCTTCTCCTTGATCCATTATAGGTGTAGGTGTGGCTACCTCCCATGCTTATTTGGCTTCATCATCACTAACATCATCAAGGTGTCTTCCACAACTTTGGGCTATCTCAATAGCTTCTAATCTAGCGGCAATTTATCTTAGCATATTAGCTAAACTTGGATGTGCATCTCTCCTTCCTCAAACCATCTTGAAAACCTCTACAATTGTAGGTCAAATCACAATCTGCTACCCCACAAAAAATAAGCAACTAGGGTTTACAAGAAGGAACCTCGATCAAAGACCTAGATTCACAAACCTAGATCAAACCTTTCTCTAATACCACCTGACGCAAGAAATGGTAAGATAAGTGGGGCCAAAGGCTCGCCCAATTATCAAACCATCTTTCCTAATCACAACACGGAAGAAATAACACATAAAAAGGGAGAAGGAACACAAATCATATTCATATATTAATTCATTCAAACTTGATACATGTCATGTCTTGGGGGCCTTCCTAGTTGAAACCAATACAAATAGGAATTAATTAAAAAATAGAACAATCCTCCTACATCATGTGAGATCCTTGATCTTCTGTTTCCTTTTTTTTTTCCTAAAACCTAGAACAGATCATTACATTTATACACGAGGCTACCAAACAATTCGTCCCACTAGAATCTTCAAGATCCAGCACTGGAGAAAGAAACAACCCAAATTTAGGTCAACACATTTTCTAATAAGAGATCCCAACATTAAGATCGTGACCAAATTTAATGCATAAGTCATCCTAGACAAAAGATCCAAAAGTAAACCTGCCAGTGAACTAGACCACCGAGAAACATCAAACACACCAAATCCACTCAGTGAAGAACACCACCGAGTATAATAAAACACAACAAAGCCACTCGGTGAAAGGCAGCACCGAGAAGAGATAGCACACCTCTGAGCAGTAACCGAGCTCATCGGTGAAAAAATAGGAACACTCCACCGAGAACTTCAAAGAAGTTACCATGCACATTTAAAAAGCTACTAAGATACATGATTGCCATGTACCCAAGATGCTCATGCATCAGATGCATATAGGGAAGTTCCATCATATATGTCTAACGCTTGAGTTTCTTCCTGACAGCCTCTCTGAACCCCAACACTCAACTAACCATATGCGGTATCATTAAACCTCTCATACAAGCAAGGCTATTAACTATGTTAGAAAACACAATACACTGGATGAAACACATCTCATAATCCATCCTATCATGTACTAGTGCTAAAAATGGGTGATGTACACAAGTATTATTAATTCATTTTAAAGCCTCATTTAATGTATTATGTTATCACTTTATTAAGTTACTTACAATAAGTGATCATAGAAGCCACTTATGGGCCCTGATGCTTATTACAAGCCAGTCCCATCTACACACCTAGATAACCTACCCAAAGCTCATATATCATATAAAAACATAATAATCAAGATAAGTTCTATAAAACTATAAGGAACACATACTAGTTCAAAAAACTATGCCATAAATACACTCTCAAAGTGTTCATAAAAACCAAGATCCTAAGACTAAACAAAAGTTTGCTAGAAGATTGAAACAATACCAATATCACATTGTATGCAAATGGAAACACATATGCAACAATAGAAACAAATCCTGAGTCCGTGGTATATAATCCCTAAGAGTTAATTTAACCCACCCACATGGAAATACATAACATATAAAAATCCATCAAGGGTTAAGTCACAATAGATCTCCAATTAAGTTACTTGTAAATAGTTTAATCCATTTAATAAGATTAACTAACTTTCAATTCCATTAAAGTCATAATTAATCTCAACAAAACACACCAATTGACATACAAACATATACCCATATATACATGCATATATTAATGGAAATTATATATATATATATATATATATATATATATATATATATATATATATATATATATATGCACACACACACAACTAAACTAAAAATAAATATTAATTAACATTAATAACATATATTAAAATTAATTTAGTATTAAAAAACTTGATTAAATTTTAATTTATTAAATAAAACTATATTATTAAATATTAAAAATTAAATATATAATTTTTTTAAAGTAAAAAGTGATGTGTGGGGGAGGGGGGAGGGCGAGAGGAAGTTGGGGGGGGGGGAGGGGTTGACCCCGCCCACGTGCCTTCTATCGTAGGTACCATATTGTACACTATAGATACTCTGTGATTACCATAGGTACCTTGTGGTGTTGTAGAGCCTGTGACTGCCATTGACAGTACCACAACATATAATGCCCTGCCAATGAACCCAAGAGAATTTAACCTAAAACATGTTGCTATGTTTACAGAATAATTTTTTTTCTTAAGTGTTTACAAACAATAATGATAACAATACAGAAGCAATACAATCATAAGATACAAACAAGTACATAAGTACAATTTAATTACAACTAACAATTCTCAAGGGTTCCATGACATCAAATTATGTATTATTAATTAAATATTTTAGATTAAGAATAATTACAAATATCTCATGTACAAATGAATAACAAGTACATCCCATTCCATAAGGTATACATAAATAAACAACATCCTCTGCACAAGTCGCATGGTATGTCATAATAACCAAATACAAAGTATAGTACAATATATGAAAAGGCTCATCTTTGAAGCACTGATACAAGATATAATTATAAACATTGTAAGATAAATATGAGCAAGACTTAAATGAATAACAAGAAGAAGATAACTGCAACAAGCATCATCCAGCACCGCCACAAGAATGTCATATTCTCAAATGGTAAAAGAAAACACTACCACCAAGTACCATGTTGTACACTATAGATACTCTGTGATTATCACAGGTACCCTGTGGTGTTGTAGAGTTTGCGACTGCCATTGATAGTACCACGACATGTAATGCCTTGCCAATGAACCCAAGAGAATTTAACCTAAAACATGTTGCTATGTTTATAGAATAATTTTTTTTCTAAGTGTTTACAAACAATAATGATAACAATACAGAAGTAATACAATCATAAGATAAAAATAAGTACATAAGTACAATTTAATTACAACTAAAAAATTTCAAGGGTTCCATGGCATAGAGTTACGTATTATTAATTAACTATTTTAGATTAAGAATAATTACAAATATCTCATGTACAAATGAATAACAAGTACATCCCATTCCATAAGGTATACATAAAGAAACAACATCATCTGCACAAGTCACATTGTATGTCATAATAACCAAATACAAAGTATAGTACAATATATGAAAGGGCTCATCTTTGAAGCATTGATACAAGATATAATTATAAACATTGTAAGATAAATATGAGCAAGACTTAAATGAATAACAAGAAGAAGATAACTGCAACAAGCATCATCCAGCACTGCTACAAGAACATCATATTCTCAAATGGTAAAAGAAAACACTACCACCCAACCTTACGGAACCAAAGGTCCACTCCCACCATGTTGAGAAGATAACAACAAACCCCACTCGAATAATAGACCCAATAAAAACAAAAACCACTAAGCAATGGATCCTAAAGGCTTTCTATCTCAAAAGGTACCACCAACCAATGATAAAGAAAATACTAAATATCAAATGTCAACAAGTACCAAAACACCAAATACCAATCACCAACTACTAAAATACCAAAATAGACCACCAAGTAATACTACAATACCAAAGACACACCACCAGAGGAAAATGCAAAAAAATCCAGAGGAGACTTAGGCTACATACTATGGGAGTTTCATCATATGGTCATCTACTTGAGTTACCCTGGACTGGCCACACTAGACCCCAGACCCTCAAGCATTGAGTTACCCTGGACTAGTCGTTGTGGTCCCGAACCCTCAATATGACCCATGCAGAACTAGAATACCCTCTCATGAAAATGAGGAATTCTAATCATACCTACTCTCTAGGTATCATCCCATTCCCATCCTTAGCCTAAACAAGTGCTCAAAGCATGGGCAAGACATTATCTCTAATTATCTTTTTAATGAACTCTCCAAATTTTAATTACTATGTTATCACTTATTAACAAACTTGCGATGGGTTACCTTGGTACTGACCACTTTGGGTCCCAAACCCCTATTGTAAGACACTCCCCTAAGATGCACCTATTTAACCTCCCCCAGGCTCACAAGTCATAAATAACCACATAGGTCTCATAAAAGTATAATGCTCAAATTCTAGTTCTCACAACACATAAGGAACATGCACTAGTTCTCAAAACCATGACATCATAAATACACCCTCAAAGTGCTCACATAAATCATGAGCTTCAACACAAAACCAAGTTGGGTAGAATGATCAAGACCATTATCACAACATCACAATGCATACATAAAGGATACACACACCCTCCAAGTATTCCCAATATACATGAGTTCAAATGAATAAGGTTGGATATACAAGATCGAAGCCAAACAAACCATCACAAAGTATGAAATAAGAACCCATCTCCAAGCATAGAAAATAACCCCCAAGCCTCTGGTCAACTAATCCCCCAAGTTAACTTAAAGACCTCAATAATAATATCATCATATCAAGGTTTAAACAATGAACAAATAAATCACAACTACAAATATTAAAATAAATGAATACATTCATTCACTAAAGACCAAATAGATTGTAACATAAACAAATTTTACACATATAAGATTTAGTATATCAATTTCCATATTTATACCCATATATAATGACTAAAATATCTCCACATAAAAGTATAAGCCCAACATCTTAAACCAACAATAAAATCTAGTTAATAACAATTAATATAACTTAGTTAATATTACCTTTAAATCAATAAAAAATATCAATTAAATAAATTAATATTAAATCTTAATTAAATTAATTAATTATAACTATAATAATATATATATATATATATGTATGTATATATATATATATATATATATATATATATATATATATATATATATATATATATATATATATATATATATATATATGTATGTATATATATATATATATATATATATATATATATAAAATAAGTAATAATGAAAAATTTAAATTAAATTTTATAACATAAAAACAAACATATAATAAAATAAGGGGGGGGGGGGGAGTTCTGTCCCCACACCCCTTCCCTATCATGCGGTCCTGGTGGGGTTGCCGCTGATAGGGTCCCACTATTGTGCGGCTCCCAAGGGGAAGCCACCAATAGGGGTTCCCTCTATCGTGCGGCTCCCACAGGGAGGCCACCGACAGGGCTTCCAAATCCTAGTGGAGGCAGGGGTGATGACCTGTCCCCACTAATTTTTATTTTATTATATATATATATATATATATATATATATATATATATATATATATATATATATATATATATATATATATATATATATATATATATATATATATATATATATATATATATATATATATATATTTAAAACAAAAACTTTAATAATTTTTTTAAAATACGAGTAATTATTCAATACCAAAATAACAAGCCCATTTTTTTTAATTGAATCCAATAAACAAACCCTTTTTATTTTTTCTATATATATTCTCCAATTGATTTTTTTAAATGGGAACTAGGGTTTTCTAATAAAACTGATTTCTCTCTTTTTCTAAATATGATTTTCACATATACATCTATCTAAATGCAACTTTTTTTATCAAATAAATTTTCATGTAACTTATTGAGACAAACTATCTATCTTTTCTGGGTAAATACCCTAACTGGAAAAAACTCACACATATTCCTAAAACCACTTCCTAGGTTTTCAAACAATTCAAACATAATACTTGATCTAATTTGACATCAAACTAATCCAAATTTTCTCAAAAATAGACTTGATTAAAAGAGAAACCCAATTTTCAATTCATTCACATAAACAATTCCAGACACGAAGCAAACAATCTTTTCAAAGGAAGGACTGTACAAAATAGAAAGTTTCAAACCCTACCTCAAACAACTCCTGAAATTCAAAGACAAGAAGAATCCAATTCAACCTTAAAAATGTTAGAAAGCAATGTCCAACACAACTGAGAGGGGGGTGGTGAATCATTTGTGAGCTTAATTAACTTAAACTCAACTCTATCAAATCTTAAGATTGTAATCAACAACAAAAATAACCACAAGATAATAAACATACACAATAATGCCAGATTTGTTAACTAGGGAAACCCTTGATCAGAGGGAAAACCCTAGTGGGAATGATTCCCATAAAATGATGTACTAATATAAAAGTTCTTATTAATATGATTTAGAACAACAAAGAGGGGGGTGAATCAGTTGTTCTCAGGTCTTGAATGTATAAGACAATCTCAAAACTTATTCTTAAATCAGATCCAAAACCAAAACAAACTCGATCATCACTAATTCAATAATAGAAACATCTAACAATGCAGTCCACTACCTAGCTGTAACTTAACTTGCAAAACATAGTAATGTTCAGATCTAAACATTCACACAAGTATAAACACCAGGATTTATAGTGGAAACCCAATATGGTAAAAACCACTTTGTAACATGCTACTATTATTTTCACTCTTCTGAAGTGAGCTCGGTTAAAAGCCAACCCGGTCAAAGGTTACAATACACACTATCAGGTGTGACCCGGTTAAAGGATTTAAATCACCCTGTTAAAAGTGAGCCTTGTCAAAGGACTTACATACACTCCATTAGAATGCAACCTTTTTCAAAGGATTTAACATATGACTGTTAGGTCAACCTCAGTTAAAAGGATTTTGACTGTTACAATGTTTAGAAAGTAGCAGTAGTATTATCTGAAAAATATACAACTCACTTTGCAAATATCAGATCTGATTCCGTACACTAATGCTGGTTTACTGACTTTGAAACTTTTCCATTTCCATCTCTGATCTACTCGAAACTTTTCTTCAAGCAATCACCACAATTACCTTCAGCCTTTTCTGCTTATTCAGTCAATAAACTTTCCTCTTCCAGCATTCTCTATTTACCCATTCACACACACATCAAAGTGTTCAGGTTCCTTTATATTTTCCTCAATTTAGGTTAACTCATCTTTTGCCGCTCAATCTCATTCGTAGATCTTAGGGTTAGGTTAGATTCATTGAATCTACCCGCTTCATGTTCTTCGGCTCCTTTTCTAGAATCATCTCAAATCTCTTAAAGATTTACAATAAAATGTTTTACAATGCATTTAATGCTTCCAAACAATCAATAAATAAAGTCAACACATTTTACATAATCCAAGAATTCAACAATGTCGGCTCCAAAATTAAATTCTCTTCAAATATAAAATTGTTGATGCTCGGTCAATACTGTGATTGTTCACTCGGTCTTCATTAGAACGCTCGATCACTAATAAAACTATTTCCTTGGCATACACTGTCTTCCTCGGTAATTTACTGATGCTCGATCGACACTAGAATTTTCCTCGGCATATACTAACTCGGTCGACACTAACATCACTCAGCTTAAACATGATTTTTCCATTCTTTGTTCGGTTAAGCCTACCAATTTAGTCTTCAATCTTACTAAGATAAACAATACATGTCTCATCATTATGCAACATAGTCAAGTACACTTTGTAGTATCAAGATAACTCAACCTTTCCCTAGGTCCTATTGTTACCAACCTTGCTTAGCCCTCTTAGCAACACTCAAATAGATATAGTACTTTCCTAAGTAGCAACAGTCTTACCAATTAAGGTTTGACATCAATGACAATACAACAATTGTTTCAATTCTGTTTCCAACAATCTCCCTCTTTGGCATTGATGGCAACACCATATGATATCACCTGAATAACACATGGATTACCAACCAATCCAAAACTTATCTGTCCATCAGAAAATTATTTTAATAGCCTTAGCTTCATTCTGATTCAAAATCCTATAAACCTCACTTCTGTGACCATCATAAGTATTCAGATCTCCCTCTATCATGATTCTTCATTTCAGTTCATCTTCCTCATACTTTATCAGTATCATGTGTTATCATATCAGTATCCTCTCCCTCTTTGACAAAAATGTCAAAGCAGCAACTAAAACATACATCCATCAAATGTAGATAATATCTGTGCAGTTCAGTGTTTTCTTCCTCTGTTATCTTGCTTATGACTGATTCCTTGTCTTTGCTTCTCTTCACAACTCTAGGCCAGCCCTAAAGTGTGACAATCTTCTGCATCAATTTGTCAAATATTCTGTTGTAGCACATTTGATGCAGTTCTCCTAGCTTGTATAGGCAGCCTCAGTTAGGGGAAGAACCCCTAATTGTCTTCTCAGGTACTCATGAGCTTCTCTGGGTAAAGCTTTAGTGAATATATCTACTAATAGTTCTTTTGTATTCACATATTCCATTCAGACTTCTTTGTCTTGTACCAATTCTCTCAAGTAGTGATACTTGATTGCAATGTCCTTGGTCTTAGTGTGCATCACTGGATTCTTAGAAATATTGATAGCACTTGTGTTCTCACAGAAAATAACAACAAGTTCAGTGATTTCTTCTTTCATGCCTATCAACAATTGTTTTATCCACACCAAGTTTGAACAGTTTACTGCAGTAGCAACATACTCGGCCTCGACAGTAGATTGGGAAATGCAATTTGGTTTCTTGCTTGTCCAGGAGACTAATCTCTGTCCAAGAAAGAAAGCTCCACCACTTGTACTCTTTCTGTCATCTACATTTCCTGCCCAATCAGCATCTGTATAAACTTGGAGTTCAAATTTGTCATCCTTCTTGTAATATAGACCATAGTCAGCAGTTCCTTTCAAGTATCTCATAATTCTTTTCACGGCCATCATATGTGTTTCCTTAGGATTGGTAGAGAATCTTGCCACAATCCCAACAGCTAATGCAATATCTGGTCTGCTATGTACAGCATACTACAATTTTCCAATCATGGATCTGTATAGAGTCTAATTCACTTCTACAGCATCATCATTCTTAGATAACTTTTGTCCAGTAACCATAGGAGTTCCTACTAGTTTAGCATCTTTTGTTCCAAAAAATTTCAGTATTTCATTAACATACTTAGACTGTGTAATGAAAATTCATTTCTTCATCTGATATACTTGTAAACCAACAAAGAATTTGATCTCACCAAACATACTCATCTCAAATTTAGTTTGCATTTCATTTGAAAATCTTTTACACAAATCTTCTTGTCCACCAAAAATAATGTCATCAACAAAGATTTTTGCCAACAAGATGCCTTTTCCTTCTTCATCCTTCATGTACAAATTGGTTGTGTCATTTGTTCTTGAAAATCCAATCTGTATCAAGTAGTTATGCAATGTCTCATACCATGCTCTGGGAGCTTGCTTCAATCCATACAATGCTTTGTTCAGTTTGCACACCATGTGTCTTCTGTTTGGATCAATAAAACCTTCTGGTTGTTCTATGTAAACTTATTCTTCTAGTATACCATTCAAAAATGTAGACTTGACATCCATTTGATATACCTTGAAATCCTTATAAGCAGCATATGCAAGCAGAGTTCTTACTCCTTCCAGTCTAGCTACAGGGGAAAATGTTTCCCTATAATCTATTCCTTCTTCTTGTGCATAGCCTTTGCATACCAGCCTAGCTTTGTTTCTAGTGATTTCACCATTTTCATTCATCTTATTTCAAAACACCCACTTTGTTCCTATAACATTCTTATTTTCAGGTCTCGGCACCAGAGTCCAAGTATCATTCTTCTCTATCTGGTCAATCTCTTCATTCATTGCTTGTATCCATTCTTCATTCTCCAATGCTTCTCTAGTTGATTTAGGTTTCTATTCACATAGTAGACATGTTGGATCCTTAGTTTTACTTTTGGTCTGAATTCCAGTGTTTTTGTCTCCAATTATCTATTCAGGCTTGTGATGTCTTCTTACATATTTTTCCAAAACAGGTTCAGCTCTTTTGTCCTCTGTTTCATCAGGTTCTCTAACAAAATTATCAAATTCAGCTTCTAAATGCTCGGAAACCTCTTCCTGATACTCGACAGCATTATCTTGTAGCTCGACATGTTCTTGTTCTCTCTCGGCACTGTTTTCCTGATGCTCGGCAGCTTCTGTCTGACGCTCGACATTTCTTACCCGAGACTCAGCATCAGGTGCAAGTCTGTTACTTGCCTCATCTATTTCTTCAACGTACACAAAAGATCTGTAATCTTCTGGTTCTCTTTTACTATCAGCTTCATTTCTTTTTGCATACTCATCAATTTTTACATTCACACTTTCCACAATTTTGTTAGTGTTACAGTTCAAACACTTATAAGCCTTACTTTTTGTGGAGTGCCCTAGGAATATGCCTTCATCACTCTTAGCATCAAAATTTCCATTCCTAGTATATTTTAATATATAGCACTTACTTCCAAAGATTCTAAAGTATTTAACACTCGGTGCATGTCCATGCCATAATTCATAAGGTGTCAGATTTGTACCTTTTCTGATTTGTACTCGGTTCAGAGTGTAGATAATAGTGCTAATAGCTTCTTTCCAATATTTTTGTGCCACATTCTTTTCAATCATCAATGTCCTTGCATAGTCCAAGATAGATCTATTTCTCCTTTCTGCTATGCCATTCTGTGGAGGTGTTCTAGGTGCAGACATCTGTCTTTTGATTCCTCTATCATTGTAAAATAGATTAAATTCATTTGATGTAAATTCTCCACCTCGGTCAGATCTAAGACATTTCAGGTTCCTACCTATCTCCTTCTCCACTTTATCCAAATACCACTTAAAGAATTGAAAAGCTTCAGATTTTTCTTTTAGAAACATCACATGCATCATCCTAGTATGATCATCAACAAATAAGATAAAGTATCTAGCACCACAGTAACTTTGTACACCCATAGGTCCACAAAGGTCAGTATGAACCAAATCTAAAATGTTTTCAGAAGTAAAGGATTTTCTCTTAAAACTTGACTTTGTCATTTTTCCTAACTGACATTCCTTGCACATCACATTCTCAAGTTTCTTCAATCTAGGTAGACCTCTTACTTTCTTTTTCTTACTTATCTCTACCAGATTGTCAAAGTTAACATGACACGGCCTCTTATGCCATAACCAAATATCATCAAGTTGTGCAATTAAACATGTTTCTTCAGATAGGTCAAGATAGAACAAATTACCTCTAGTTTGATCACCACTTCTGATCAGTTCACCAGTAGCATCAAATATTTTAGCTTGCTTGTGATGAAATTCCACTCGATAACCAGTTTTGTTAAGCTGAGCAACACTTAGCAAATTGTAATTAAGACCTTCAACCCAATAAGCATTTTCACAAGATATCTTATCAGTCAATTTCATCAAACCTTTTCCTCTAACAGGACATGGTGCATCATTACCAAATTTTACACTTTTACCTCTGTAATGATATAGGGTCTCAAACTTATTTTTGTCACCAGTCATGTGATGTGAACAGCCACTGTCAATAATCCATTTATCATTCTTGTTCACATAGGATATCAGTGCAGTTTTCTCATCCTCATCAGATTCATCTTTCATTGCCACATAGACTACCTCAATTTCTAAATCATCACTATCAGTGTTAGTCTCTTTTTCAGCAATGTAACAAGATTTCTTACCTTTACCTTTATAGTCTTTATTCCTTCGGTAGCTTCTGTCATCTCTTCTATCTTTGTGTTTGATTTTCCTTTCATCGTCTTTATCCTTCCTATCAAGACATCTAGCAGCTATATGACCAACTTTATTACATGCAAAATATATGATAGGGAGTTTACCTTTATACTTTCCTTTTCCCCTTCTTAGTCTTCTAGCCATAAGAGCTTCTAAATCTTCTAGGTCTTCATCAGAAGTGTCACTACCACTTTCACTATCACTTTCACTTTCACTTTCACTTTCACTTTCACTTTCACTGATGCATCTTTCTTTTTCCTTCTTTGGCTTATTCAAAACTAGCTATGACTTAAAAGCAGATTCAACATTTCCAATACTACCAACAGTGAAATTATCATAATTAGACAGTTCAAAAGTAGTCAGCTTACCAACCAAACTTTCCAAAGTAAGCACATTACCAGAGTTACATCTAGATTCCTGAATAGCAGAGATCTTAATAGCATATATAGGATGCAAGGTTCTTAGTACTTTCCCAGTTATGGTTTCATCATCAATAGTCCCATTTTCTCCTCTAATGGCATTCACAACTTCTTTTATCCTACCACAATATTGTGCAATGTTTTCACCTTCTTGCATTCTCATTTCATCAAACTTACCTCTGAGACTCTCGGCCTTTGCTTTCAGCACATTAAAATCACCACCATAGATCCTTGCAAGAGTGTCCCACATATCCTTAGCAGTTGTGTAGTCCTTAATGTCCTCAAATTCTGGATAGCTTAGGGCAGATGCAATTTCTAGCATTGCCTGATTATGTTCTTTCTTGGCTCTCATTTCTTCAGCAGTTAAAGGTGCGACAAGAGAGACATAGGCATTCTTGATGTAATACTTTACAAAGTCACCAATACCGGCCAGATGCAGCTTCATCAAGCTTTTCCATGCAGGGAAGTTCTCCTTGTTCAACTTTGGTACCTCCTTATACATCCTGATCATTTGCGTCAAGCCCCTTTAAACTTGTTTTCTGTAAACACCAATAAGCAACACAGCTCTGATACCAATTGTTAATATGATTTAGAATAATAGAGAGGGGGGTGAATCGGTTATTCTCAAGTCCTGAATGTATAAGACAATCTCAAAACTTATTCTTAAATTAGATCCAAAACCAAAACAAACTCGGTCATCACTGATTCAATAATAGAAACATCTAACAATGCAATCCACTACCTAGCTATAACTTAACTTGCAAAACATAGTAATGTTCAGATCTAAACATTCACACAAGTATAAACACCAGGATTTATAGTGGAAACCCAATATGGTAAAAACCACTTTGTAACATGCTATTATTATTATCACTCTTCTGAAGTGAGCTCGGTTAAAAGCCAACCCGGTCAAAGGTTACAATACACACTATCAGGTGTGACCCGGTTAAAGGATTTAAATCACCCTGTTAAAAGTGAGCCTTGTCAAAGGACTTACATACACTCTATTAGAATGCAACCTTGTTCAAAGGATTTAACATATGACTGTTAGGTCAACCTCGGTTAAAAGGATTTTGACTGTTACAATGGTTAGAAAGTAGCAGCAGTATTATCTGAAAAATATACAACTCACTTTGCAAATATCAGATTTGATTTCATACACTAATGTTGGTTTACTAACTTTTCCTTTTCCATCTCTAATCTGCTCAGAACTTTTCTTCAAGCAATCACCACAATACCTTCAGCCTTTTCTGCTTATTCAGTCAATAAACTTTCCTCTTCTAGCATTCTCTGTTTACCCATGCACACACACATCAAAGTGTTTAGGTTCCTTTATATTTTCCTCAATTTAGGTTAACTCATCTTTTGCCGCTCAATCTCATTCGTAGATCTTAGGGTTAGGTCAGATTCATTGAATCTACCCGCTTCATGTTCTTCGGCTCCTTTTCTAGAATCATCTCAAATCTCTTAAAGATTTACAATAAAACATTTTACAATGCATTTAATGCTTCCAAACAATCAATAAATAAAGTCAACACGTTTTACATAATCCAAGAATTCAACAATGTTGGCTCCAAAATTAAATTCTCTTTAAATATAAAATTGCTGATGCTCGGTCAATACTGTGATTGTTCACTCGATCTTCATTAGAACACTTGGTCACTACTAAAACTGTTTCCTCGGCATACACTGTCTTCCTCGGTAATTTACTGATGCTCGGTCGACACTAGAATTTTGCTCAGCATATACTAACTCGGTCGACACTAACATCACTCGACTTAAACATGATTTTTCCATTCTTTGCTCGGTTAAGCCTACCAGTTTAGTCTTCAATCTTACTAAGATAAACAATACATTGTCTCATCATTGTGCAACATAGTCAAGTACACTTTGTAGTATCAAGATAACTCAACCTTTCCCTAGGTGCTATTGTTACCAACCTTGCTTAGCCCTCTTAGCAACACTCAAATAGATATATTACTTTCCTAAGTAGCAACGGTCTTACCAATTAAGGTTTGACATCAATGACAATACAACAATTGTTTCAATTATGTTTCCAACAGTTCCTTGTGAAAGGATAGACCTTACATTAGAAGTTTGTTACAATGTAATTAGTACATATGAGTCCTTATTAGGGGACTTTGGATCCCTACTAAAAGATCCCAACCATATGAGGAGTTGATGAGAAGCATAATGAAGACAACTGAACCCACTATCCAAATTGCTTCAAGACTATCTTCACTAAAAACTCTTCAGGATAACACATCCAAGGGTGAACTGACTAAAAAAACAACTCTCTTTTCCTGTACAGTTCCTTTGAATTCCTCAACAAAAAAACAACATCATCTTCTGCTCTGATCATAAATATTTCACATTCAAAGCTCGCACAACATTTCATGACCACATGATACCCTTATGCATCAAATAAATTTCCTTTCCTTTATACCAAGTCCTAATGGTTATTGAGTCAGCCAAAAAGGATTTCTCAATTTATAATTAATAATATAGGACATCAATAAAAATTTACAATACATATTTCAATACATCTAAACACTTCCATAGAAATATTAATTTGTAGTCAGCTCTCAAAGAAGTAACACACTTCCCATCATCCACTAGTCTTCATGAAATGCAAAGTATATTCTTCTATGTTTATTAAAGCATCCTGAACGTGTCTTCAACAACATATCAACATCACCGAACTAACTTCAACCTTGTTGAAACAAGAAATCTTGAATAACTGTCACCAGTTCTTGGAAACTCTCACTATGAACAGTCTTCAGTAAAGTTCCCATAACTCTAACATATCTACATAACTTTTTCTGCACTTGCAACCATATCATTAGAACATGTTCCTAAATTATAATAAGTCTTCACAAAACTCAATTCATTAGCATAAAACCCGCTAAAAAAAAATGTGCCTATAACTCTTTTAACTCTATCCAGAAAGCATATATGTTGGTATCAATAACAAACCTAGTCATGAATGTAACATATAAGAACTCAATCATATCTAATCAATATTCATAATTCTCTGCTAACAACATTTATTAACATTAATGCTAACAATCTCCCCCTTTGATATCGATGGCAACATAAATGAAAAACCATCTAGTTTCATCTTGTCATTATAGATCAGTGATCTCTCCCATCAATATATTTCTTCCTCATATGCATGTGCTCTCTCATACTCATATCTCCCTCATTCAATCTTCTCTTAACATTTTTCATGTATATCTCTCCCCCATTGACATCAATGAAGAAGGTGTCAATACATCAATTCTCGAAGTTCAATCATCTCTAATACAATCTGAAAAAGTGTTTGATTATTAAGAGATACTGTAGAAAAATCATGTCTAAGATTTCTTAATGACTCAACTCAAGTAAAGATACTCCCCCATAGGAGAAGAATCAAGCATCTAGTCCAGATAGGTTTAGTGCTTTGATCATGATGGATTGATGCATCCTTGCATCCATTACTCTAAAGAGGGTTGGGGAATAACCCCAAGCTTTCCTCTCAGATATTCAAAATATCCTTAACCAAAGGTTTGTGAATATATCTTCTATATGATCCTTTGTACTAATATACTCCAATCTGATTTATTTTTCTACAACCTTCTCTCTCACAACATGACACTTTATTGCAATATGTTTGGTCTTTGAATGTAATACTAGATTCTTTGACATGCTAATTGTACTTTTATTATCACAATATATGATAATAGGCTCAGTAAATTCAATGCCAATAGCCATCAACATCTTCTTCATCCAAGTGATTTGATTACAATTATGTGCTGCTATAATATATTCTGCTTTTGTTGTACTTTGTGATATACAATTTTTTTTCTTGCTCAACTAGAAGACCAATCTTCATCCCAAGAATAATGCTCCACCACTTGTACTTTTTTTGTCATCAACATTTCCTCCCCAATCTGCATCAATGTATGCACATTATGTAAAATCATGTGATCTGTCATACCATAACCTATATTCTAATGTACCTTTCAAGTATCTAAAAATCCTTTTTACTACTGCAACATGTGTCTCTTTAGGTTCTACTTGAAATCTAGCTACAATCCCAATTGTATTAGCTATATATGGTCTTGTGTAAGTTAAGTATTGTATTATTCCAATCATAGATATGTATCTTGTCTGTGCTACATTCAGTGATTCATCCTTTCTTGATAATTTACATCTAGTTACCATAGGGGTTCCAACTGGTTTACAATTCTCCATTCCAAATTTTGTCAACAAATCCTTAAGATATTTTATTTGTGATATAAAAATGTCATCCTTATTTTGTGTAATCTGCAATCCCAAAAAGTATTTCATCTCACCAATCATGCTCATTTCAAATTCATCTTTCATTTCATTTGAAAATTTCTTACTTGCTTCATCATTGCCTCCAAAGATAATATCATCAAAAAATACTTCAACAATTAGTAATCCATCATCATTTTTCCTTAAGAACATATTACTAACTAAGCAACTATGAGAGAGCACAACAAAACAAAGAGAGGTCTTTTAACCCTAGGTGCTCCTACACCATTCTCCCCCAACAAAAAGAAGTCAATTCTCATTGGAGGGAATCAATTTAGGATCTATCCCTAACTTATGAAACTTTGTATCTAGCACCCATGTAGCTTTTGAATCTTCCTTGCCTTGCCATGTGTTTGTCTAACCTTTCATACCAAGCTCTAGGATCCCGATTCAATCCATACAATGCCTTCTTCAATTTGAAAACCATATCCTTGTCTTATGTTAAAGAAAAACTATTAGGTTGTTCAATGTAGAATCCCTCTTCAAGTTCTCCATTAAGAAAATCTGATTTAACACCCATCTAATATACCTTAAAAATTTTACTACAAGTGTATGCCAAAAATATTCTTACTGCCTCAAGTCTAGCTACAGGTGCAAAGGTTTCTTCAAAATCAATACCTTCTTGCTGCGAGTATCCTTTACATACCAATCTTTCTTTGTTTCTTACCACTTCACCTTGTTCATTCATCTTGTTTCTGAAAACCCATTTTGTGCCAATAACATTCTTTTCTTTAGGTCTAGAGACCAATTCCCAACTCTTTTTCTTTTTAATTTGTTCAAGTTCTTTCATTGATTTCATTTAATATTCATCTCTACATGTTTCATTTGTAATATTTGTTTCAACTTGAGATATTAAACATAGTTCTTCATTTACCTTGTTTCTTGTCATAACTCCTTTGTTTTCACTTCCAATTATTTGATTTGTAGGGTGATTTCTTGCAACGTATTTAGGTATTCATGGTCTAGCTCTGACTTCTTCTCTAGGTGTTGATTCAGGTTCAACTCTCAATTCCAATCTAAACTCTTCAATCTGCAAATCATTGTCAGTTTCATAAAATAAATCATGTTCATCATTATGATTAATGTTAGTCCTTTATCTTTTATCTTCATCATAATCATAATCAATAATTCTCTTCTAAATTCTAAACTTTTCATCAATCTTCACATTAGTACTCTCAACAATAGTCCTCAATCTTTGATTAAAACATATATATGCTTTACTTTTCAATGAATAACCAAGAAAAATTCATTTATCACTTATAGCATCAAACTTTCCAATATCATCATCTCATTTGATATAACATTTACTTCCAAAGATTCTAAAATATTTCATAATAAGTGTATGTCCAAACCAAAGTTCATAAGATGTCTTACTGGTACCTTTTCTAATATGAACCTTGTTCATTGTGTAAACTACGGTGTTCAATGCTTCTCTCCAAAAGATATGTGATACATTACCTTCAAGCATCATAGCTCTAGTTTCCTGATTAACTAATCTATTTCTCCTTTATGTCCTAGGTGTTGAAAGTTGTCTCTTAATTCTATTGTCTTCACAAAATATATTAAACTCATTTAAGGTAAACTCTCCTCCTCTATCAGATCTCAACCATTTAATCTTCAAGCCAGATTCATTCTCAAATATATTCTTCAATAACTTAAACTTCTCAAATACTTCATATTTTTGTTTAAGAAATGAAACCCACATCATTCTTGTAAAATCATCAATAAAAAACATGAAGTACCTGTCACCATAGAATCCTTTTGTCCTTGTAGGTCCACACAAGTCAGTGTGCACAATCTCCAACTTGACTAATGTTGTAAATATTTTTCTTGGAAATAAATTCTTTCTTTGTTTAGCCATAACACATTCCTTGCAAACCATGTTAGTAGGCTTCACAATCTTAAGCAAGTCTCTAACTGCATTAGATGAGTTGATCTTCACTATGTTATCAAAGTTGATATGAAAAAATCTCTTATGCCAGAGCTAAGTGTCATCCACTTTAGCAATCAAACATGTCATTTTAGTAGGAGACAACAAAAATACATTACCTTTTGTCTTTATACCTGATCTAATCAATTTCCCATCACTGTCTTTAATAACAGAAGTATTCTCCATGAAATATAACCTGTATCATTTTTCCATAAGCTATCCAACACTTAAAAGATTATGTTTCAATCCATCAACATAGTAGACATCTTCAGTATTAGTCTTTCCATCAAGTGTAATAGATCCTTTTCCCTTAATTTGACATGGTGCATTATTTCCAACTCTAACTATTCCTCCATCATATCTATCAAGTTCAACAAATTTATCCACATCTCCAGTCATATGATGAGAACATCCACTATCAATAACCCAATCAAACTTTTTATGTTCTACATGTGAAACTAAAGCTTTTTCTTCTCTTACTTCTTCATCATAATTTTCATCTTTAATAGCAACAAATCCTTTTTCATCTTCATTTTCATCATCACTTTCTAAATAGTTTACATCTTAGATATGAGTGTTCTTCTAAAATCTAGAGTCATCTTGTCTCTCTTCAAGGGTCTTGTTCCTAAACCTATAAGGGATTTTACAAACCTTAATTCTAAGGGCAAGTCACTAAGATCTCTACCCTTCCAATCAATAACCTTCCTATCAATAGGATCTTTCAGTACTCACTAAACCTGCAAGAGTAGGTTTGACCATTCAATGCCAACACACTCACAATGATTTGTAGGATTGAATTCATGTCTTTTTTGGTCATTTTACAACCAACTTGAAGTTTTGGAACCATTCTTCATTCATCAATTCATTGGGTTCCTAGAAACTAGGAAAAAGCTTAATTGCTTCTTGTAGCCCTATCTAGACACAAAAATTGGATTATCTCACAAACTTCACTCAAGACCCCCAAATATACTATAGGATCCAGATACACTTTTCAAAGATATAAAATATTTTCAAGGTGTGATGGCTCCAAGTCATCCATACAACACCTTTTTACTATTAGGGACTCTATCCTTAAAAATAGGGCTATTAGGTCTAATCACTGTGCTTGTCTTCATAAACTGATGAAATCTATTCACTTGTTGACATGATTACATAGAAGGTCATGTCACCTACCAATCACTTACCTCTAACCATTGGATTGCTTCTACCAATCCAACCTTTCATTTTATGGCACTTTGATTCTCTATTTCCCTAGCTAAGCTATGGCCAAGCTCGCCTAGGGCAAGAGCTAAAAAATCAACCATAACTCCTCTACTCCTTAAAAAAAATAAATCCTATGCACAATGACTCCCCTTTCATTCCATCCAGGCCCATTTTACATGCCATAGACTCAAGAACCTTGAGGAGCCATTTTCTATATAGTCCAGAATTGGACCAATGAACACCAACTTCAAGGAAATTTAAATTGAAACTATAAAATGAAGACTATTTGTTAAACTCACACCACACAAAATTAAGTAACACTCAAAAAAAGCTAATTACAATGGAAATAAAGTTACTCTAATCCATTTGCAAGTCTATTCAATTGACAATGCTCTAAAAAATTGTTACTGTGTATATCTGGAACCTTACAATGAAAGAAAGTTTAACCAAAATGGCATCCAACCTTGGAATCTCTCCATGGGAGTTCTTAAATAGTCCCCCTCTACTCAAATCAACCACTCCAACTGACCTATAACTTCCTTTTGGACTAAAACAACTTTTTTTGCAAAGTTGTTGAGCAACTTTTAAAAGTTGCAAAACATTGCTTTGAGCAACTTTTCAACTTTTTGTGCAATTCTTTCTTTTTCACATTTTCACTTCCATTATAGATCACAATTGGTCTAAAATTAAACCTAAGGCTCAAAAAAATTTCAAAATGACCTCCTAAGCAGCTAGATTTTCCAATCCACATTTTGATCCACATTGTCCTCTAGGAAATTACAAAGAGTGAATGGACAAAACTTCTCCAAAAAAAATTTAACATTCCCAAAATAATTCAAACCTATCCTTAACCTTCCTAAATTGACTAAGTAACTAGGAGAGAGCACAACAAAATAAAGAGAGCTCTTTTAACCCTAGGCACTCCTGCACCATTCTCCCCTAACAAAAAGAAGTCAATTCCCATTGGAGCGAATCAAGTTAGGATCTATCCCTAACTTATGAAACTTCATATCCAACACCCATGTAGCTTCTGAATCTTCCTTGCCTTGCCATTTTACTAGGTACTCCATGTACACCTTAGTTCTTGTCTTATTAGCAACTCTTGAGCTCAAAATCTTCTCTACTTTGGGCTTTGGTGTGACTAGTAGTTTCATTTCTTTTATCTCTTCTACATTCTTAACTTGGTGATGATCTCCTTATGGATTTTATCCTTTATAGGGCACCGTATTTGTAACATTTAATACTGGTGAAAGTCTCATGTCTGCAGGTAGCTCAACTTTGTAAGCATTAGGTCGATACTTGGCTAGGATGGTACACGGGCCTATCTCCTCATTTGAAGCTTATTGGGGACACATTTTTATAACCTTTCTTTGTTCAAGTGCACCATGACCAAATCTCCTACCTGGAATTGAACATCTCTTTTTCTTTCATCCACCTTTTTCTTGGTATGAGTAGTGCTCTCTATTAGTGACTTCTTCATTGTATGATGGACCTCTTTCATAGAATGAGAAAAATATTCAACATAACCACTCTTCTCTAAATTACTTCCAAGGTCTCTGAGATCACATATGCCCCTGGGATGAATCCCATAGACCACTTCAAAGGGGCTCTTGCTTGTGGATCTATTGATGGTGTCATTGTAAGAAAACTCTGCTTCAGCAAGTAATTGTTCCCATGTCTATCCATTTTCTTTGGTGAGACACCTTGAGAGGTTTCTTAAACTTCTATTAACCTCCTTAGTTTTCCCATCCATTTTTGGATGATATGCAGAACTAAAAGAAAGGTTTGTACCAAGATTTTTCCATAAGGTCTTCCAGAAATGACTCATAAACTTGGAGTCCCTGTTCGAGACAATGTTTAAAGGTAAGCCTTGGATCCTGACTACCTCCCTAAAGAAGATATTTTCTATGTAACATGCATCATGGGTGGTTTTGCATGGCACAAAATGAGCCCTCTTACTGAAGTTGTCCACAATCACAAAGATATTTTCCAATCCCTATTTTTTCTTGGGAATTCCAACCATGAAATCCACACTAAGATACTTCCAAGGTCTATTTGGGATTGGGATGGGTTGATACAACCCTATATTTTATGAAGTTCCCTTAGCTCTTTGATAGAATATGCAAGACTCTACATACTTCTGTATATCTCTATGCATCCTTGGCCAATAATAGTATCTTTTAACTAACTCTAAGGTCTTATGGACACCAAAATGTCCACTAAGTGAACCATTGTTCTTTTCTTGTACTAGCTTCTCTCTTATTGAACCCTTAGGCACATAGAATCCCCCCATGTAAACAAGAGACCTTATTGAATAATAAATTCAGAGTACTCACCATGTAAATGGTTTTGGAAGTCTATACACACCTTGTAAGTTGTTGAGAAGTTGTCATCTTCTAGATACAATTACTGAAACTCTCTATGTCAGTGCTCCTTAACTAGATTTCTTGGACTGTGAGAAATCTTCTACTCAATTCATCTTCCACCTTATTTTGGAGTACCTTCTTGTGCTTGATAGTGAAGGTGTAGGCTTGGATATACTCTACCCACTTTATATGTGTGAGGCCTCACCCCGAGCCCATCATAGTTTTTCTATTTCTGCACTAGTGATAGACCTACTTGATACTATATTTTGATGCTTTATGGTTTTCTAACACTTTATATTATGGATTTTATCACCATAGAGGTTAGATGCACATTATGTTGTGTTTATTTTGATGAATACTATGATATCATTATGGATTCTACTTGTGTGATTAATTCAGTTTTATGAATGTTATGATGTCATGATAATATTTAATTTTGCAAATGAATTATATATGCAATGATTATGTTACAAGCTTAATTAAGTGATGAATTATATATTACATGGTGAGTTGTGTGTATGTTATAAATGAATTATTTTTCCATGTGAATTATGATTTAATCAAGGATATTGCAGATGAAATTATTTTGATCATGAATGTTATGAATTTACATGTATATTTTCTTGGACTACTGATGTTGGATTTTAGTGTGCAAGGAATTAGACCATCATAAATTCGGGGAACAAAGCATAGACATTTGTCAATTCAGTTAGCCAAGGTTGTGTCTAATAAGAGAAAAAACCTCGTAATAAAGTATTTTATTTGTGAACTTTATGTGCATGTGTGTATCTAATTAATATGTTTAAAGTGTTAATGTTAATTATTTTTTAGAATGCCAAAGTGGATATGCCACATGGCTTGTGATGTGTCATTCTTGTTGTGTCACTTGACACTTGTATGTGTACTTGTGGCCATGACATGTCCACTTTAGGATTGGATGCCCATCAACCTCAGATAGTACCATGAGGATCCCCATGTGAAATTCCTTGGTTAGGGAGCTTGAGGTAGTGTCAACTCAAGGATTTCGAATTTGAACTTAACATGAACTTTTGGAGGGTTAAAAAGGTGCCTAGGGGAGTGTTTAGGCCATTTTTAGTTAGCCCACTTGGTATACCTATGGGTAAGGGTCATTTTTACTATAGGACAACCCTTAGTTGACCAAATGACCCATCCAAAAGTTGGTTTTCCAAGATGGCCAAAAATCAACTTTTGGGACCATGTTTTGGTAAGAACACCACCCATTAGAAAGGTAGTCCTTATCCCACCTTTTAAGCTTAACTTTGTAAGTGACCATTTTTGGAAACCTTGTAAGGGACTTAGGGAAGACCACCCAATGGGAATGTAACCTTATCCCTAGGAGTTTGTGGGGGGAAGTGTGGAGGCCTTTTTAGAGGGGACTATTCTTTTGGAAGAGTTTGAACACCCACTCTCTAACTTAGAGACATTGCTAATTTTGAAGAGGGAGGCTTAGGAAAAGAGGAGGCTCTTCATCAAATATCTTCCATAAGCTTGGATCTAAGTTGGTGGCTCTCATCATTCTCTTTTTGAAGAATTCTTGATGAAAGTGATCTTATGAAAATTGTAGTATTCTTGTGCTTGCAAGAAATATTGTTGTTGTTATGTTTTCATCTCCATTGTAGTATGGTTTTTCTTTTGTGTTGTGTTGCATGTTTTCATCTTTTTTATGTAAGGGAGTCTCAAGGCCCACTCACCCTTGGGAGGGAAGAGTAGCCTTGGGGGTGAAGGATTTAGGATAGCTCATGGGTGTAGAGTCTCTCCGCAAGGAGGAGAGGGATAAATCATGGAGTATGGGCTCCTTGATGCCATTTCCATGGGGGTCATAAGGGCATTTTTCTTTGGCTAGAATGCCTTGGGGGTCATAAGGGATGTGGTTGAGTTTGTGTATGGGAGTAGATGATATGTATTATTTCATGCCTTGTGAATGATTGTATTAAATTTTTATAGTTTTGGCTTTCTCCCCATTGGAGTATTTGGTCCACCTTCACCCCAAAAATAGGTTTTGAGTGACCCTTGTGAAAATCCTTGGAAAGGAGTTTATGTGTTGTTGTCTCCTTTCATTTGTAGTTGTTGTTTTGGGTTGTGTGTGTGTTTGTAACCCTATCTTTGTGTTGGTTCCCCTAGCTCGGGGGTGGCTTCTTAGAAGCCTAGGTTGGGAGGTGACCTTCCCCATGGTCTATCCACATTTTCATTGCAAGATTTAGAGCCATGACATTGGAAGAAGAAAGCTTGAGGATGATATTTCATTATGACTTGGTTCACTTTTGTTTTGGAAGTACTATTTTCTATTGTAAAGGAATCTTAAGGATCCCTTGAGCTCATTGTTAATATGCAATCTTGAATATGGAAATGCATTGGCATCTTATTTTGTATTAGTAAACTATTTTCTTTTAATATGAAATCATGTAAAATAGGAGAGTTTCATTTAAGCTGAAAGTTCTCTGTCATAGTATGCTAGAAATCTGGAAATAAATGTAAGCAAAAAAGTTGATAAAATTTATCTCTGCTTTTCAAATGTATGTCTAAATTGTTCTTTAGAAAAGTACATCTAAATTTCATTAGAGTTGTTTTGTGAACAAAGTTTTGAGTTTTGTTCTTAAATGTATAAATGTTAAGTGTAGAAAATAGTGTTTGTATAAGTTTTAGATTTCATCATTTTGTTATAAATGTTGTAAAATTAGTAATAGTTATATTTTAAACTATTTTTCACTCTAGTGAATGACTATTTAAAAAATAGTATATCCCCTTGCTTAGTCTCTTCTTATAAAGTTAGATTTAGCATATAACTAAGCTGTGAAATCAAAAAAATATATAAATAAGTATATTTAAGTTGTAAATGTTGTTTAGATTTGTATATTTAAAACAGAAAAAAGATATATGTTTGTTTCATCTTGGTTCTGGATAGTGTAATTTATTCCATAAACCATTGGAAAAGCATTATTCTGGTTTCTTTTGTTGATTATTTAAAAAAGAAAAATAGATATATACACCTAATCATATAATAGAGCATCATAAAATAATATACATTATCCTCTATTTTAATTAAAAAAAATATGATTTCTTTCAAAATATATATGTATAGTTGTTTTGGAAATGTGAAATCTACATTTTTTTTTAAAAATGCATTTAATGAAAGAATTTTAAAAAATAATTTTATGCTAGCTATTGTCTAAAAAAAAAATTACAATTTTCATGTTAAACTATATTATATATATATATATATATATATATATATATATAATTGCACTATAAATATTTCCTTTTAAAAATGAATGAGGGATTTGTTTTATTTTTTTTTATTAAAAAAAAGGGGGTTTAAATAAAAATTTATTTAAATAACAAAAAAAAATTAATGGGCTGGCACCCAAACCCTAAACCCCGCAGGGGAAGGGCTGGGCAGGCTCATGGCCAAGCCGTGGCTTCGGCCATGACTGTCATCGTGTCACAGCCAGCCTCGGTCGACTGTGACAAGGTCACAACTGTGGCCTCAACCGTGTCTGTGGCAGGGCCATAACGCGATCGAAGGGGGGCGCGGGTTGAGCATCGGCTCCCCCCCCCCCCTAACGTATTTTTTTATTTTGTATTTTATTTTATTTTTAAACAAAAAAAAACTAGAACAAACTTCAAAAGTAAATAGCAGTTAATAATATATATATCATTGAACCATATTCTTTTTACACAAAGAAAATCTATTGTTCCTAGAACAGGATTTTGAAAAAACCCAAAGGGGTATTGGTTTTCAAACAAAAATCTAAATCATTGTAATACATGCATTCTTGGAAGGCCTCCATTAATGGCTGAGTTTGAGCAAATGTAGGAGGAATATTCATAAGCATATATACATCAAGTATATATGAATATGAGTATACCTCTTGCATGTGTGCCTTCTCCATTGTTGATTTTCCTCATCCCTGCAAACAAAATAAAAGAGACTAAAAAAAAATAGCCTTCTCCATTATGGTTTGAGATGGGGAAGTTTTTGTGACCAAATGGGAAGAAAATGGGAGTTTTGGTATTTTACCAAATCTACCCTAACCCTAAATCCGAAATTAGGGTTAGGGTAGATGGGTCAACCCTCTTTACCACTTGCTTTTAAAACAAAAATTCAATTTTCCCTCCCATTTCTTTCTCTTGGGTGTGCATAGAGAAATTAGATTATCTTTATTATTGTCCCTTTTTCCCAAGTGGTTTTGACTTTAGTCTTTTGGTGGGAAATAAAAGAAAATAAACTTCTACCCCTTTTGTCTTTATTTATTTATTCCCTTTAAAGATTTTAGATGAAGGAGCTTTTTTTTATTATCTTTTACTCCCAAGTGGGTCCTTACCTATGGCTATAACTAAATTGATATTTTTTTAAAGATTGGTTAGCCTTTATTTTATCTATTAAGCTTTGGTTTATTATGTTGTCAAACCTTATTTAAGGGTTTCATTAGAGTGGAACTACACTATTGGAAATATGAGATAATTCTTAATGGACCTTAAGGGGGTATTTAAAGTGTGATTAAGCCTAGACTTTTGTTAGGATCATTGGGTAAAATTAATAGTAATAAAATAAATATAGTTAATCAAATTATTTAATTCCCTATGAACTTCCTATAGGATTGTGCTAAACCATGAAAGCTCCTTACCTCCGTAGAAGACTTAGGTGTTGGCGAATTCATGATTTCTTCCACCTTTCTTGTATCCATTTTAAAATTCCCTTTTGAGATAACAAAATCGAGGTACACTAATGCTTTCTTCAAGAACTCACTCTTTTCCATGTTGATTGTCAACTTCTCTTCATGCAATATTTACATTATCATACGTAGATTCTTAAGGTGATCCTCCTTTGTCTTGCTAAATACTAAAATATCATCTAGATACACCACAACCTATTTTCATATGGATTCTTTCAATACTTCATTCATTAGCCTCATAAAGGTGCTAGGGGCATTAGACAAACCAAAGGGAATCACTAGCCACTCATAGAGTCCTTCTATGGTCTTAAAAGCTATCTTCTCTCATCTCCCTCCTTAATCCTTATTTGGTCATATCCACTTTTAAGTTCAATCTTTGAAAAGTATTTTGCCCCTCCTAAGCAATCCATCAAGTCTGCAATCCTTGGGATAGGGAGCCTATACATTATGATAATCCTATTTATAGCCCTAGAGTCTATACATAACCTCCAAGTACTACCTTTATTTGGGGCTAGGATAGTGGGAATGGCACATCGTCTTATGCTCTTCCTAATCATACCTTGGTCAAGTAACTCTTGGATTTTTTTAGCAATTTCAATATTCTGTTGTGGGGTCATCTTATAGGAAACTTTGTTTCAGAGTGAGGCTCTAGGGATAAAGTCAGTTTGGTGACTAATATATCTCTTAGGTGGTAAAGTAGTTGGTTGACCATCACTTGCTATTTCTTTGTACTTGAGAAGTAACTCTTGGATCTACATAGATAGTGGTTCTTTCTTGTCCACCTTTCCAACCTTAGGCTTCAATACCAAGGCAAAGCCCACTCCTTCTACTTCTTTTAGTGTCTTCACAAATTCTTTCCCTCCTACTAAGAGGATGTTTGGACCCCTTGTCTTCACTTCTCCTTCTTCTGAGATTGACTGAATATTAAATGTAACCCCATCCTTCTTAAATGTATAGGAGTTCTTGGATCCATCATGCATAGAAACTCTGTCAAACTTCTATGGTATTCCCAACAAGAGATGACAAGCATCCATGTGCAAGACATCACATAAAACTTTGTCCTTATATCTCCCTATAGAGAACTCTACCAAAGCTTTCTCATTAACTAACACATGTTGATCTTTATTCAACTAAGTAAGTCTGTAAGGGTTAGTATGGGGGATTCTTTTCAATTTAATAAGATTTTCTATTGCTTCCATGGAGATGATGTCATCAATAGAACTAGAGTCTATGATAACTTTACAAAATTTACCTAGAATCTTGCATTTGACTCTTAACAAGGATCTTCTCTGACTTGGTTCTTTAATAAGTGTTATTCTGGTCATCAAATTATCTCCTATCTCTGAATCCAATGCCCCCTCTATTGTCTTCCTACTAGAAGACTCTTCTTGTACATAATTTACTCGTTTCTCTCCTCCTTGGGATGATGAACTCTTTTCTCGACACCTATATGCAGGATGTCCATACTGGTGACAATTATAGCATTTCATAAAAGATAAACAAGATCCTCTTCCCTGGTTATTTGATCTTCCTCATGAATTTTTATTAGGGCCTCTTCCTTTGTTATATCCCCCTCTACTATTGTTTGACTCTCCTTGGTTCTCAGTGATCTTGGACTCACCCTGATTTGTTTCTTCAAAGTTTCTTCCTCCAAAGCCTCCTCTTTGACCCCTACCATGTCTTCCTCTACTTTTTCCCCTACTACTTGTGTCCTACTTCTTTTTAATCTTCTCTTCTAACTTATGGCAAGTTGATAACATTGGTGCATTGTCCTTAGGCTCAAGAGGCTTATTTCCTCTTTTATGTTCCACTACAACCCATTCAGGTACCTAGCCACTTTTAGGCTCTCTTCCTCCATTACATGTGTTCTCAAAGAAATCTTGTGAAATTCTTCTATGTAGACACTTACTTCAGGATCTTTTTGTCTTAAGTTTTGTGTCTTCTTGTGCAACTACACCTCATAGTCATCTAGCAGATAAGTCTCTGTAATCTTGGCCACCATAACTTTCCAACTAGTAATAGGGTTATTTCCTTCCTTTAACCTCTCACCTTGTACAAAATGCCACCAAGTGAGGGCAGTCCCTCTCAAACTTGTCTTAGCTATTCTCACCTTTTGAGCCTCTGTCACATTCAAAGTGATTTTTAAGTCCCTCTATCCAATCTATGACCACTATTGGTTCCATCTTACCACTGAATAGGGGTACACCTTCCAATGCCTTTCCACTCATAGCTTTTAAATCCTTAAGGAATGGCTCTTCTTAGAGTATAGGGTCGGGCTTTGGCACTACATCTTCTTCTACCACTGACTTTCCTTTCCCTTCATTATCTTTTACCAACTCATTTACTACAGCTATTCAAATTTTTACTTCCTCTAACCTAGTTTCCATCTCTACCAACTGTTCTTTTAGGAATCTATTATCCTCTCTCTTCTCTTCCACATCTTTCACTAACTCAGTATTAGTCACCATTTTTCTTAAATCTACCGAATCTGGTGAATATAACATCAAAACTTCACAAGCCCAATCTTTTAGGCTCTAATACCAATATGATAGGAGTGTTCTTCTAAAATCTAGAGTTAGCTTGACTCTCTTCCAAGGTCTTGTTCCTAGACCTATGAAGGATTTCACAAACCCTAATTCTAAGGACAAGTCACCAAGATCTCTACCCTTCCAACCAAGAACCCCCCTATTAATAGGATCTTTCAGTACTCACTGAACCTACAAGAGTAGGTTTGACCATTCAATGCCAAAACACTCACAATGATTTGTAGGATTGATTTCATGTCTTTTTTGGTAATTTGACAACTAACTTGAATTTTTAGAACCAGTCTTCATTCATCTATTCATCGGGTTCCTAGAAACTAGGAAAAAGCTTAATTGCTTCTTGTAGCCCTATCCAAACACAAAAATTGGATTACCTCACAAACTTCACTCAAGACCCCCAAATCTACTATAGGATCTAGATACCCTTTTCAAAGATATAAAATATTTTCAAGGTGTGATGGCTCCAAGTCATCTATACAATAGCTTTTTACTATTAGGGACTCTATCCTTAAAAATAGGGCTATTAGGTCTAATCATTGTGCTTGTCTTCATAAATGATGAAATTGATTCACTAGTTGCCACCATTACATAGAATGTTGTGCCACCTACCAATCACCAACATCCAACCATTGGATTACTTCTACCAATCCAACCCTGTATTTTATGGAACTCTAATTCTTTATTTCCCTAGCCAAGCTATGGCCAAGCTCGCCTAGGGAAAGAGTTCAAAAATAAACCCTAATTCCTCTACTCCTAAAACTAAAAGAAATACTATGTACAATGACTCCCCTTTTGTTCTATCTAGGCCCATTTTACATTCCATGGACTCAAGAACTTTGAGGAGCCATTTTCTATATAGTCCAGAATTGGACCAGTGAACACCAACTCCAAGGAAATTTAAATTGAAACTATAAAATGAAGACTATCTATTAAAATCACACCACAAAAAATTAAGTAACACTCAAAAGAAGCTAATTATAATGGAAATAAAGTCACTCTAATCCATTTGCAAATCTATTCAATTGGCAATGCTCTAAAAAACTATTACTATGTATATCTAGAACCTTACAATGAAAGAAAGTTTAACCAAAATGGCATCCAACCTTGGAATCTTGCCATGGGAGTTCTTAAATAGTCCTCCTCTACTCAAATAAACCACTCCAACTTACCTATAACTTCCTCTTGGACGAAAATAAAAATTTTTGCAAAGTTGTCAAGCAACTTTTAAAAGTTGTAAAGTTCAAAATGTTGCTTTGAGCAACTTTTCAACTTTTTGTACAATTCTTTCTTTTTCGCATTTTCACTTCCATTTATAGATCACAATTGGTCTAAAATTAAACCTAAGGCTCAAAACATTTTCAAAATGAACTCCTAAGAAACTATATTGTCCAATCCATATTTTGATCCACATTGTCCTCTAGAACATTATAAAGAGTGAATGGACAAAACTTCTCCAAAAAAACCTTAACATTCCCAAAATACTTCAAACCTATCCTTAACCTTCCTTAACTGACTAAGCAAATAGGAGAAATTTTAACCAAAATGGCATCCAACCTTGGAATCTCGCCATGGGAGTTCTTAAATAGTCCTCCTTTGCTCAAATCAATCACTCCAACTGACCTATACCTTTTGGATGAAAACATCTTTTTTTGCAAAGTTGTAAAGCAATTTTTAAAAGTTGTGAAGTTGCAAAATATTGCTTTGAGCAACTTTTCAACTTTTTGTCCAATTCTTTCTTTTTCACATTTTCACTTCCATTTATGGATCACAGTTGGTCTAAAATTAAACCCTAAGGCTCAAAACATTTTCAAAATGAGCTCCTAAGCAACTAGATTGTCCAATCCATATTTTGACCCAGATTGTCCTCTAGGACATTACAAAGAGTGAATGGACAAAACTTATCCAAAGAAAACTTAACATTCCCAAAATACTTCAAACCTATCCTAAACCTTTCTAAATTGGCTAAGCAACTATAAGAGAGTTATTTTAACCCTAGGTTCTCCTTCACCAATCTTTAAATGCAATTTATCCTTCTTCATCAACATAACAACAATCTTTAGTCTTAGGTTTATAAGGTTTTCTATATCTGATTTTATTTTCTCTCTTAGGACATTTATATGAAAAATGACCAAATTATTTTCATGTCTAACATGAAAAATATTTCTTACCTTTAGGTTCTCTCCTTACAATCAGTTCCATTGCATCATCGAACTTGCTTTCTTCTTCTTTCTTAGATATCTAATCTCTAGCATAATCTCCACTAGTACTTGTAGTTCTTGTCAATATAGGTTTTTCCTTTTGTACGCTAAATTTTTTTTCTACTCTAGATGATCCTTCCTTCTATTCCAACCATTGCTCATGTGCCTGCAACTTTCCAAGTAGCAATTCTTTTGTAAAGTTAGGTGTAATCATTTCTTCAATGATCTATGCTTTGTATTCATAGATCAGTGGAAAATATTTCACTATCTTCCATATGACTTCATTATCTGATTTCATTCCACCACAACTCTTAATTCCAACAACAATCTTAGTAATCCTGATAAAGTAACCTCTTATAGTTTCATCTTCCTAGATCTTAGCACTCTTAAACATACTAATATAATTATGCAATTTATCTTTCTTCAAAAGTTCATCTCCTTCAAAAATATTTTCCAATTTAGTCCAAATCTCAATAGTAAGTCTTAGATATTTTACCTTAGTATATTATCTGAAAGAGCTAATAAAATAGCCTCTCTAGCAAGCATATTTTACATGTATTGGTTCTTTTCTTCATCTATACATGAATCATTTTTTTCTTCTTCTACAACTGTCTTCTTCATCTTGATAGCTAGCCAATAGCCAATTCCCATGCATAGAAAATGTTTCTTGATTCTTTCCTTCTGATTGTCAAAATTTACTCCATCAAACTTCAGACTTTCTTTCCTGAAAATTTTAGTAGCCATGGATCTCCTTAAGTTGTTAAAATTTTCCTTCAAGGACCTGATGCTCTGATACCAATTGTTAGAAAGAAAAGTCCACCAACACAACTGAGAGGGGGGGGGGGTTGAATCAATTGTGAGATTAATTAACCTAAATTCAATTCTATCAAATCTTAAGCTTGTAATCAAAAACAACAATAACCATGGGATAATAAAGATATACAATAACACCATATTTGTTAACTAGGGAAACCCTTGATCAGAGGGAAAACTCTGGTGGGAATAACGCCGACAAAATGATTTACTAATATAAAAGTTCCTTGTGAAAGAATAGACCTTGTTAGAAGTTTGTTACAATGTAATCAATAGATATGAGTCCTTATTAGGATACTTTGGATCCCTGCTAAAAGATCCCAACCCTATGAGGAGTTGATGAGAACCACAACGAAGACAACTGAACCCACTATCCAAATTGCTTCAAGATTGTCTTCACTAAAAATATTCAAGATAACACATACAATGGTGAATTGACTAAAAAAAACTCTTTGCCTGTACAATTCCTTTAAAGTCCTCAATAAAACAAAAACATCATCTTATGCTCTGATCATAAAGATTTCGTAGTCAAAGCTCGCACAACATTTCATGACCACATGATACCCTTATGCATCAAATAAACTTCATTTCCTTTATACCAAGTCCTAATGATTATTGAGTCAGCCAAAAGGCTTTCTCAATTTACAATTAATAATATAGGACATCAATAAGAATTTACAATATATGTTTCAATACATCTCAACACTTCCATAGAAATATTAATTTGTAGTCAACTCTCAAAGAAGTAACAGGCTTCCCATCATCCACAAGTCTTCACAGAATGTAAAGTAGATTCTTTCATGTTTATTAAAGCATCTTGAACATGTCTTCAACAACATATCAACCTCACTGAACTAACTTCAACCTTGCCAAAATAATAAATTTTGAATAACTATCACTAGTTCTTGGAAACTCTCACTGTGAATAGTCTTTAGTAAACTTTGCATAACTCAAACATATCTGCATGAATTTTTCTTTGCTTGCAACCACATCATCAAAACATATTCTTGAGTTCTAATAAGTCTTCAAAAAACTCAATTCATTAGCATAAAACCTCGCTAAAAAATTTGTGCATGTAACTCTGTCTATTAAGCATATATGTTGACATCAATGACAAACCCAATCATGAATGTAACATATAAGAACTCAATCATCTCTAATCAACATCCAAACTTCTATGCTAACAACATTCATTAACATTCATGCTAACAAAAAAATCCAAGCTTTCAATAATCTTTCAAATTCACCCAAGAGAGCTCCTCCAAAACCTTATAGACGTCATGTCAATAATCCCTAGAAACCTCTCATAAAGAAGGCCTAATCCTCCTAGGGTTTCTAAAACATGTAATCCCTAAAAATCAGAACTCAACTCTACACCTAGTTTTTATCAATTCACTTTGCATGATTAATTATAATTTAATAATAAAATATGCACTTTTCTAATTACAACTCCTAACTCAAATTTTAACTTTAAATTCTAATTCATTTTTTATTAAACTGAATGCACAACTTAAATTGCATATTAATATTTAATTAATCGATTAATATTTTACACATTAATAACTATGCAATTGAAAAATAATTATTAAATAATCAATTATGCCTTTAATTTCAATTTTAGATTTAATATTTAATTAAACCCTTTTATTCCAAATTTAGACTTTTAATTAAACAAAGGTATTTAATTAACTCTTAATAATTAAATATCCTTATATCTAATATTTCCATATTCATATAATCTAATTATTCTAATCTCATAGTTACTCCTAATTTAATTATTTTAAATCAAATAATCCACACAACAAACTTACTTGACTCAAAAAATACAAAAATCAACTAACTCCATATCAAACAAACTCCAAGGAAGGGTTCACAAATTCATGTCACCTTGACGAATTTGGATAGGTAGAAAATGAATACTTGTCTATTATTTAGGAAAATCAATGGCTTGGGTTGGGATTTGGATCTGTATGTTATCTACCCTCTCTTACCATTGAGATATTGCGATAGGGCACGCTCATCCTGGCAATTCAGGGAAGTTGATGCCCAGTACCTGCAAACCTGCATACAAGAAGAGCATGTGCATACATGTATAAATATAAACAAGAAATGGAAGGGATCAACTGATCATGTGGATCTCACAAGCAAGTAACTACGACTCCGTCCCTCAACCACATTAGGCACGTCAAATAGAAATATAAAACATACATGCTAACCATACACATGCAAGTATGGGGTACGTAAAACCATAATCATCAATGATATCTAGAAACATATCACTCATCATCATGAAATAAGCATAACATATATACAACATCATCATTTTCATTTAATCAACATAAAAATAACCAAAAATGTCTAATTCATAATTATCTAATATAATCTCATACATTCATATCCTCAAGTATCTTTGAAATAAATAACACACACATGAAAGTGGACTAAAAGAGTTTGGCAATAAAACTAAAAAGTAAACTATGAGAGAGGTATTACATGACATGTGGTGGGGGTGGTGGACCCACCACACCCAATCATATATATTTTTTTAGATATAATTTTTTTTCAAAAATTATATTTGTATTATCTATGTTTTTTTAAACTAAAATATATATGTATATATATATAATATATTTAAATACATATATATACATTCATCAAATAGATTTTTCCTAGAATACATATCCAATTATATATACAATTAATTTCCAATCATGCAATAAATTATATATATATATATATATCTATAAATTTTATTTTCCTAGATGTATTTTCTTCCACCTATAGTCTCATGCAAATTCCACATACATATATATTTATATTTTTGTAGGTATATACACACACGTGTCCTGAAAACTAACTAAGGAAAAATCCCAAATTCTAGAGAAAACCTAATCAAAGTTTCAACCAAAATAATTTTCTACATAAATTTGATCAAAGAGAATCCTTCCAAACACTCACATCAAAAATTCTAGACACGAAGAAAATAATCACAACTGATATGCAATAATAAAATCCAATTCCAATCTCAAAATCCAAAGCTTTCAAAAAATTTGTTAACTCCCAGAATCAAGGCCAACTTCAAAATGCGATAAACTATGTCCAAAATGACTAGATGACTTCTAATAAAGAAACCTAATCAAGCTAGGGTTTGAAAGGTGAAACCCTAGTTGAGAAATAGAACTCAACATTTAATTAATAAAAATAATTATTTTATTTTATTGTTCTCCACTTAAGTCACTTAAGTCAACTTTTAAATTTAAAAGTCAAGTTCTAATTATTAGAAAAGTGCATTTAATTTACATTATTTATTTTTATTAATAAAATATATGCAACTCAACTAAATATCGCTTAACTTCATTTATGCATTTAAATTACATAGTTTATTTTTTAATTAAATTAAAATTCCTAGCATATTTGAAGTATGCAACTTGATAATAAATATTATTTTATATTTAATTATGCATTGAATTCTTAATTTAGATTTAATATTTAATTAAATCCCTAATTATTTTTTTGACTTTTTAATTAAATCATTTAATAAACATATACATTTAATTAATTCTCATTAATCAAATAGCCTTATATTTAATATCTCAATATTTAATAAGGTACAATTATTTAATCTCATAATTAAATCCTTAATCCACTTTAATACCAAAAAAAATATCATCAAACTACATAACTTGCAATAAGAAGGAAAATCGACCAAATCAAACTGCAACAATCAAGCCTAAAGGAAGGGCCCACGAATTCACATCACCTTGACAAATTCATATAGGTAGAAAATCACATACTTGTCCATTATTTCATGATAATTAATGACTTAGGTTGGGATTTAGACCTATATGTTATCTCCCCTCTCTTACCATTGAGATATTGTGATAGGACACACTCATCCTAATAATTCATGGAAGTTGATACTCGGTACTTGCAAACCTATCATCACAAAGATGAACATGTGAATGCATATAATATACAAAAAAATGGCAAGCATTACTCAATCGTGTGGATCTCACAAGCAAGTAACTATGTCTCCATCCCTCACCATATCAAACACATCAAACATAAAAGTAAAACATACATATAATCCATGTGAATACATATATAGGGTCAATATGTTAGTAAATAAATAAATAAAAATGATATCATAACATGTAGATAATCATCATGAAAATAACCATAATGATCTAGTTATAAATACATGATGTCACACAACTAACCAATGGATCATAAAAAATCAAATCATAATGTAATTTCACACATAAATATCCTCAAATATCACTAAAATAACCAACACACACATGAAAAGTTGCCTAAAATAGTTTATCAATAAAAATTGAAAAGAAAACTATGAGTTGGGTATTACATCCTCCCCCTAGAATTATACTTACTCCTGGAAGCCTACAAATAAAATAGGGATACAAATCCTGCTATCTCACTATATCCTAATAAGTCATAAAAGACTCAATATGTAGGTCCCATCGGACCCTTTCCTGCTCTATGGTTCAAACTCTAAGGATCATCCCAACCTTCAGGGGTATAAAATCCCACTGTAAGTACTCCATTTGTAGACCCAAACACAGTGGAATAGTACTCAGCTAGATGATCTATGGCTACATACACCTTATGGGATCTAATAGCATCCCCAACCATAGACTTAGAAGCTATTAGCCTCTTTCTTGAGTACTATGTGGTATACTAGGAACAATTGGCTATAATGTGACCAAACAGTCCACAAGAAAAATAACCTCCTCTACTAACACCTATCTTAGCAGAAGGTGCACTCGACTGCTGGAAAATGCCTCTGCTAGCAACCAAATGTGCACTCTATGTAGGTTGACTAGATTGATTGTGTCTGAAGTGTTGAATGTTACAGAAGTTCTTAGAATGAGAACCACCACCTTAAGCTAGACGAAAGAAGCCCTTCTACTACTGGTTCTAATTATGTGATGAGAAGGTAGAAGGATGTTGGCATATCTGATGCAATGATGGTAAGTGAGGCTTGGAGATGTCATGATGCAGATTTAATTAAAAGATGATCAATTATTATGTTGTCATTGATGTCAACTATTGACCTTGTGTTCTTAGTGTGTTTCCAAGCATAGTTGTGATAAATGAATGGTTGCAGTGAATTTCAGTGGTTTCTATCTTTATGGGAGACTTAGGTGTGTCTTTGGATGTCTAATGCATGACCTCTACTACTGAAGTGATCTTATGTGAAAGTTGTGATCGATTGAAGTATAATAGTACAATTTCTAGAACATTTAATGATAGGTGATAGATGATTTGAATGTCTTGTCAAATATTTGTTGTGTCTTGTGGTGTGGTCACAAGATATGGTGGTCAATAGTGTTTAGATTCCATAGTTGTGACCACAACTAATTTGAGTGACCCGTGTGTAGGATAGGTGATTGTTGAGAAGACAGAGTTGTTAACAAATTAAAGTATTTTATTCTTGAGTGATAATTGATAAATCTTTGATCAGTGATTGATGTTGAGGTTGTGGTGGAATCAATTTAAGGTTAGTCATGATATGGTGATGTGTCTTCATGATTGGATGTGATGATCTGACATCGCTTTGTTTGATGCTAGTGTATAGAGAAGATTCTAGAGGAAGCAAGTGTTTGGTCAAAATGTGTTTGACCCCTTGACACAAAATTATATGTAAATCATTGTATTGGCCGACACGGTCTTGGAAATGTGTTTTGTACATTGAATTTTTTTTTGTAGCATGTTGGATCTAAGAAGGATATTTAAAATTTAAATCTATTTAAAATTTAAGGCTTGATTAAGGCGATGGACTTAAAATTTCAATAAATAATGGATGAAGTTGAAATTTTTCATGTTTTGATCATGTGTTGGGAAAGTGCAGTTGTAAAGTGTGAGTTTCAATCAAGCCATGATAGAGTTAAGTGTGTTGAGAATAGATTATGTGCTTCACTGGATATGATCAAGTAAAGGTAGTGCTATTCTACAGATCATTCTTTCTATTGTTCCCTAATAGTTGCAATAGGCTAAATCCCTTAACTGAATAGATCTTAATAGATCTTTGGTGTAAATCCTCTAGCAAGGTGACACTTTTTCAAGTGTTCAAAATCCTCTAACAAGGATACTCTTAACAAACTAAAGGTCCTAACTGGCCTAACGAAAATTCGACCATAACCGGTTAGCACCTAACAGTGTTGTTGTAAAATCCTAATAGGGTTAATCTCTTCACATGGCATACTTCAAAAGAGTGCATCATTTAGTGGGTACTAATTCCCATCATGGTTTTCTCCTAATTTGGGTTTCCATGAGATAAATTCATGTGTCAACTTTGTGGATGGATTTGCATGTTTATGATTTTCATTTTTTGTAATTAAGGTTCATCTTTTGAATGTTGGTTTAAGTTTAAGAGGTTAAAAAGTTAGATTATTTGGTAGATTAATGATTCACTCCCCCTCTCACTAATCTAATCTTAGGACTAACAAAGGATTCCTAGAGTTCCCAACTCCTTGAGACTGATTACCCCTAGACCTTGAAAAGGAAGGACACTAGCCTAAACACTAGATTGGCTACCATGGACCATAGCCAAATTCATCTCCACCAATGTAGCCTTAATGATTTCATCCTTAAGAATCTTAGGTTCAAAAACCTTAACTCACCCAATATTGTGACCATTAAGTCCTCTAATAAAGTGTTGTACCATCAGGGACAAAATACTACTAGAACATGCATACTGCTTGAGCTTGAGAAATCAATGCTCGTAGACAACTACCAAAGATTATGAAACTCATCTGCATACTATTGTCTCCATTGATCAGATAGAAAGTGTTCCCAAAACTTCTCAAGAAATAACTTCCAAATGATAGTATCCATGCTAAGATCAATATTTTATTCCTCAATCTTCTACCAAGTAGCTGAAAAGTCTGTGAGGTACATGATGACACACCTCACCCTGGTATCTATACCATAGAGATTCATAGAAAAATATTGATCTAAACCAATAAGCCAAGTCTCTGCCTCAAAGTCACTACCAAAACCATTAAATGAAGGAGGTCTTTCATGTGATTAGCCATGACAACATCCTGATCAATGCAATGTTCATCCTTATATGACTCTTGGATCTTTGTCTCTCCTCATTCTATGAATGGTGAGACTCGTCCTACTAAAATATGATCTTCTTAGGTCCTAGACAATCTAGAATAGCCTGAAGCAACTTCCTAGTATGAGGCTCCTCAAACTCAACATGTTTCTCTCCACTAAGCTCTTCCCTATTATCCTTATGCACAGTCTCTGTTGGATACAATTGTCTGAAGGACATTGTTGGATTAGCTATGTGTTGTATTTGATGTCACACAAATGTCATATCATTTATCATTCTCAGTGTCTACTGAGTTTAGTCGGTCAGCTAAGCAATTCTCAGTGTCTACCGAGCTCAATCGGTCAGCCAGGCGGTTTTTAATGTCTACCGAGTTCTCTCGGGTGTCTAAAGGAAACATGATAGGGTAACAGTGTTAACCGAGCCTCCTCGGTTATCGAAGGAAAAGTAGTGGTTACCGAGCTCTCTCGGTCTCCGAAGGATGTTGCAGAATTCACTGTGGTTACCGAGTTCACTCGGTCACCGAAGGAAATATTTTCAGGATTAATGTTTATCGAGCATGGTCGGCCTTTCAAAGGATTTTGTTATTACAGTTTGTTTATCTAAGCCGACTGTTATAATAATTATTTGTGCCGACTTGACAATCTAAATGTTAATTAGAATGGCATATATATAGAAGGTCAAGTGGTGAATAGAACATATACAACATGCAGAAATCATTTTGAAGAAAGGTATGTGTGAATTTTGAAGGATGGTTAGATATCCTTGAGGAGCAGCAAAGATTTATTTGATCAGTAAGGATCTAGTGAAGCAGAACAGAGATCTATATTCAGCAATTCAGTTGCAGGTCATTTCATTGTTACTCTCTTACAATTGTAGCAGTGATATCAAAATCTCTTAACCGAGTTGGTTTAACAACCATTTTGTAAATCCTCTAACAAGGTGATAGTTCTATTGAATTATTTCAAGACCTCTTACAAGGCCACTCCTAGCAGGGTGATTAAATCCTCTAACAAGGTCACACCTAACAGTGTGTTTTGTAACCTTTTACCAGGTTGGCTTCTAACCGGGCATCACTTCAGAAGAGTGAAAAACAGTAACTAGTTACATTGGTGGTTTTTCCCATATTGGGTTTCCATGGTAAATCTGGTGTCTCTTGTGTTCATGTTATTTTCTTTATTCATGTAAGTTAATCAGTGATGAATGCTTAAGAACAGTTTAATTATTACACACTTCAAGAATCAAGTTTTAGCATTTCTCTGTATATTTACCGAGTGGCACAGTAAATAATTTGTTAAGATATTTAAGGGATTAGTGGTAATATTTTTGTGATTAACTGATTCACCCCCCCTCTCAGTTACTACATCTATATTTCCAACAAGTCTCAACTCTGATACTTGTAGAAGGGTTGTGAAGCCTACCCCTTCCACATCCTCTACCTTGATCTAAAGCTTGACCTCTAGCAATAGATCTATTCTTAGTAGGCATCTTACCTATGACAACCAAATGATAAGATGATATCTCAAAAGAAGTTAAAAATAGAGACATAATATATGATAATAAAATAATAGTTTGAAATTCAATAGAGTTATATGTCAAAGTTTTGTTTCATGTCTCAAATATTATACATATAATGGGTGAACAAGCTTACCAGATCCCCCAGTGTAGAAACTTGGTCTCTGATACCAAATGTAATGCTCCACCATGGAACCCAAGAGAAATTAACCTAAAACATGATACTATGTTTAATGAATAATTGTTTTCTTAAAAGTTTACATAACAATAATGAATAACGATGTAGAAGCAATACAATATAAGACAATACATACACATAAATATAACTCAATCACCAATTACAAATCCCAATAGTTTCATGATGTAGAATTACGTACATGGTAATTAATTATCTAGATTAAATATAAATAAAAAACCTCACATATGCAAATTAATAATAAATACATCATATAAATGTGAACATGCAGATACCATTGAAACAATATAAAGCATCTAGTAAACCAACATCCACTACATAAGTTTTAGGGTATGCAATAGAAAATCAAATACAAAGTACATATAAAATATCCCAAAAATGTATCACAATTGATACATTGATACAAGTATACAACATATAAAAGATAAGAGAAAAACTCCAATGATGAACAAGAAGAATGTAACTGCTACAAGGATCTTCCAACACCTAAACATGAATGTCAAAATCTCAAATATTAATAGAATCACTACCACCCAACCATGTGGAACCTGAAGGTCAACTCCCACCATGCCAAGGAGATAACATCAAAACCCACTTGAATATAAACCACAATAAAAAAACCTAAGAGAGGGATCATGAAAGCTCTCTATCACAAGATGTACTACATATACTGCAAAGGTGATACTAATAGCTAGGGGGGTTAGAGAGCTAATCACTAGCCCTTGCCTAGGTCCACCTAGTGACCCTTAAGTGTCTTCTTTTGACACAAATGACCTATAGGACTCCTTCAAAGGTTCAATCCCCTGGTCTTCAACTCCAACAAACCTAACAATTCACTTCTACCAAGACAAAACAAGATCCTTGGTGCTTACTCCTTCCATGCATACACTAACCCTTAAAATTAGGATAAGGGTTCACCACCTCCAAATGAATGTAGGATCTTGTAGAGATGGGGAGGTGTTTGAAAATGTCATGTTTGGTTCCATGTGATGTTTTTGAGGTCTCATGTCATCAATATCCCTTACCAATCTCATACTTCCTTCTTAAATTAGGGCTACAAGGAAGAGCCCTAATTAGGCCTCCTTCTCTAAGAAAATATGGCTTTTCACCTATTTTCTTCCAAATAACCCTACAAACTGATCATGGATTCTTGTAACAATGCCTCACATCTCAAGGATTTTGGAGGTTTTAGGGCTTCTCTAGGCTGTACAATCCCCTAACCAAAAATAGTAGGCATTCATTGATTGCATTAAGTGATCTTTGGTTTTGGATGACCAAATGTATTGGCCACACCTTCTCCCTTCATACATATCTTATCAAGGACCTTGTCTAAGGTAGATCCAAACACTAATCCACATTTCCCTATTCAACTCTACAAGATATCTTCCTTGTTGTCTCATTCCTTCCTCACCGGGCTCGCCTAGGGCTTGACTGTAAAATAACTTAGAAAGATTTCTAGGGACCCTCCTCCTATATATAATACATACATGGATTCTACTTACTATCCCAAAAAGGTTGTACAAAATGAACGGTGGGATAGTGAGTTAGATCCCCATTTCTACAACACTCCTGGTAAGAACCAGTGAACGGTGCTGACACAAAAGAATTAAACTAAACAATGAAATGAACAATAAATACTAAAATAATTGTAGAAAATGAAAGTAAAGACACTCATTAACATCTACCATCAACTACAAACCAAAATCTAACTCATAACATGACCCATGAATTCACTTTTTATTGAACTGTATCCAAATCCACAATGTGCACACCTACATAAATGATCTTCCATACAGTAGAATATCCCCCCTCAATATTTGGTCCAAGGTTCACTTATATAGCACTAAGATGGGTTTAGGAATGGTTTAAGATCCTCATAAGCTGATTAGGGCATTAGGAAAAACTTACACCGAGCAACTTTTAAAAGTTGCATTGCCAACCTTTCTTCCCATAAACCTTAGGAAGGTCCTATGGGGTTCTAGACTCCATCTTGGCTCCAAAATTGATTCTCCACACACTCTAAACCTTGTGACATCATCCACCCAAATTTTCCAAGCAGAAGACGATCACACTATAGTCCCTTAATTTAGAACCTAGGACCACTGAAGACCTTAAATCCCTATTGGAATACACACTTTGGTCCACATGACCTTAGGGAAAACAAAGCATGCCAAATATGGCTTACAAACAAATAAAGACAAGGGTGCTCCTTCACGATGCTCCCCCCTCTACACAAAAGAAATAAAGGTATAATAGAAGATAGAAGGGTTAATGCTAGACTTTTTGAAGTCACTTTCTTCTGCCCATGTTGCTTCAGATTCAAGGTGGCCCTTTCCATTGGATGAGGTTTTCCATGTAGACCCTATGCCTGGTCTATTTCTTCACTCTAGATTCAAGCACCTTCTCAGCTTGAGGCTTAGGCTTTGGAGGTATGGCCACTGGAATGATATCTGATAGTACCTCCTACATGTTCTGAGTTACCTCAATCAAAGGCCCCTTATACTTGACTAAATCTGCCACATTGAAGAGTGGAGAAATAGCTAAATCTTGTGGAAGATCCACTTTATAAGCATTGGCTCCATACTTAGCCATAATTCTACATGAGCCAACTCTCTTCATCTGTAGCTTATAAGGCACCCCTTTTGCATCCTAGCTTTGTTTAGGTGTACCATTACATACTCACCCACTGCAAACTTAACATCTTTCCTTCTCTCATCTTCCTTGGCCTTCAACTTTTGTGTTTCCTTAGTCAAGGTTCTTTTAACTTGTTCTTGAACCTCCTTCATGGTTTGGTAGAAGTCCTCAACATGTCCGCTCCTATGATCCAAACCTCCTAGATCTCTGAGCTCATTTATACCCCTTGGATGCATTCCATTACCACCTCAAAAGGACTCTTTCTGGTGGTTCGGTTCACATTGTCATTATAAGTATACTCTACTTGAGGGAGGACTAAATCCCAAGTTTGTCCATACTCCTTAGTTGGGAACCTTATAAAATTGCCTAGTACCCTATTGATTACTTTAGTTTGGTCATCTGTTTGGGGTGATAAGCTAAGCCAAATGATAGATTAGTTCCCAACCTATTCCATAGGGTATTCCAAAAATGATGCATAAACTTTGCATCTCTATATGAGACTATGCTAAGGGGAAGTCTATGAATTCTTACCACTTCCTTGAAGAAGAGTTGAGAAATGTGGTTGGCATCATGCATTGTCTTTCCAAGGATGATGTGACTCATCTTACTAAACTGGTATACCACCACATAAATACTATCCAATTCTATCCTTGTCTTAGGAAGCCCCACTATGAAGTCCATGCTTATGCATTCCCATGGCCTATTAGGAATGGGTAGGGGCTAGTAAATTCCTACATTTCTAGCTCCTCCTTTGGCTTTTATGCATATCACACATTGCTCCACATATCTCCTAACATCTCTAGGTAGCTTAGGCCAATAATAGAACCTTTTCACTAACTCCATTGTCTTATTGATGCCAAAATGGCCACTAAGACTACCATTATTCTTTTCTTGAATGATATTCTCTCTCATTGACCCCTTGGAAACACACAATTATTCCCTTTGAACAATAATCCACTTTGCAAGGTATAGTTAGCAAACTGACTATGGAAATGATTCTCAAAATCAAAGCATACCTTATAAGCCTCTGAGAAATCTTCTTCATTATTTTAGAGATCCTTGAAGCTATCAATTCCAATGCTTTGTAGTTGAACCTCTTTGACTGTCAATAGCCTCCTACTCAATGCATCTGCTACCTTGGTCAACTATCACTTCTTGTGCTTGATGTTGAAGGTGAAGGCTTGTAGATACTCCATCCATTTGAGATGTCTATTACTTAGCTTCTCTTGGGTGTTGATGTAACTCAAGGCTTGATTGTCTATAAACACCACAAACTCCTTAGGAAGGAGTTAATGCCTCCACTTCCTAAGTGACTGAACTAGAGCATATAGCTCTAATTCATAGGTTGATTATTCCTTCTTAGCCTCATTGAGCTTCTAACTAAAGAAGGATATGGGCCTATTTCTTGACTCAACACTCCTCCAACTACTATGCCACTTTCATCACACTCCAAGGTGAATAATTTATCAAAACTAGGCAACATGAGAATGGGTTGTGTTGCCACTTGCTACTTTAACTTCTCAAATGCCTTGCTAGCTTCGAGTGTCCATTTAAACTTGGTCTTCACTCCACCCTTTATGGTGTCTAGGACTAGTGCACATATGCCACTAAAATTCCTTATAAACTTCCAATAAAAGTGAGCAAGACAATGAAAACTTATCACTTCTATGCTAGTGGTTGGTGTAGGCCACTTTAGGATAGCTTCCACCTTGCTTGGGTCCATTTTCAGCTAACCTTTGGATACCACAAATCCAAAATAAACTAGCTCTTGTTTGAGGAATTCACATTTCTCCAAGTTGATAGCCAACTATTCCTCATGGAGTCTCTTGAGCACAATCTCCAAATATGTTAGGTGCTCCTTTGTTTTGTTGAAGATGAGTATATCATCAAGATATACTACCACAAATATGTTTGTATAGTCCTTTAGCACTTCATTCATCAATCTCATGAATGTGCTAGGGGCATTAGTAATCCCAAATGGCATCACAAGCCACTCATATAGCCCTTCAGTAGTCTTAAAGGTTGTCTTCCACTCATCTCCATCCTTTATCCTGATTTGATGGTAACCACTCTTGAGATCCAACTTGGTGAAGTATTGGGCTCCTCCTAAATAGTCCATCAAGTTCTCAATTCTAGGTATGGGAAACCTATACCTGATTTTAATCTGATTAATGGTTCTTGAATCAATACAAAGCCTCCATTTTCTACCTTTCTTGGATGCTAGGACTACTGGTACTACACATGGGCTAATGCTCTTCTTTATGATCCCTTGATCAAGAAATTATTGCACTTGTCTTTCCACCTCTTGATTCTACTTTGGTGTGAGTTTATATGTTTCCTTATTTGGTAATGAGGCCCCTATTATGAAGTCAATTTGATGATTTATTGACCTCTTAGGTGGTAAGTTCGCTAGTGTCCCATCACTTACAATGTCCTTATACTTACCAAGTAATTCCTGAATCTCCCTTGGTAGAGGTTCTTGAGTAGACTTCTCTTCTTCCTTAGGCTTCACTACTATGGCATATCCTTCACTGTACCTTTCTTAGATTGCATGTAACAACTATTTCCCACTACTCAATAATACACTAGGAGTCTTGGATTTCTCCCCTTCTTCTAACAAGGATTGGATCTTGAAGGTACTTCCATCCTTCTTAAAGGTGATAGTGTTTTCTTTCCCATCATACATGGCTTCTTTGTCATATTTCCATGGCCTTCCTAACAATAGATGGCATGCATCCATGGGTATTACATCATACAACTAATATTCCTTTACCCACCAATAGAAAATTTAACCCATGCTTGTTCATTTACTAGGACACTTTGTCCCTTGTTCAACCATGTTACCTTGTAAGGATTGGTATGGGGCACCTTAGTAAGACTGAGCTTTTTGACTTCCTCCTCTGAAATTATGTTCTTTGTGGAACTAGAATCAACAATCACCTTGCATAATTTCCCCATGATCTTGCACCTCACTCTAAAGAGTTCTCTTCTTTGCCTTGGCTCTTCTCTTGCTGGCTATCTAATGAGTACCCTCCTAAAAATGAGGTTCTCTCCCATTTCTGATTCAATATGACTAACTTATGGTGACTTGACACTTGAAGTTTCTTCTTAAGTGTAGACCACTCTCTTTTCTACATTTGAAGAAGATTCCTTATCCAGACACCTATAGGTTGGATGTCTCATTTGCCCACAGTTGTAGCATTTCATGCTAGAAAAATAAGAGTTTCTTTTGCCTGCACCTCTCCCTATTCTAGAGCCTCCTTGATTTCCTCTACCTCTACCAAAGTTTCCTCTAGAAGATGTTTGACTACTATGCTCTACAAGTTTGGACTCTCCCTGGCTTCTTGGTTCAATCCCTCTACCTTGGTAACTTCCTCTATGACCCCTTTGGTCTCTTCCTCTTCCTCTGCTCTTGGAGGTTTGATCTTTCTTCCTTCTACTCTTGTCTTCAATCTTGATGGCTAGTTGATAACACTGATGTATTTTTTTGGGACTGAGAAGAGTCATCTCTTCTTGAATACTCCACTTCAAGCCATTCAAATATCTGGCTACTTTGATGCTTTCATCCTTTGACACATTTGACCGCATGCAAAGCTTTTGAAATTCCTCTGTATAGGAATTAACATCAAGGTCCTTTTGTCTTAAACTCTACCTCTTTTTATGTAGTTGAATCTCATAGTCATCTGGCATGTAGGCTTCTCTTATTTTGCTTACCATGACCTTCCATGTAGAGATTGGATTCTTGCCTTCCTTTTCCCTCTTGATTTGGATAAAATTCCAGCATGTCAATGTAGAGCCTCTAAGTCTAGATTTGGCCACCTTTACCTTTTGTACCTCAGTGACCCCATCACATTCAAAATGGTTCTCCATGCCTTCTATCCAGTCCATGACTAGATCTCCCTCCATCTCACCACTGAATAATGGTATGCCTTCTAGAGCTTTCCCACTCATGGATTTTATGGCTTTCAAGAGGGGTTCTTCATGCAATATAGGATCTAGTTCTAGAGTCTTGTCCTCTTCAGGAATCTCTTTGTCCTTTTCTTCTTTCCAATCCAATTTATCATTGACTTCTTCAGTCTTTATCTGCACTTCACCCAATGATTGTTCCAATTGGGCTATACTTTCTCTTAACAACCTATTGTCTTCCTCTTGGTCCTCAACTTTCTTGGCTAACTCCACATTAGTCACCATGTTTGAAGACCCACTAGATTCACACTCTGACATGCACTAATCAATCCCAAAAACTTTTGGGGCTCTGATACATATCTAATAGGGAGGTTGGGAGAGCTAATCACTAGCCCTTGCCTAGGTCCACCTAGTGACCCTTAAGTGTCTTCTTTTGACAAAAATAACCTATAGGACTCCTTCAAAGGTTCAATCCCCTAGTCTTCAACTCCAACCAACCTAAAAATTTATGTCTACCAAGACAAAACAAGATTCTTGGCTTACTCCTTCCATGCATACACTAACCCTTAAAATTAGGATAAGGGTTCACCACCTCCAAACAAATGTAGGATCTTGCAGAGATGAGGAGGTGTTGTAAAATGTCATGTTTGGTTCCATGTGATTTTTTATAGGTCTCACTTCATCAATCTCCCTTACCAATCTCATAATTCCTTCTTAAATTAGGGCTACAAGGAAGAGCCCCAATTAGGCCTCCTTCTCTGAGAAAATAGGGCTTTTCACCTATTTTATTCCAAATGACTCCACAAACTGATCATAGATTCTTGTAACAATGCCTAACCTCTCAAGGATTTTGGAGGTTTTAGGGCTTCTCCAGGCCATACAATCCCCTAACCAAAATAAGGTACTTTTGGTAGAGTTTTAGCCATTCACTGATTGCATGAAGTGATCTTTGGTTTTGGATGACCAAATGGATTGGCCACACCTTCTCTCTTCATACAGATCTTTTCAAGGACCTTATCTAAGTTCTCCAACCACTAATCCACATTTCCCTATTCGAATCTACAAGATATATTCCTTCTTGTCTTAGTCCTTCCTAGCTGGGCTCACCATGGGCTCGCCTAGGGCTTGACTATAAAATAACTTAGAAAGATTTTAGGGCCTCTCCTCTTGTGTATAATGCATACATGGAGTCTACTCACTATCCCCAAAAGGCCATGAAAAATGAATAGTGGGATAGTGAGTTAGATCCCCATTTCTACAACACTCCTGGTATGAACCAGTGAATAGTGTTGACACAAAAGAATTAAACTAAACAATGAAATGAATAAGAAATACTAAAATAATTATAGAAAATGAAAGTAAAGACCCCAATCTTGACATTTTATTACTTCTTTCTGCATTATGGACTCAGTAATTAGAAAAGCTATGTTGATACATTATGGATTTATATGCTGATGGATAGAGGCTTGACCATTGTTTGTGTTGTACTCTTTTTATGTTGCTTATGCACTCATGTCAATAATCCTAAGATGCTCTATGTTTGAAATAAGATTAATTGAATTCAACTAATCTTTATGATAGTACAATTGAGTGCATGTTTTGTGGAAATTGAATTAGAAAAAGGTAATGTAAATAATAAAAAGGTACACACACACACACACACACACACACACACACACACACACACACACACATATATATATATATATATATATATATATATATATATATGCTAATGTAGTTAAATAATGTTTTCCATGTGTGTGTAATTTCTAGAAGAAATGTCATAGGAAAGGTGTGTTGTATCAAGAATTGAGTAGTTAGAATGTAACCCTACTGAATATTGAAATGTTTCTATTGGATATGAAAGCCTACGTGAATTACCAATTGAATTTATTCTATGTTGAGATGTGTATTAATAGAAAAATAATTATTAGGTCCTGATGTTGAGTAGGAGATTTTGCATAGCATGCTTTGATGTTATAGTAATGCAAGAAATATGAATCAATTGAAATATTTCTTGTAAATGATTGAGGACATATGCTATGATTTGATTTTTACGTCTTGGTGTTATGGTATTTGATGAGTTATTTAATTTAGAATATTATGACTTAATATCATGTTTATGCAAGAAAATTTTATGTGAGATGATCAAGGTTAAGAAGTTAGGTTAATTGATATATTTATGTGTTCTGAATTAACTTGTTTTGAAATTGAGTAATATATTATTGAGATTATGTGAATTTCTTGTGAAATAGTGTGGATACAATTGGATTATATAATGTATTTGAATGTAATGATTTATGATGGATTTTATAAGAATATGTCATCGATCTTTCATAAGCTACTAATATTTTTATCTAGTGTGTAGGAAATTGACCATGGATTAAATAAGGGGAAATTCAAGATAGATGCATGTGAAAAAATCTGGTAAAGCTAAGGTTAATTCCAAAGGGAGAAATAACCTCGTTGTAATGTAATAAAGTTGTAAAGTAATGTTTGGATGTATTATTTAAATTGTATTTGTGTTTATTTTATATTAATGTCTACTTGGCATGCCATGTGTGTGTAGTGATGTGTTCTAACTTTATGTGGTGTCAATTGACACATGTGTTGTGAGTTGGCATGGACAAGTACATTGTTTATTAATTATATTCCACCTTTGAGTCACCTTGTAGAATCCCAAGGTTAGGTATCTTGGTTGTTGAGCCTTGGGAGGGAATCTTATTTCAAATTTTCGTGAGTCAACTCCTAGTAGACTTTTGAGAGGTTAAAAGTAGCCCTAGGGGTTAGTTAGGGTTAAAATGAGATAACCCCATAGGTGTACTTTGGGTTGGGGGTCAAATTTTGCCCAATAGGATGTTTTTAGACCATTTTTGCCTCTTCTAAAAATGCCTTTTTGGAAGGTGATGATTTTGGGAAGTGTGTCATGTCTTCCTCTTTTTGTAATTTTAAATTTCCCTCTTGTTGGAGAGAGAACCCTTGGATAGTGTGCCCAATCATCTTTGAGGTTAGGTAGGGTTTTCCTTTTAAGTGGGTTGGAGAGGAATTTGGTAGGTTAATTGTCCACTCTCCAATTTTTGGATACTTCTAGTGGACTTAGCAGGTTTTGGTGGACTTAGAAAGGAAGGATTGTAGGAAAGGGAGCTGTTCTCAAACCCTCATTTCCATAGCTTGGAGTAAGGTTGGTTTCCTTGTCATGTAAGACTCTTTTCTTTTACTTGTTGGAAATATGCATATTTTTGTGTGTTATTGTATATGGCTCTTGTGAAGCTTTTTGATGCCTTTCATGGCTTCTTGCTTCAATGTATTGTTGGTTTTGTTTTTTTGGTGCTTTTGTTTTATTGAGGTGTGCAAGGCTAAAGTCACCCTTGGGAGGGAAGAGAGCCTTGATGGGTGAAGGGATTTAGTTGGAAATGCACATTTAGTGTAGAGTCCTTCCTCATGGAGGGAGGGGATGAGGCATGGATGTATGGGCTCCATGTTTCTATTTTTGTTGTATTCATATTTGAGGGTCATAAGGGTTGTTATTTTTTAATGAAAATGGAATGAATGGTATTTTTGGTTATGGCCTTGTGAAGGCATTGAATATGGTTTTTGGGCCTTGTTGAAGGCATGGTTTCATATTGTATGGCTTCTCCTACTTGGGTATTTTCCATATTCACCCCTCTTATGGGTCCAAGGTGATCCATTGTGTAAATATCCTTGGGATGGGAATTTTATGTGTTTATGTACTTGCTGGTTTTTATGGTGTATGTGTGTTGAAGCTTGTTTGTAACCCTCATCCATCTTTGTTTCCCCAAGCTCGGGGGTGGCCATTTAATGGCCTAGGTTGGGAGGTGAATCTCCATAGTCTTATGTCTTCTTTTTACAAATTTTCAAAGGAATAAGATTGCTGGTTTTTGTGAAGAAAATGAAGATTTAGTCATTTTCCTACTTGTGGTTTTGTGTTGAAAAAAGGCTAATAGTCATGTGTTGTAAGTTGTACAAAAGGCCATGTAAATACCTATTAGCATGGAAAATACTTGCAAAGAATGTATTCTAAATATGAAATGGATTCTCCAATTAATTTCTATGTATTTTGAAGCAAGAAAATATAAAGATTTGTATTCCTTAAGCTTGAAAGAAATAAGTTAGTTGCTGGTTTGTTTTCCTTTATGTATAAAAAAAAGGTTATATTTTTCCTATGTATGAAAATCTCTCTCCTATGTATTCAAGTTTATTTCAAGCATGTTTTGCAAGAAAAGAAAATGTGGTTTTTACTTGTTTATAGCCTACATAGAAATGTTTCATTATCATGTTATGTTAGTTTTTTTTTTAAGATGTATATACATCTATGTATATATACTTGATTATATATACGTAGTTATACATAAGCTTTAAAAAAAAATATTCTATGATGATGCTTTAGTAAAATAGTTTATCATTTTCATCTATTTCTAATTTACCTCAAGAGGTATATACATTCTTATGTATACACATATACATTTATACACACACACACACACACACATATATATATGTGTGTGTGTGTGTGTGTGTGTGTGTCTATATATATATATATATATATATATATATATATATATATATATATATATATATATATATATATATTATAAACAAGTCATATATACACATATATATGTATATACAATATATCTATATATATATAATTGATGGATATTCATGAACTTTTCTCTTTTGTTAGAAAATATATATTCACATTAACATATATACTTAATATATATATATATATATATATATATATATATATATATATATATATATATATATATATATATATATATATTTAAATATATATAATAAATGATATTATACATATTATATTAAATAACTTTAAAAAAAACTAAATTAATAAAGTTAAAAATGAAATTGTTCTTATAATAAATAAATATATTAAAAAAAACTTGCATTGTTCTGTTGATAGGTGCGGTGGGACTATCCACCGCAACCCTTTAAGGGTGTGATGGTCAGTCCACCTGCCACCATCCCCTTGGGGCAGTGAGCAGGGGGAAGCCCTGCCACTCCAAATGGGTGTGGTGGGCTACAAGCCCCGCCATCCCATTTGAGGGTGTGGTGGCTCACCCACCAGCAATCGTAGGTCGCAAGAGGGGGGGTGCGGTCGGGTCTGCACATGGCGGCCAACTGCCCACAAAAACTATTTCATTTAATTTATTGAACAAAAGAAAAGATCCCTCTAAATACTAAGATAAAATAAATATAAATTTGCAGCAAAATATATTACGTCAACAATAAACAAAAAAGAGAAATAAAAATTTATCATTGACTATATAAGAAAAGGATTAACATAGATAAAACTTTGTGTACAAAAAAAGATTTAACTCTGATAGAGATTTTTTGATAAAATAGAGGATAACTCTGTTATGAAACTGAGGTATATACTAAATCTAAAACAAAGATTTTGTAACAGAGATCTGATATGGAAAACTATAGTAAATTTATTTTGAGGCTTAAATCAAATCGTTATCATTATACCTTGTTGGTTGTAGATTATTGTAGACTTTTGAAGATGCCTTGTAAACTCTTGTAGAAATCTGTATTTTCTCTTGTTGAATCCCTTAGTGTATATACACAAGTATATATGCACATGTATATATATACTTGTGTGTGTATATACACACTTGTATACTTGTGTGTATAAATTCTTGTCTTCTCTTCATCCATGCTCCAAGGCCAAACCTACAAACACCAAATGGAGAAATTAGGGTTTTGGCCAAGTTTTATTTTAGGGTCTAACCCTAATTTGTAAATTAGGGTTAGGGTTGTCTTTTGGAGCCAATCTTTATTTTGAAATTTTAATTATGGTTTATCATTTAATTCTAGGTTAATATTTTTAATTACTGGTTATTAGAAATTAATAACAGGTGACTTTTCTCAATCCCTTTGTAAAAATTGATTTTAAAATATTATTTTATTTTGCGTTGAGATTTCAAATGATTCTTTTATTATTATTTTATTGGGATTTTAAATGCCTGGTCATTGGATAAATATTTTCACTTTATTTCAAATTTTAAATATGTTGGAATATTAATTAATGGATAGGTGAACCCACAATAGTGGGTTACACTTTTTTAGAGGAATGAATTCATCTCGAAAAGTGCAATCCATGAAATCTAGCCACCCTACTTTTGATCACAAGTACCCACAACTTTCGATAGGAAGTAAGTTACTTCTGATCAAAAGTATGGAAGTACCTTACTTTCAATCAAAAGTACTTCCCTACTTTCAATCAAAAGTAACTTCCATACTTTTGATCGAAAGTTTGGAAGTTAAGTTTTGGTGGGGTTTTTAACCCCACAGAAACTCACTTTCTCAATTTCGGCGGGGTTGAAAGTTGCGGGCTTCTGATTGTCAAGCGTCATTTTCTGAGGTATTTTATTTTTTATTTGTATTATTTATTATTTTTAATATATATTCGGTATATATGCATGTATATGTATGCATATGTATATGTATATATGCATGTATATATATATATGTGTGTGTGTGTGTGTGTGTGTACATATATATATATACATGTATATACATATGTATATATATATATATACATATATATACACACACATATATATACATGTATATGTATATATGTGTATATGTGTATATACATGTATATATAACAATATATGTGTATATGTATATAAACATACATATATATATACATGTATATACATATATATGTATATATGTATATATATACATGTATATACATATATATGTATATATGTATATACATATATATGTATATATGTGTATGTATATACATATATACATGTGCATATGTATATATACATGTATATGTGTATATACATGTATATATATATATATATGTATATATATATATGTATATATATATGTATACATATATACATGTATATGTATATATACATGTTTACATGTACATGCATGTCATATAGATGGACATGTGTATGTACACACACACACACACACACACACACATATATATATATGTACATGTGTGTCATATATATGTACATGTATTACATATGTGTATACACACACATGTACACATGTACATATATATGACACATGTATACATATACATGTACATACATGCCATATATATGTACATGTGTGTATGTATATATATGTATACATGTATGTACATATACACATGTACATGCATGTATGTCATATATATACATATGTATATATATATACATGTATCTGTATGTACACATATATATATGTACATACATGTCATATATATATGTACATGTGTACATGTACATGTACATACATGTCATATATATATGTACATGTGTGTGTATATACATGTATACATGTCATGCATATATACACATACATATATATGATGTATGTATGTACACATGTATATATGTATATGTCACATGTGTGTGTGTGTGTGTGTATATCACATGTATATGACATATATATATGTCATATGTATATATATGCATTATATATACATGTCATATATATATGCATATGTATGTATATATACATATATACATGTCACATATATATACACATACACATATATGACATGCATGTACACATGTATATGTACATACACATACATATACATATATGTACACATGTATATGTACATACACACACACATATATATATATGTCTATGTGTGTGTGTGTACATATACACATGTACATGTACATGTCATGTATATATGTACACATGTGTATGCATTTATACATGTACTTTTTATTTTCACATGTATGTATGTATATGTATATGTATATGTATGCACATAAATGTCTGTATGTGCACATGTGTGTGTGTATACACATGCATGTGTGTGTACATATATATGTAGTGTATGTTTATTTACATTTAAATGAAATTTATGTAATTGATTTTACTTTGAAATAATGTAGCGAAATGTGTACTTTCATTTTATTTTCAATTAAATTAGGAAAACATATATGTAGACTTCATTTGATAGTAAATAAAATCTTTGAGGTATACATATATAGATTTATCAGACATATTATTACACATCACATGGCAGATGCATTGATTCCCCTTGAGGAACTATTTGCATGCACTAATAGAGAAATTGAACGGTTGCAAGATTCCATAAATAATCTGACTAGCTCTAGTGTCTATAAGAGAACATGTTAGTCCATACTTACTAGCTTGATTAGTATTAGAGATCATATTCATGGTACCACTCCCTACGCCCCAGATGTTATAGAGGTCATACTTGAGAGGAAGAGACAAGAGGTTGGCTCTGGTCTTTCTCTTAATGAGGTACATGCTTTAGTGCCTAAAGTGACCCTAAAAGGGGAAGTTTTCCCATCTTATGTAGACTTATAGTATGTGAAGGGATATCAGGTTGCTAGGTGTCAGGATCCTACTATCTCAACATTGATATACCTACAGTTTCTAGTTGCTCGTGGTCATTATCCAAATAACAACAAGATTCCATTATACTTTGCACAACAGATTTTTGCTGAGATTCATTTAGGGAGGGCCTTTAATTACACTGATTTGCCAGCACATCTAGAATAGGGGTGTGGAAAACTTGTTGATAGAGATGTTTTTCATCGAGCTAATCACCAGAGGCTAGTACACAAGGTCATTGTTGGTCAGAGGGCACCTGTTATAAATCCTTCATTGGGTCATGTTGTAGATGATGTTATTCCTAGCACCCAACTTTGAGGTGCGATGGATAGTGTGGGGGACATTGTAGCAGTTGTTGCATCCATATCTAGTGATTAGGTTGGTCAATAATTGATGTCTCAATGACACTCTAGATCGTCAAGTGGAGCATCCTCTAGCAGGACCACACATGACATGTATATTGCAGCGAGCATCCCTTCACTTTCTAGCCTAGAGGGACTTACAAGAGAGATGACACGGGTCACATTGACTAGTTTGGCTAAGGATCTATTGGATGCATATGCATTTATAGAAGTAGAGCATGATATCCCCATATCAAATGTTAGAGCTCGTGTGGCTACTGTCATATATGCTCATCCACATCCTTCTCACCTAGACCGTATCCATAGTGGTTGTGCTTGTGAGGATCCACCTACTGACCACTCTATTGTTGCACAAGGAGAGGCAAAATGTGCAAACCCTTCATTCAGTGCAAGGCACCAGTTCTCTGATGTTGGCCTTGAGGATGTTGACTTCAGCATGACCACTACGGGTTACCTAGATTTTTTAAGACATGATGATATGACTTCCATGCCATCTCATTTGGTTAATTTGTTAAATTCATCATTAGAGAAACATGTGTGGTCTACTCATGTTGCAGATGCAGAGTTGAGCTTGGACCAAATGCAACAAAATCTTGATATCTTGGTTGATAGGATCGAGGCTAAGGAGTCTGAGTACTATTAGGTGCCACCATCTACAAACCTGTATAAATTAGATTATATATATTTAATGTTACAATTTAACTTATTTATTTTCAAATTTTCAATGTACGTGATATATATATGTACATGTATATATATGATATATTTTTTCTCTACTAGGATATGCCTCTTGTTACTCCTTTGAGCACTGATCGTGTAAATCATCGGGACTCACTTGATGATGACATCAGTAGTGGACAAGTGAGTTTTTAATTTATTGGTGTGTGTACATGTACTATGTGTTTACACACTTTATAACATATTTTCTTGTACAATATTTTATCAAACTTAAGATGTGTACAATGTTTATATATTAATTTATATCTCTTTCTTTGTACGGATCTGCACGTCCTTCATAGCATGATAATAACTCTAGGTCTGACCACTTAGTGAGGAGTCATCATGATGAGTCCTAGGCACTTTCATATTTGATCTATAAATATTACATATTACATATATTCACATGTGTTTGATGTTATATTTCATTTCTAGACCCTTTTGATAGAATGTTTGACACATGATTGGTCCATATGTTTCATGTTTATAGTACTTGATCTATGATTTATGTTTCTTGCATGTTATATACTTTCACTCTATATGTGTGCATGTTTGATGAGCTTACATACTTTCAATCTATGTATTTTTAATTTATATGTACATGTTTGATTCTACATGAGTTCATGTGATTTTTATATAAGTAAGTTCAATCTATGTGTTTTTATATATAAATGTAAATTCAATACTTTCAATATATTACATGTGTTTAATTTAAATACATGTGTACATGTTGGATTATATATGAATTTTATGTTAAATATATATACATACAAGTTCTTGATCTATGTGTTTTTAATCTATACATGTGTTTGATTCAACACATGAATGATTTTTTATTACATGTTTATGAAAGTTATGAATGATGTAAATGACACATGTGAGATATATAATTGAGACCTATGTTTGATTGAATCTTACTTATATTTAAATGTACATTTGATAATTTATGCATGTACTTTTAATTTAATGTTGTTGTAAGCTGTAGATTTTATATTTAAAACATGTGTCCTAATGTAATCCACTATAAAAATAAAGTATCATAATTTTAAATAAGTTGTAACATGCAAATTCAGTGTACACATTCATATTCCAAAGTTAGAGTACTTGTATCCACATGACCTAGAATTAATCAACTTAGAGATTTGATTTAATAAAGTAAATTGTAACATGCATTCAATACACATTCATAATCATGTAGATAAGTAATAAATCATATCCAAGTGTAGACACCGAAAAATCCTTCAGAAAATAAATTATTTTTGTTTTCTGAAAATCCTTGATGACATCATCATTTATTAATTAATTAATTATTTAATTAATTAATTTATTTTTATGCCATTAAATCCCTCTCTCTTAATTAAAAATCTTTAATTAAGGAATCTAGCCTAAAAATGTCATTTGGACATTATCCCTAATTTATTAATTATTTTAATTAATAAATTGCCCAAAAACTTCAAAAATAAATTAATTTATTTTTAATTTATTTTTTATCCCAAAGTTGGCCAAAATTCTAAAGAGCACTAAACTCTTCTAGAAAGTCCTAAACCTTCCTCTAAATGGGTCAAATCCCTAATCTAGTCCCCTCAAACCCTAAGCCTAGATATTTAATATTTATTAAATTTACCTTTAATAAATATCTAAATCTCACCAAAAGCCACTTGCCCATCCCTTTCTCCTAATCCTAATCCTAATCCCCTTTCTAATCTTGTCACATTCCATTAGCAAAAGGTTTACCAAAACTTATGCTAACCTCCTCCTTAGTCAACAAGGATTGCCACCTCTTGGCCACCTCTTGCAAATGCATTTAAGGATGCATTTAAGCCTTCCTTATCTTTCTTACATGCATTCATTATGCATTTAAGACCTTCTTATCCCTTCCTTGCCACCTCTTGGCCTTGGGCACATTTACCAAATTGTGCACATGCCCTCAAACTTTCAACTCAATCCTCCCTTGACACTTGTCAGGACACTTGTCCTTGACTCAACCCTAACCTTAGCCCTAACTCTGACTCATCCTTTTAACCCAAGACCTTCCCTTTTCTTATAAATAGCCTCACTTCTTTGAGCAAACAATCCTCTCTCATCTTTCAACTCTCAAACTCAATAGCAAAGTTATAATGCCATTTTCATTCTAGCATAAGCATAAACTCATCATTTTAGATCATTTCCAAGCTTAAATCACATCTAAATTAGCTTAAATGGATTAACATAGATTCATTTCTTATCAATCTTAGTTCATCTTTTAGCTTTGCATATTTGTGTGTTCTTGAGGCCTTTGAGGCAAAATAGGTCCCTCATACCTATTTTGTGTCATTTTGGGTCTTCTTGATCCTCAAATCATCATTTATTTTGCATGCTCCAAGTGCTTGAGTTTGCACACCCACATCCATTTATATCTAAGCATATCAAACGGTGCATGGGCGCATCCGTTTTAGGCTTAAACTGAGGTGGCTTTGATTTTAGTTTGTTTACCACTGAATTTGATTTGATTATATGCTATGACGTTTGTTTGTCTTTGGCCTTCAAAACAGGTTTAGGTGCACGCTCAAATCCTAGTCTACACCAAGTAAGATATTTTTAGATATATTATAAATTTTTGAAAATCGCTTAATTCACTATGGGCACTGATAGGAAAGAATGGAGCTAATAAAACCTCTAGTCTCACCTATGACAAGTTTAGTACAAATCATATTTCATGCGTGATTTAGTCCACATCAAGTGGTTCATCTCTCTCTCGAATAAAATTTAATATTATCTCATGGTCATCAGTACCAATTCTCCACTTACGAATGCCACATCCTGTCACTAGATGAAGAGATAGGACAATGGCATATTCACCACTAAGAGACTAAATCGAGACAGTGAGAGAGTTAGTGAGATATATATATATATATATATATATATATATATATATATATATATATATATATATATATATATATATATATATATATATATATATATATATATATATATATATATATATATATATATATATATATATATATATATGTTTGTACTTGTTTGATATTCTGAGAGTTGTGCTTGTTGAGCTTGCGATGACCCTTCTCCATATTTTGAAGGTTCTACTTGTGGGGCTTACGATGAGCCTTCACCAACTTTTCAAGGTTGGGCTTGTTGAGCTTGTGATGACCCTTCTCCAACTTCAGAAGGTTGTGCTTCTTGAGAATTTCCTACATAAAAAGTAAAAATTATTAAATAAAAACTTTCAAATGAAGCTAGGTCTAATTAAGTCATTCTAGGTACATAATTGGGTCCTATTAGGTCCTAATAGGTTCTAATAGGTTCTAATTGGTCCTAATAGGTCCTAATAGGTTCTAATAGGTCTAACTAGGTCTAATTAGGCATCAAAGTGTAACTAAATGGTTCTAATAGGTTCTAATAGGTCCTAATAGGTTCTAATAGGTCCTAATAGGTCATAAGAGGTTCTAATAGGTCTAACTAGGTCTAATTAGGCATTAAAGTGTAACTAATTGGTCTAACTAGGTCTAATTAGGTCTAGCTAAATAGGTCTTAATGGGTCTAATTAGGCATCAAAGTGTAACCAATTGGTGGACTAATAGGTCTAATTGGGTCTAATAGGTCCTAATAGGTCTAATTGGGTCCTAATAGGTCCTAATTGTCTGTGTGAATTTTGTACCTAGCTATAGACACAACACCTCAGTAAAATATTAGAGGTTAGCAAAAAAATGAAATCGTGCAATGAATTGAAAGCTAAACTAACCAGACGATTTACTGCCTTCTAGTAGATGTGAGTATGTATTCTCAGATTGTACCGAGATCAGTGACCTTGACGACACCTAAATGAATGATTTGAATGCAAAATCTAGATATGAAATGAATGCGATTAATCTATATTTTTGGATTTTATGATGCAATAAGAATGATATGAATCTATTCTATATGAAATTGATCTAACAATGATATGAAATAAAACTAAAATGAATTGAAAACAAGATTGATCTCACAAAAATTGTTGATTCGCAAAAGGCTTCAATTCTTCAGATGTCGATTCTCTAGAGTAAGTATGCAAATTTTGTGGATGAATTATGAAGAGCTGAGCCTTGATTTTATAGAAATCCAGGGCTTTGGAGGTGCATGAAAAAGCCATAAATCACTATTGATAAACTCAGGTTGATTTTTGAGTTATCAAAAACAAAAGATAATTAACTCACAAAAATTATGCAAATCATACAAAAATAGCTTTTTAACTCAAATTAGAAGTTTAGATCAACTTTTGAACTCAAAAATGATGTTGAGTTCCAAAAAGTCAATAACTTGCATTGATTTTCTGATTTGGAGTTTAACTGCTCTTTGATTGTGCACATAAATAATTATGAATTAATAAATAAATAAAGTGATTTATTCTCAACTTAACTGATTTTTGAAATAAAACAATTGATTTATGGGTTAATCAATTATTAAATCAAACTTTTATTCAAAAATAATATCATTAAATATGACAACTTGCTTTAATTAATTAAATAAGAATTTAATCAATTAATGCTAGGAATTTTTTATTTATTGTCAAATTTAAATAATAATAATTAGGAATAAATAAAATTAAATTAAATTAAATAATTAAGTGGCAAAATTAAATCAATTAATTAAATATTTATCATATTCAATTAATCAACTTTAGGATAAATAGAATTTATCACCAAATAATCATTAAATTAAAGATAATTAGGTTAAATTAGGAATATTGCTAGGAATATTCATTGAATATTCCTTGATGCAAAATTTAAGATAATCAATTATGATTTGATAATGTGCAGATGTGCCTTGGGTTAGGACTTTGATGTTGATTTCATTCGATTTGAGGATGTAGGAGATTAATGAACATATAGCCCATTTTTGGGGTATTACATTTTGCCCCTCTTTGAATTACTGTGCAAAGCGCAGTGGTTCAAAGATAGTCTGTGTTTGATAGAGATATGAAACTGATTCGAAAGATATGATGATTGAAAGATTTGATGATGCTAGGTCCTGAATGACCAAAGATAATGTTAACTATAACAACGATGAACCGATGATTGCGAAAAAGTGTCAAAACGCCTGATTCTGAACTTTATGATTGCGAAGAAGTGAGTGACCGATTCCAAACCCGATTGTCCTTATATTGAATCACATTGGTATCACATCTGAACCCTTCAGTTACCGAAGAACCAAGGAAAGAACACTGATGAACCAATGGTTACGAAAACCTAATACAGTTTACAAGATTAAGGAAATACTAGATTGATATGGGTCCCGATGAATTTGATATGCCCCAAGCGATGATAGATTTGCCCCAAGCGACGAGGACTTTTGATGAATCAGCAACTAGACGTGGTTGTTGTCTTGATTACTGAGGAAAGATTTGATAGATAAAATTAGATTTACAGACTTGAATGATGTGCAATACCATGCCCCCTTCGGGATTAAAATTGAAATCTGACAAGAAAAGTTAGCGTTATAGTTTAGAAGCATGTTAATTGATTTGAGAAGTGGTTATACATGTCCGGGAATGCTTTATGCATCCTTTAGAGGTCCCAAAGACCAAGTTGACTAGGTTAAACCATGAGTTGACCATAGTTGACCAAGTTGAAATTTTGATAGTTTGATGTAAGATAATCAGTTAAGTTGAATTCTGGATTTCTATGATGATTGAAGGTTGATTGTGCAAGCAGTAGATCGTCCTGGGCCCAAAAATTTTAAATCGCGCTTTTGACATAGTAAACGATCTCAGATTTCAATTTTGATTTCGAAAATGGATTCAGAATGTCGAAATTAGCCTGGGGTGCAATTTTCATGAAAAATGGAGCACTTTTGAAAATTAGGTCAAAAAGTTATATAAAGGCTGGAGGGGTCATTTTCAATTCATTTCAACATTTTGACTTTTAGAAACTTTTGTGGAGCCCTCTAAGTGAGAAAATGGCAGAACGAAGAGAACCGAAGGTACCTGTGAGTTTGCATCGATTTGAGTGCAGTCAGAGATATCAGAGACGTCGACAATACGGACATCCGGTATGTGGACCTCTGTGCCTCTCTGAAATGTCAATTTTTCCATGTTTTATAGCATTTTTAGGATTTTTCATACGCATTTTTCTTTTCAATTTTCGTATGTATGAAAACTCGTACGAGTCCTCTCCCAAACTCGTACGACATTTTAATTTGCTTTACTTTGTCATTTCGTGACCTACCCAGTGTCATATGAGGACCCATGAGTCGTACGACATTCCATCGGGTCCCTCGAAACTCGTATGATGAAGTGCCCAATGTCGTATCACTATGGTATGTCGTTTCAGATTTATGGAAAGTCGTACAACTTTTTAGACCAGTATGGAGTGTCGTATGAGAAATAGTGAGTTGAAAACTCCATCTTAGATCAAAAATTTTGCTTTTCTGATTGCTTAGGCTAATAGCTAACCTTTTAACCTACCTTCTGAAGTACCAAACTGTTCAATTTTTGCACTATTAGCCTATTGTTGAATCCAATTTCTGATAGAATTCCCTGTTTCTATATAATATAGGTCACATATCCAGATGTACATGTCTGGCATTCATATCCAGCGACACAGAGATTATGTGTTTCGCTTCCTGACCCTATGAGGGTACATCTTGCTGCATGTGGGTTTGAGTACCTAATCCATTTACCTGATATTAGGGTAAACCATGGCCTATTGACTGCATTGATCGAGAGGTTCCACTCAGAGACGTAGACTTTTCATTTACCGACTGGAGAGATCACTGTGACTCTAGAGGATGTATATAGGATATTACGCATTCCTTTCCATAGTAGTCGGTGCCCTAAGTAAGTGAGTACTGGGTAGATAGGTCTTCATGCCTTTAGGTGTCTGTTTGGGGATGATACACAGTTGACGGGGTCCATTTCATGGGAGAACCTTGTATAGAGATATGGACAGACGCACCGCTTAGAGTGCATTATTGCTAGGATGATTGGTGAGCTCATCATGTCGAGCCATCAGCAGAACGGTTTCTTGATGGGATGGGCTCCGATGGTAGCACTTCTTATGGCGACTCCGACTGAGCTTGCTTGGGGTCAGTTTCTTTTGGCACACATGTTTTTAGAGATGCATGAGATCGTGTATCAGAATAGCAAGAGTTTCACTTCTGGAGCTCTTGTATTATAGATATGGGCCTAGGAACATATCCCAATTTTGAGACCAATTTTCCAGACACAGCGGCAGCCACAGGAGCCAGTGATATACGTATATGTTGGTTATGTCACATAGGTCCGCATGGTTCATATTGAGTATTTTAGATGATGCTTGGATGATATGACTTATGTAGTATGGAGACCTTACTTGCAAATAGAGGCCTGGCCCACTGCGAGGGAGCAGTTTAGCTTTCTTTTTCAGAGTCGGGTACTCATTGGTCAGGCTTCCACTATTTTGGAGAGATTTCTCATCACTAGAGTTTGGCGTCAGTATGGACGCGTACAAGACGCTCCACAGGATTATACTACATATGCCCACATAGTGCGTGAGATTGGGCTCAGATGGACATAGAGGCTCACTTATTCTTTATGTTCAGATGAGTACAATGCTATCATAGGTAGAGACTGGGACTACCTTCCACAGGTTGTCGATGCAGGGGTTACAGATGGATACATTGCTTGGCTTGTAGATCACCCCATTTATAGATTCTCTGACCTAACTGAGCTGATACCCTCCATGGAGGAGGCGATGGATGTTACAAGTGCTCCCACTGTACAGGTTCCTAGACCACAGGTAGTGCATCCTACACCACCTAGACCTAGAGCTATGGCTCCAGCATAGAGACCAGCGGCACAGATGAGGCCCCCTCGTTCCACTACTTCCACAACAGTGAGACCTACAGGTGCACAGAGATGGACTAGGGGCGAGGGTGGTACTTTGGTTAGTGTGGGTACAACTGATGAGATCCTGGTAGCAGAGCAGGTTGTTGGTGGCACTGATACAGCTGATGCAGGTATAGGTGATGATGCTACCTTTGATTTGGGTGCAAAGATCAGACGTCGTAAGGAGTAGAGAGTAGGTACTTTAGATCAGCAGATAGAGCAGCTGGCACAGCCAAATACAGAGATGCCAGCAGTTGAGGATGAGCCTAGTGTACCTCTCACTTCACAGGAGATTATTAGACACCTCAGAGTTCAGGTCAGGGACCTAAAGGTACGTAGTGCCAAATGGGAGGAGAGGTATTTAGAGGTAGATAGAGTACGCACTGAGCAGCATGGTGAGATTCATAGACTATAGACAAAGGTAATCCATCAGACCTCATGGGCTTCTTACTATGTGTCTACATATTATGATGTTGTCCCTGCTACACAGAGAGTTCCCACATACTCCCAATACATGGCAGCATCAGAGGGAGCCAAGGCACCTCGAGCAGAGGCCATACCAGATGCACCACCTCCTCCTCCACCAAATGTAGAGGAGCATGCCGAGAGCTGATTTATGATCTTATGTTCTGATACACTGTTATCCATTTTGCTCTTTTTGATTATTGATACACATTGTTCTTACTCTAATAGCTCTCAGGAGCTCATTCTTTTGTACATTGTGCCAGTAGTGCAGCCCTGACTAGTTCGAGATATGATATATATGAGATCAAGATTTTTGGTTCTGACTTCATTTATACTTGTCATGTTTCAATTTATGATGATATCATGTGATGTTTATGCTATGAGTAGTGTAGAATGTATGTATGGATCAATGTGATGCAATGGTTTCTTTCACATGTATGGATGGTATGCATATGTTATGATTATGGAAAGATGTATGTATGATTTATGCTTATGCAATAGATGAAATGTAATGGATGTAAATGTTTATGCGATGATTTATGATATGATATGATTATGATATGATATGTAAATGCAACGATACACATGATATGTTTTGCAGGTGTTTGATGAAGACAAGTACTCAGTCTTATGTCAAAAAGGATGTCTAACCCGGGATGGTTAATGCTTGCAGTTCTGTGAAGAGACCTTCGTGTTAGCTTTCAGCTCTTGTTAGATTCAAATAGGTGATTGAAGAATCATTTAAGCTTTGAACATTGTATCCAATCATAGTGAGATCATATAAACATGTAAAATGCAAAGAGACATGCAGAATGAAATACAACTTAAGACCTAAGACCTAGTCACTGATCATGTGTCGGTCATTCTCATCATTGAATTTTTTTTAGGTAACTAGATAAATCAATACAATGCCCACTAGTTAGAAACCATAGACATATGAATATCGATTTGTATGCGCAAGAATCAATACAACACCCACTAGTCAAACAACCATGGACATATGAATATTGATTTTATTTTTGAAATGTCGGAATAGATATAAGCACCAAGGCACAAATGCCAGGATGACCTGAATACAATATCCATTTTGATATAGCAATTTGTATAAGCATCAAAACATGAATGTCATGATGACTAGAGTATGCCTTGTGTTACAAATAATCAAGAGATCATTCTAAATCCAGTGTGAATTACCCGTAGTGACCCTTTATTGTTCACATCCTTAAGCAAGATCGCATTTCACAGTAGGAGAAAGAACTCACTCAAAAAGACAATAGTTAGATCAAACTTCCTTGAATTTTTTGGGTATCAATGGTCGAGGTACGCATGGCCATCCAATTTGAGATAGAGGCTCTTACAGTCGGACACTATATCAATCCAGAATTTCCAAAGTTGTTAGATTGTCACATACAATCAAAAAACAAAGAAAAGATTATGCCCCCAGTCATCACTCTCTAAATCCTATAAAGGACATCATCGAAGAGCTCAAAGGGACATAATATGTAAAAATCTCAATGTGAATCAGTAAGCATACAAAGAGATAAAAGCATGTAAAAAGAACAGATTGTTTTTAGTTTGTTTTGATGTTTGATTGTTGTTGTTGATGCAAAACCCTTTCTGGAGACAAGACAAACTAACTGACTCACATGAAACTTCAAAGGACTCTGATTAGACATGACTCATCTGAGGTATACTGGAGACCATAAGATATGACATTGATTACCCCCAAGTGTTTAAGCATTGATAGGATACAGACACTTGAGCTGATTGATGTACAGATCGACTTATTGAAAACAAGGAAATGTGGAAACAAACCAAGAGATATGTACAAACTAAAGCAGGACTGAAAGCTGGGAAGACCAAGATTGCGCTGATAGATGGAGCATTTTGAACAAGTGGCACCCGTTTGCTAGGTTTTCACCATCTTGGTAGAGATTCTATTTTTGCTACCAAGGCACCTGTTTCCAGGTTTTCACCAAGGCACTTTTTTTTTTTACTTTTTTTCATTTTTCAATTTTTGTGATATTTTTGATTTTTTTTGTGAATCATCAAGGTGCCTATTGCTAGGTTTTCACCAAGATGTTCATTTTTTTAGGACTTTTTCCAATTTTTTAAAGATTTTTTTCAGGACATTTTACCAAACACTGAATGCCTTAGGCATAGAATTTCTTCAAATGGAAAATGTTGATTGGTTCTCGGAGCTATTCTCCTTCAGTCATTGAGAGTTGATAGGCACCAGAGCCAAAAGTAGCAGTGATTACAAAGGAACCCAGCCAGTTGGGTTCAAACTTCCCCTTGCATTCTCGATGTGATTGATTTTTAGGATTCTCTCTCAAGACTAGATCGCCAACCTAAAATTCTCTGTGTCTGACTTTCTTGTTGTAGCCTCTAGACATTCTCTTTTGATACACTTTGAGTTGATCATACGCTGCTTGTCTGCACTCATCTAGTAGTTCAAGTTATTGCAACCTAGACACTTTGTAGTCATCATCAATTACTAGACCATGCATTTGGATTCTTAGTGATGGGATTTCAACCTCAATAGGCAGAACCGCTTCAGACCCATAAACTAAAGTGAATGGAGTAGCCCCAATGGGCATTCTGATACTTGTTTGATAGGCTCAGAGAGGTGGATTGATCATGAGATGCTAGTCTCTTCCTATCTTATTAACTGTGTGATGTAAGATTTTCAATAAATTCTTGTTTGAAGCCTCTGCTTGTCCATTCCCCTGGGGATAGTAGATAGAAGACCAATGTTGTGTAATCTTGAATTTGTCACATAGATCATCTAGGTCTTTATTCTTGAATTGTCCACCATTATCTGTGACTATGGAATGAGGGATCCCATATCTACATATGATATAGTTCAATATGAACATAGATATTTGTTTCCCAGTTGCTTCTGTTAAGGGAACTGCTTCTACCCATTTTGTAAAATAATATGTAGCTGTGATTATATGGGTATGTCCATTGGAAGAATGAGGATGTATAGCTCCTATAAGATCAAACGCCCATTGGTGAAAAGGCCATTGTGTAGTAAAGGGAATGAGATCTTTCCCTGGAGCATGAATTAAGTTACCATGTACTTGGCACTTTTGACAACTCTTAGCAAACTTGATTGCCTCTTTCTCCATTTCTGGCCAATAGTACCCAGCCTTAATAAGTTTTCAAGCTAGTGTTAAACCGTTCGAGTGTGACCCACATATACCCTCATGAACTTCCTCGAGTGCACATTGAGACTCTTCCAATTCTAAACATCTAAGTAGCGTACCATCTAGACCTCATTTGTACAGATCATTACCAATGATGACATATCAGGAGGCATTACGGATGAGGTATCTCTTTTCATGGTGGTTAAAGTTATCGGGAATGATTTGGTCTCGGAGATAGGAGAAAAGGTTTTTGTAGTAGGATGAATCATGACCTACAATGGTGCAGATCATTTGGGTTTCAGGTGAGTCATATGCAGGATAAGATAGTGCTTCCACTAGGAAATCGTAGTGTAGCTCATGTTCAGGTTGCTGCAATAAAGTAGATAGTGTTGCCATTGCATCGGCAGCCCTGTTCTCCATTCTAGGTATTTTCTCAAATGTAATAGATATGAAATATTTCTTTAAATCATCTACCATTCTCTTATATGGAATGAGCTTTTCATCTTTGGTTTGGTACACATCATTGACTTGATGAATAACAAGTTGGGAGTCTCCATGAATGTGTATCTCTGTCACTCTCCACTCAATTGCCATCTTCATACCATTAAGAAGGGCTTCATATTCAGTAATGTTATTTGTACAAGGAAACTTGATTCTAAATGCTTTAGGGATTGAGTATCCGTGAGGAGTAATAAACAATATGCCCACTCCGGATCCATTCTGTGCATAGGAGCCATCAAAGAACAACTGCCATTCTCTAGAAGAAAGATTCATGATAGAGGAATATGGGAATTCCATGTGCATTAGTGTATCATCAATCATAGGTGCATCCGCCAATTGATCGGCAATAACTTGGCCTTTTATAGCTTTTCTTTCAACATATTCAATGTCAAATTCACTTAAGAGCATAACCCATTTGGCCAATCTACCTGTGAGAGTAGCTTTGCTTAGTAGGTACTTGAGTGGATCAATCTTAGCTACCAAATGAATGGTATGGGCTAACATATAATGTCTCAGTTTTTGTGATGCAAAGATCATAGCTAGACATGCTTTCTCAATCATTGAATAGTTCTTTTCATATGCACCCAAAGTTCTACTGATGTAATAGATAGCTCTTTCCTTTTTATTCTCATCATGCTACGCTAACAATGCCCCCAGTGATGTATCTGTTGCAGAGACATACAAGATCAATGACTTCCCTTGAATAAGAGGCATCAAGATAGGAGGATTTGCTAGATATTTCTTGATATGGTTAAAGTTGCTCTCACATTCTTCATTCCATGCAAATGTCACACCTTTATGCAATGTTTTTGTGAATGGCTATGATATATCCGCAAGCTGTGATATGAAGCACCTGATAGATTGAACTCTTCCTTGCAATGTCCTCATCTAACTAATGTTCTTTAGGGGTTGCATCTCAATTATAGCCTTTACTTTAGCTAGATCAACTTCAATTCCTTTCTTTGAAACTATGTACCCTAAGAGTTTTCCAGATGTAACACCAAATGCACACTTCTTAGGATTTAGTCTGAGACTAAATTTTTCCATTCTATCTAGGATCTTGCTCAAGTCATTCAAGTGTTATGATCTTTGCATGGATTTAGCTAGAGTATCATCAACATAGTCATCCATTGTTCTGTGCATCATATCATGAAAGATAGATGTCATGGCTCTTTGATAGGTAGCACCAACATTTTTAAGCCCAAATGGCATAACATTCCAGCAGAAGGTACCCCATGCACATGTGAAAGCAATTTTCTCTTGGTCTTCTGGTGTAATTTTAATCTGATTATATCCAGAGAAACCATCCATTAAGGAATACATCTCAAAACCCGCAGTCATGTCCACTATCATATCAATATTAGGTAGTGGAAAATCATCCTTTGGGCATGCTCTGCTCACATCTCTAAATTCTGTGCACACTCTGATTGAACCATCTGGTTTAGAAATAGGTACAATATTAGAGATCCATTCAGCATAGTCTATAACATAGATGAATCCAGCCTTTAGGAGCTTCTCTAATTCAGCTTTTACTAAGAGTGCAACATGAGGATGCATCTTTCACAACTTTTTCTTAACAAGTTTTACATTTGGAGCAATAGATAGATGGTGCATTATAAGATCTGGATCCAACCCTAGCATATCTAAATATTTCCATGCCAAGTTGATCTTTTTTTCTGTTAAGAATGTTGTGAAATTTTTCTTTTCTTTCTCTAATAAGGACTGTGCCACATGAATCAATTGAGGTTCTTTTCTTGTTCCCAAGTTGATGGATTGAGTGGGCTCAACTAGAACTGGAGATCTATCCTGTAAATGACTTGGAAGGACATCAAATATCTCATCCTTAGGTGCCTCAGAGAGGTTTTCACCTTTGGATACATCTTTTATTTTTACTTTTGTCGGTTCTCAGACTGCCACAAAGTGGTTTTCACCCTCAGAACTCTTTTTCTTTTTATTTTTATTCTTATTTTTCTAACTAAGATATTTGATGTCCGACTCTGTCATGCTGACACTTGGTTCACTAATGGAAGTCCTCATAGGCTCAACTGCATTTAGATAGCAAGCAAGGGCATAGTCATTTGGGAAGGTATAAATACCATAGCTCAGATTCATGGAGGTTTGATCAAGAAGGCCTGAAAATTGGACAGTCAAGGCGGGGAAAGATTTAGATATGGTGTTCACGGATATAGATCTGTCATCATTGGTCCTAACCTGACGCTCAAGTTCAAAGGTGATATTACAACTTAAGACATTCAAATCATGAATAGGCTCAATGTCATTATGGGAGTCCACTTCAGGCATTAGTGGATCAGACTTGTTAAGTTCATTATTTCGCTCTAGACTTATGTTGGGTGTAGGTGCATATTGGTGAATAACATCGATATGTTTCTCTATGATCAGCTCATCCTCTTCTGGAATGGCTCCCCATTCATAGTCATTTGATTCCTCATTTATACCTCTAGGGAATCTAAGAACATGAGTAAAGTCAGGGCGGATACCCCAAGAAGGGTTACCCTCAGATTCTAATTTAAATTCATACTCATGGGAATCTGTCTCAGAATCACTCAAGCACTCCAAATGTTCAACTATGGTGATAGGATTTTCTTCTCCATTTGCTATTTGATTACCTCTGAGATTAGCTGGTTCTTGTGTGGCAACTATCTCTGATTTGATAGTAGGTTCTTGTGTTTCTACTACATTAATTCTCTTTATGGGATCATCTTCAGCATCAAGAAGATCTTTTATCTCTTTAGGGAGACGCTCGTAAGGAATGAGCTCCTCAGATTCATCACTATCAAATTGTTCTGTTTCTTCCTTCTCAAGGAGAGCTTCTTCTAGTTTGATTTGTTCTATGACATGTGAGGAATTTTTGCTAAGATAGAAGGGCTTCTTCTTGTACTCTAGACTTGTTGTATTCTTGTTCGCTCGACCATGATGGTCAAGAGGAGATATAAGCCCTTTACCTCATAGTCCTAGAGGTCCTTTACCTGTGTAGCCCATCTTTGTAATCAGTTTGTCACCTGGACCATATGACTTAGAAGGAACCTTTGATGTGTTAGAACCACATGATTGATCAATTTGAGACTTAGGTTCATCCTTGTAGAGCCATGCAAGCACAGCTTCATCCTCTTCAAATTCTTGTTTAGGCACTTGTTCTGCAACAAATTTTCCTTTATATGCCTCAAGAGGTTCTTTAGGTTCTAGTTTGGACTGCTTCAGAGTTTGCCCATAAGACTTAGGTGAGATAGGGAGAGATGTCAAAGATAGGACTGGCTAAATAGTATATTCTCCCATACTCTTTTCTTTGATTGTGACCTCTTTAGCAATGTCTTCCATGTTGGATGTTGAAGCAATACCTAGCTGTTTAATAGAAGACTCTCTGTTATGGGGAACAAGTTTATCAACACTCTCTTTCAATGCATTGCAAATGGTGGATACGTCAGCTGGGATAGTCACTTCTACTCCTTCATAAGGAAATTTCAAACATTGATGGTATGTAGAAGGAATAGCTTTCATTTCATGTATCCAAGGTCTCCCTAGAAGGATGTTGTAAGCTAAAGGTATATCAAGAACTTGACAAGTAGTATCTCTGATGACAGGACCTGTTCTGATAGGCAAGACAATTGTTCCCTTGGAGGATCTTTCTTCTTCATCATATGCCTTGATAGTAATTTTCTTTCTAGGATCAATAGACATTTCTAAAAATTCCAATTGTGTGATCAAGCTGTAAGAATAGATATTCAGACCAGTGCCCCCATCTATCAACACACGTTTGACGCGACGGTTTCGGATTAAGACTTCTATATGCAAGGGCTGGTTATGTGGATGACTCAATGAGTTATCATCTTCCTCTAAAAAGGAGATATACTGTGGAGATGTAAGATGACCAACCATAGTCTAGAACCTGTCTAAATCAAGGTTATCAGGAACATTGGATCCGAGCAAAGCTTTGTCTAGAATGGCTCTATGAGCTGGAGATATCTGAAGCAACTCAAACATTGAGATTTTTGCATTGGTATATTGGAGTTGTTGAACAATATTGTATGAAGTAGGCCTCATATCTTTAGGATTGGTAGATTTAGATGGAACCTTCTGTTTAGAAGCAGAAGACAGATTGAAAGGCACCTTAGGGACATTTGATTGATCTAGGATTTGTCTTTGCGGATGCGCCTGAGCTTGTGATCGAGTAACTGCATTAGCTGCTTGATTTTCTCTATCTCTTCTTACAATTGTGATGACATTGCAATGCTCAGATAGACTTGGTTCAACCATATTGATAACAGTATTATTTCTAGAATAAGCATAATTAACCTTAGCACCCACATTAGGCTGAGAAGATGAATCTCCTTGACTATGTTTTAGAAATGGCTCTGTGAATGTTGTATGATCATTATTGCTCTTATGATTATCGATCGTGATTTCTTCATTATCAATCAAGTCTTGGATAGTATGCTTCAAGCTCAAGTAGTTATTAGTTTTATGACCCTTACCACGATGGAAGTCATAGAATTCATTCTCTTTCCACCACTTTGGTTTAGGATCAGACTCAGATTGTTGGATCTTAGGCAGAGAGATGATGTTATGAGCCAACAGAGTTTGCATAGCTGATTCCAAAGATTCTCCCAGAGGAGTGAACTTTCATTTATTATCAGAGGACCAAGATTTATACATTTTTGGCTTTTGAGATGGTTCGGTCACCTTTTGTTTTGAAGCTTTGATGGCTTGGGTACCGATGGTTAGATTGAAAGCGGGTGCCTTAGATGGAGCATGGATATTGTCAACAACACCATCTGTGACAATGCCCTTATTCTTTTTCCAGCTTTTGTTCTTGTCTTTAGAACTAGATCCAGATTCATACTTGTCCTTTTGAAGTGTGATGTCTCCTTTTTTGACAAGTACTTTCTCAATTTTGATCGCATTATCTACCATCTTATCAAAAGATGTATGATTCTGCATTTGCAATGGGTAATTGATTTCTAGAACAAGGTTGTTGATGAAGATTTCTAGTTTCTCAGTCTCTGGAATAGGCCTAGCATATAGAGAGAATTTCTTCCTCCATCTTTTGAGAAATGTCAAGAATGGTTCTCCTGGATACTGCTTGAGATTGCAGATGTCAATCATGGTGACTGGATGATGGATGTTGTAGGAGTATTGCTGATAGAACAATTTGATTAACTCCTCAAAATTTTTGATTGTAGGAGACATTCTGGAGAACCAATGAATGGTTGCTCCTCCCAAAGATCGGGGAAAGAGACGCATCAGATAGGTTGGTTCATGCATAAACTCCATAGATTGGGTACAGAATTCTCTGACATGATCTTGAGGATCAGAGTTTCCATCATACTTATCATATTTTGACATTTCCACCTTCTTAGGAAAGGGTGGCATGTACAAGTCTTTGTCAAATGGAAAAGGACATAGAGCCTCCATGGAGAACTCTTTGGGTTCCTTCTCTTTCTCAAGTTTATTCAGTTTGACTTGCATAGCATGCATCTATTTCATCATAGCCGTGATAGGAGTTTCTTCCTCATGTGTGATGATATTTTTGACATTAAAGTTAGGAGGAAGTTTAGCTCCTTCCTGGGCTAATTGTAAAAAGTATGTCTCTCTATCTGCTTTCAAGAAATGCCTCATCATTCTCTTGAATTCATCATCATTTTGACATCGAAGGATTTCAAAGGGTGTAGGTTCTTGGTCCACACCATGCTGAGAATGGTGTCCTTGGGATCCTCCTCCTTGAGACATGGTAGGAGTTTTAGGACTCCCTGAAATAGATTGAGGAGGAGTGGTTGATGACCTCTGTGTGATGATGGAGGTGGATTTTTTTGATGACCTCCATGAGATGATGGAGGAGGTATGTAACCAGATTTCAATCAAAAATTGCCAAGACCGTCATCTTCGTAAAGACCAGAATTGTAGAGTTGTTCAAGAGTTGGACCCATGTGAGTAGATAGTGGTAAGGTTTGGGATGCCTCTCCAGATTTCTTGTGTGATGTAGCTCAAGTTTCCACCATTAACCTTGGTGAAGCAAAAGAACAAGATGAAGACAACTGAAGAATGAATTGATTCTAGAAGATCGAATGACGCAACCTTGTCAAGATTGATTTGATTGAAGATTTGATTTGATGTGGGTGAAGGATATTGTGCCCTGGATGTATGGGTAGATTCCCAAAAGATAGCAGACACGAGCTCTCAACACTTAGTCATTTTGAAGATTTATTGAAAATTAATAATGATGACAAGGTTTTGACACAAGATGAACAAGACTCAAATCGATAAAATAGAAGGCTAAATCAGATTCAAGAGGCCACTTTGGGAAAAGGATCAAATTCTTTCTAGTTTTTTCTCTGTTCCTGACATAGTGATTTGTTTGACAAACTCTGGAAATAGGCTGTAAAAGCTGAATATCTAGCAATTTTGACCACTTTCTGATGATTTTTTTCAAATTTTACCAAACGACTTTATGCAGACTCGTACAATAGTGGGTATGCTATGAAACGACAGTTGCAAAAACTTGCACGACAGTTGATAGCAATTTTGACTTTTTGAAATTGACTGGTAGTAAGACTCGTACGACACTGGGTCACTTACCAGATGACATTCTGGAAACTCGTATGACAATGGGTATAGGATCAAATGACACTTTCAAAAACTCGTATGACTCTCTGAGTCTGTGGGATGACTTTTGACTCTAGAAAGGTATTTTACTCCAAATTTTGCAAATTTTTGGTTTTCAGTTTTAGATTGTTTACAAAATTATTTGTCCAAATTTGAAGATTATATTGGATCAATTCATTCTTAGTAACCAGATAGATAAACAGGCATGCAAAATAGCAAGCAAGTGATTCCAAGCACGTCTAAAAATAATGAACAAGGGACAAAGCATCCCTGCGCATGAACAATCAAGTGACCAAATTATGCTAATCCTTAAGAGTGCTAATTGTGTATGTTCCAAAAAGTTTTGCAATAACGCACATATACCTAGAAAATGAAAATTTGGCCTCGCTAGGGTTTTTAGTAATGGTTTGACTCTGCAAATTTTATGATCCAAAGGGGTGAACTCCAATCCCGGTGCACTAGGGTTTTGACACAGTCTGAGAATTTAATCAATCAGGAGCTGCTAGGGAGATCTGACAACCCACAATGAACCACACCCTATGAAGATTTCTTCCACAAGGACATTTATATAGCGACTGTCACTACCATGGTGAAAATGGCTATTATCGCTTGAGGTTCCATCCTCATGGTTTACCCAATTAAGGGAATGTCCACTATGATTAACCCTCTCTAAAGGTGACTCACAAATAGATACCACATGGAGACTTGGTTCCAGATTCAAGGATCTAAGTTTTTGATACTACCCAAAAAGGGAGTAGAGCATAGTCCTCTAGCCTTTTCACTTTTAACCCAAACAAAGCAGATAGATTAATCCGACACCCTAAGACTAAGATTGCCTCACAAAGATCTATGATATCAACCGCTTATGATCTATCAACCTCTCCAGAGAGAGAATGTATCAATCAAAAGTTGAAGACACATGGATCTAATGGAATGTGAGACGCCCTCAGTAACCTTTCCCTACCTACAAGGGTTCCTTCATCAAGAAGGGTTTCGCTGGAGACCCACTCTCTCAAGAGCCACAAATAGTGTTCATAGGGCCTAATTAACTAGGTGTAACACAGATGCGAAAAGAAAATCTATGTTCATTTTTAGCCCAAATTTAAATCTGTGATATGAAAGCAATGAAAGGTCACACAAGCCTGACACATGAGATGTTCTTTTTAATCCAAATCAAAATGTTATCAATTGAGAAGATTACCTGAATTCCTCACAACGTGCTTAGTAGATTATTACCTATTTTTAGCAAAAAAAATTTGCACTTTTCCCAATCAAAAACCAGCAGGAATCAATCAAAATAGAGAATTTCAATTGTTAAGATTAGCTGTTAGTCAAAATCTGGAAATCAAATCTGACAAACTGCCCTAAAAAATGAAATGACAATTGAAAACCTGGTGCCAAAACTCGTACGACAGTGGGTATGCTACCAGATGATAGTCCAGAAACTCATACGACACTGGGTGTCTGATGAAATGACAATTGAGCTTCCAAATGATAGTGTGTATAGTATGGCATGATCCTCGATCTGATAGACTGTCATACGATAGTGGGTACAGTTTGATATGACTTTTGTCAGAAACTCGTACAAAAATTGTATTGACAAAAAATTAAAAATCATAGTTTTGCACAGAAAATGAGAAGAAAAAGATAGAAATTGATAGAATTGAATTGGAAACCCATTTCAGGGCCCCACGGTGGGCGCCAAAAATGTGTGTGTGAATTTTGTACCTAGCTGTAGACACAACACCTCAGTAAAATATTAGAGGTTAGCAAAAAAATGAAATCGTGCAATGAATTGAAAGCTAAACTAACCAGATGATTTACTGCCTTCTAGTAGATGCGAGTATGTATTCTCAGATTGTACCGAGATCAGTGACCTTGATGACACCTAAACGAAGGATTTGAATGCAAAATCTAGCTATGAAATGAATGCAATTAATCTATATTTTTGGATTTTATGATGCAATAAGAATGATATGAATCTGATATGAATCTATTCTATATGAAATTGATCTAACAATGATATGAAACAAAACTAAAATGAATTGAAAACAAGATTAATCTCACAAAAATTATTGATCACAAAAGGCTTCAATTCTTCAGATGTAGATTCTCTAGAGTAAGTATGCAAATTATGTGGATGAATTATGAAGAGCTAAGCCTTGATTTTATAGAAATCCAAGGCTTTGGAGGTGCATGAAAAAGCCATAAATCACTATTGATAAACTCAGGTTGATTTTTGAGTTATCAAAAACAAAAGATAATTAACTCACAAAAATTATGCAAATCATGCAAAAATAGCTTTTTAACTCAAATTAGAAGTTTAGATCAACTTTTGAACTCAAAAATGATGTTGAGTTCCAAAAAGTCAATAACTTGCATTGATTTTCTGATTTGGAGTTTAATTGTTCTTTGATTGTGCACATGGATAATTATGAATTAATAAATAAATAAAGTGATTTATTCTCAACTTAACTAATTTTTGAAATAAAACAATTGATTTATTGGTTAATCAATTATTAAATCAAACTTTTATTCAAAAATAATATCATTAAATATGACAACTTGCTTTAATTAATTAAATAAGAATTTAATCAATTAATGATAGGAATTTTTTATTTATTGTCAAATTTAAATAATGATAATTAGGAATAAATATAATTAAATTTAATTAAATAATTAAGTGGCAAAATTAAATCAATTAATTAAATATTTATCATATTCAATTAATCTACTTTAGGATAAATAGGATTTATCGCCAAATAATCATTAAATTAAAGATAATTAGGATAAATTAGGAATATTCCTTGATGCAGAATTTAAGATAATCAATTATGATTCGATAATGTGCAGATGTGCCTTGGGTTAGGACTTTGATGTTGATTTCATTCAATTTGAGGATGTAGGAGATTAATGAACATATAGCCCATTTTTGGGGTATTATACTAATTAGGTGCTAATTGGGTCCTAATTGGGTCCTAATAGGTCCTAATAGGTCCTAATTAGTTCCTAATAAGTTCTAATAGGTCCTAATTAGGTCTTAATTGGGTCCTAATTGGTCTAATTGGGTCCTAATAGGTCCTAATAGGTCCTAATTAGTTCCTAATAGGTTCTAATAGGTCCAAATAGGTCCTAATAGGTCCTAATAAGTCTAGAGTTAGGTCTAATTAGGTCTAAATAGGTCCTAATTGGTCTAATTAAGTCTAATTAGGTCCTAATAGGTCTAAATATGATGCACGGGCATTCTTGGTCCTCGGTGAATATGCATGGGTGGTTTGTTATATGGCCAGTTTTACTCGATTGTAGCCTTAACCGATAGTTTCGGTTATTTAAGGAACTCAGTGGAACTGGTGCTCATTGATGCCTGCATTGCTCAGTGTTGCTTAGCTTGGTCGGTTGTCTCACTGTTGCTCGGTTGTTCTCTGATGCTCAGTAGTTGGTCTCACCAACTAGGGTTCTTGAGGATTTGCTTGGCCGACTTGGTGCATTTATTGTTGGTATCTTTTGTTGGATTCTCCTATGTGGATTTGGAGGTCGACATGTTGAATTAAATGTTTGTAAGGAAATTTGAGAGCTGACTTGTATTGCATTTAATATTTGATTGTACGAGTTAATGGTTTCATCGAGCTGACTTGTGGCTGATGATTAATATTTATAGGATATTTGGGTAGATGATTTAGGGAGAAGATCTGGAGTATTAGAGAGGAAGATCTGAAAGCATATTTGGGAGAACCAAAGAAGTGAAGTTGTGGAAAAGATCCTACATGATCTTGTAGATCAGATTTTTTTCTGATAGTTTGTATTTGCAGAGCTATTGGTTGCTTACTTGGGAATAAGGAGATTACTTGGAGGCTTGTGAGCTCAAGTTTAGATCTACCTTAGGGTTCCCATTAGTTGCTGATAGTTTTCAAAACTGAACTAGCTAGAGTTGTATTGGATCTTGTGATCTTACGAAATTACTTTTGATTGTAATTGGCCCTAACCTGAAAGGCCTTACAGTCAGGCATGTTAATGAAAATTTGACTTGAAACAATTATTGTGTTGAGTTATTCCATCGTGTTGTTCTGTTGCTGCAAGGTTGGACTATCCTTAATTGGATTCTCCCACCTTGACCTGCATCAAAATAGGTCTAAATTAGGTCCTAAGAGGCATCAAAGTGTAACCAATTGGTGGACTAATAGGTCTAATTGGGTCCTAGTAGGTTAGGTAATAGGTCCTTATTGGTCTAATTAAGTCTAATTAGGTCCTAATTGTCTAATTAAGTCTAATTAGGTCCTAAGTGGTCTAATTAAGTTTAGTTAAGTCTAAATAGGTCTAAATAGGTCTAATTGGTCCTAATAGGTCTAGAGTTAGGTCTAATTAGTCCTAATAGGTCCTAATAGGTCTAAATAGGTCATAATAGGTCTAAATAGGTCCTAATAGGTCCTAATTTGGTCTAACTTGGTCTAATTAAGTCTAATTAGGTGGACTAATAGGTCATATTAGGTCTACTAGGTCATATTAAGGCCTATTATGCCCTAATAGGTTCATATTATGTCTAATTGGTTTAAATAGGTCTAATTAGGCATCAAAGTATAACCAATTGGTGAACTAATAGGTCTAATTGGGTCTAATAGGTCCTAATAGGTCTAATTGGGTCCTAATAGGTCCTAACAGGTCGGGTAATTAGGTCCTAATTGGTCCTAATAGGTCTTAATTGGTCTAATTAAGTCTAATTAGGTACTAATAGGTCCTAATAGGTCTAAATAGGTCCTAATAGATCATATTGGGTCTAATTAAGTCTAATTAGGTATAATTGGGTATAATTGGGTCTTAATTGGGTCTAATTGGGTCCTAATAGGTCCTAATTAGGTCTAATTAGGTCCTAATAGGTCTTAATTAGGTCCTAATAGGTCCTAATTGGGTTCTAATAGGTTCTAATAGGTCCTAATTGGGTCCTAATAGGTCCTAATAGGTCCTAATTGGGTCCTAATAGGTCCTAATAGGTCCTAATTGGGTCCTAATAGGTCCTAATAGGTCCTAATAGGTCTAGAGTTGGGTCTAATTAGTCCTAATAGGTCTAAATAGGTCCTAATAGATCCTAATTGGGTCTAATTGGGTCCTACTAAGTCCTAATAAGTCCTAATAGGTCCTAATTGGTCTAATTAAGTCTAGTTAGGTCCTAATAGGTATAAATAGGTCTAAATTAGGTCCTAAGAAGCATCAAAGTGTAACCAATTAGTGGACTAATAGGTCTAATTGGGTCTAATAGGTCCTAATTGGTCTAATTAAGTCTAATTAGGTCCTCATTAGTCTAATTAAGTCTTTATAGGTCTAATTAGTTCTAATAGGTCTAGAGTTATGTCTAATTAGTCCTAATAGGTCCTATTTGGTCTAATTAAGTCTAATTAGGTTCGAATAGGTATAAATAGGTCCTAATAGGTATAAAGAGGTCCTAATGGGTCTAATTGGGTCCTAATAGGTCATATTAGGTCCTAATAGGTCTAAGTATGTCTAATTGGTCTAACTAGGTCTAATTAGGCATCAAAGTGTAACCAATTGGTGAACTAATAGGTCTAATTGGGTCTAATAGGTCTAAAGTTAGGTCTAATTAGTCCTAATAGGTCATAATTGGGTCTTAACTAGTCTAAATAAGTTTAATTAGGTCTAATTTTGTTTCAATTGGGTCCTAATAGGTCTTAATTGGGTCTAATTGGTCTAATTAAGTCTAATTAGGTGGACTAATAGGTCATATTAGGTCTAATAGGTCATATTAAGTCCTATTAGGTCCTAATAGGCTCATATTATGTCTAATTGGTCTAACTAGGTCTAATTAGGCATCAAAGTGTAACAAATTGGTGGACTAATAGGTCTAATTGGGTCTAAAAGGTCCTAATAGGTCTAATTGGGTCGTAATAGGTCCTAATAGGTCAGGTAATTAGGTCCTAATTAGTCCTAATAGGTCATAATTGGTCTAATTAAGTCTAATTAGGTACTGATAGGTCCTAATAGATTATATTGCATCTAATTAAGTCTAATTGAGTCCTAATTGGGTCTAATTAGGTCCTAATTAGGTCCTAATTGTATCCAATTAGGTCCTAATTAGGTATAATTAGGTCCTAATAGGTCCTAATTGGGTCTAATTGGTCTAGTTAGACCTCTAATTGGTCCTAACATGTCCTAACAGGTCCTAGTGAGGTCTAGTTAGGTCTAATTGGTCCTAATTGGTCCTAGTTAGGTCTAGTTAGGTCTAATAGGTCCTAATACTTGTCTAGTTAGGTCTAATTGGTCTAGTTAGACCTCTAATTGGTCCTAATAGGTCCTAGTTAGGTCTAAGATAGGTCTAATTTGTCCTAATAGGTCCTAGTTAGGTCTAATTGGTCCTAATTGGTTTACTAATCTGTCCTAAGAGGTCCTAGTCATGTCTAGTTAGGTCTACTTGGTCCTAATAGGTCCTAATAGGTCTAGTTAGGTCTACTTGGTCCTAATAGGTCTAGTTAGGTCTAATTGGTCTAGTTAGACCTCTAATTGGTCCTATTGGGTCTAATTGGTCCTAATAGGTCAGGTAGTTAGGTCTAGTTAGGTCTAATTGGTCCTAATAGGTCCTAATAGGTCTAGTTAGGTCTAATTGGTGGACATAATAGGTCTAATTGGTCCTAGTTAGGTCTAGTTAGGTCTAATTAGTCCTAATAGGTTAGGTAATAGGTCTAATTGGTCCTAATAGCTAGGTCGTAGTTAGGTCTAATTGGTCCTAATAGGTCTAGTTAGGTATAATTGGTCTAGGTTAGACCTCTAATTGGTCACAATAGGTCTAATTGGTCCTAATAGGTCTAGCTAGGTTTAGTTAGGTCTATTTGGTCCTAATAGGTCCTAATACATCTAATTGGTCAGGCTAATAGGTCCTAATAGGTCCTAGTTAGGCTTAGTTAGGTCTACTTGGTCCTAATAGGTCCTAATAGGTCTAGTCAGGCCTAATTGGTCCTAATTGGTCCTAATTAGTCTTATTAAGTCTAATTAGGTCTTATTTATCAAATTACATCTAATTAGGTATTGCAATATCACGCTTACATGATTCATTAAGACAAGTCCTAATCATCAACTTAAAATATCGAGAGAGAGAGATAGAGACATACCTTGTTTCCTACGATAATATATTTCTCATGCTTCTTCACGTAGTCTTTGTTCAATCTCTTCTGAATAATGTCATGTACTCTTGTTTAGCCTTCTCTTTTTATTTCCCATCACAAGTTACAAAATTGTTCTACCAAATTTTGACAAAATTCAAAAAAATACAATTTCAAAAGTCTTTCTTCTCCAAAATATGAATTACTTTGCAGCTTTCGAATTAATGAGATGACAAAAACATACATTTATTTAAATGTAATTATTACTAACCTAAAATGACACAAAAAAGGCCGACATAAGTTTCTATCGAAAGTCAACTTTAACTTTCTATCGAAAGTAAGTACTTTCTATCAAAATTAATTTAATGAAGAGTTAAATTGGCTCTAAATCAGAAAGTACTTTTGATTGAAAGGCAAAAGTTTCAATCAAAAGTACCTGATTAGGCCCTATTTGCAAACTTTGAAGAAATTCTAAGAATTTCATGGCTTCGGGGCTCAAGTGCGGGGATAAAATGGAACAATAAGGAGACGTCCTTTTGCATAGAAGAAGTACTTAGAATGAGCTTTCTAACAATTATAGATTCAACAATTTTTGAATTTATTATGTATATGGTTTTTGACGTTAATCGAATGTAGGTTTTTATTAAATATAAACCTCCGAGTTTGACGTTCAATAAAAAATAGTAGAAAAGGGAATTTTTTTTTCAAAAATAACAGTGCCCTCCGTCTTTAAGTCTACTTTCTATCAAAAAAAATTTTGAAATTCGATAAATACACAAGTTATAAGCTATGTAGTTAAGGCATGTCAAAGTTATTGTTTAGTCAACTTGAAACATTAATAAAATATGCAATAATCATGATAATGTCATCAAACCAATTGCATGCCCTCTGATGGATGTTATGAAATTAAATTTGAAAGAATCACATTCATATCTATTTTGGAAAAAAAAGTTATGCTCTATGAATATAATGTTACTCTTTGAAAATGGCATTTTCAACACCATACCAGTTTAAGTGAGAGAAAGAAAAAACTATTCAAATAAATTCTATATATATATGTATATATATATGTATAGATGTATATATATATATACATACATACATATACATATATGTATATATATATATATATATATATATATATATATATATATATATATATATATATATATATATATATATATATATATATATATATATATATACATACATACATACATACATACATACATACATACATATGTGTGTGTGTGTGTGTGTGTATAGAATCTAGATAGAAAATCCTAAAAGACTTTAATTTACTTCATCCTCCGATTTCAAATGGTTCAACGACAATATGCATCTGAATCTGAAAGTTTTTTTCAAAATGTAGAGTTTAGTGTCCGTTCAAGCAAAAAAGTGTAACCCGCTATTGTGGGTTCATCCAGTCCCATAAAGATATGAAGTTTATATTCAAAAGGAATAAGTTCATAGAATTATATATATATATATATATATATATATATATATATATATATATATATATATATATATATATATATATATATATATATATATATATATATATTTATTTATATTTATATTTATATATATATTTCTATAAATAGATAGGTATCATTTATCAGATTTTTTGAAATTTCTTGTTATGGTCATTTGTTTCCTTTGATTTGTATATTGTATAAGTATATTGCTCAGTTTTGTTGCTACCTATATTAGAAGGAAAGGAGTAGGTACCTGGTTGTTTAAAATAAGGATGTATAATTATGAAAGGAAGATATTGGAGACAAGCTATTTTATGCTATTACTTGTTTGTTCTTCCTAAAAGGAGTAATCCTTCCATTTTCTAATCTAGGTGCCAACTAAAGGTGAATATATGTTGTTTACTAATGTATAATAAGCTATGACATATTTAATTTGATGACATGACATTTGATAAATCCTACTCATATACACTAACAAGTTGGTGAATGTAGGACATGGGGGTAAGTTACAGAGGGTTCATTTTTTACAATAATTATATTATAGTAAATTTTCTTTAGAATTATCTATTCAGCTAGTCTTTAGATATATGAGAATTATATTTTCTTGGCGTCCTAAGGATAATAAAAGGATGTATTATTATTATGTAAATTATGCTAACATGTGTAATGAGGAAAGGCCAAGTGATTTGAACATGATAAAATTAAGAAGAAACTTTAGATGAAGACTATCTACTTCTTCATGGATAGTTGTTGAATCTTATAAGGCATCATGACAACCAGATTGTGTAGTGTATTATTCAATAGGTTGTGCAACCTGTATTATGTAAACATGTAGACCAATATTTAATAAGATCTTTAATTTGGGGACACCCTCTAGATCAAGCATGGTAAATAGGGGAACGCCCCTATCTCTCTAGCTTTATAAATAGGGTAATGCCCTATCTTTATCTGTGTTAGACAAATGTCTCATGCACGACTAGAGGTTTTCTTCTCCATTATTTTCTACTAGTGCTTGCACTGAATGGAGACTCATGTATCTTACTTTAAATAATTAATAAAATTGATTGTGGCCTCGAACTTTTACCGATAAAAAAATTTATATAAAATTATTATAATAACAAACTTAATTTAAATTTATTAAATAAATTTATTTTAAAAAATAAAATAAACTTAAATTAAAAGTGGGGGGGGGGGGGGGGATAGCCTTCCCCACGGCTACCTATGACAGTAACTGTTGTAGAAGACATCATTGCTAATGGTAACAATTGTTGTAGTAGCTAAGGCTACCTATGACAGTTGGCTGCCCACGATAGTTGGGTGCCCACGGTAGTTGGTTGCCCACAATAGTAATTGTCGTAGCAGCCAAGCTACTAATGTCAACAACTACAACTACCTATGACAACTATTTTCGTAACGGCCAGCTGTCACGGGATGGGGAAATCAAACCCCCACCCCCAAATAATTTTTTTATATTATCTTTTTATTTTTTTAAATATTATCTTTTTATTTATATAATATTTTTTTTTCTTTTTAAAAGAAAACATCCAACCATATATATATATATGTATGTATGTATGTATGTATGTAGGATTAATTAATGAGAAATCTAATAGCTGATTACTACCAGGAAGTAAAATTATTTAAATATTTTAATTTAATTCAAACTCTAAAATTTTCTACAACAAAACTATTGAACCCTAATTGATTCGAAACAAGATTTTTATATGGTATTTCTAACATATCAGGTATTCACAATGCCATATTTCTTTCACCAAAAGCTTAAAAACAAAAATCTATGCGAGAGAAGAATTCCAAAACATATATCAATGAGACTTAACGGGCACGAAGAAAACAAATTTTCTTTAAAAATAATTTAATCTACGAGGGTTTCAAACCCTACCTCAAACCACTAATTGACAAAAACCATGAAGAACAATCAAAACCCTAAAAATTTCCCAAACTTTCACAATTTCCTCCAATTCAATCCTTAGAGCCAAAACCTATAAATGTGTGTGTAGAATAATGGTCAAATCCTCCTAATAAAGAAAAAGAGCCTAGAACTCGAATTCAACCATGCAAACCCAGAACTCAACTTAGCTCCAAAAAATTTGTTATTACCAATATTCTTTTTGCATGATTTTCAATTTAATAATTAATAACTCAATGCACTTTTAGTATTTCTTGTTTATATCAATTCTCTCAGATTTTAAAAATACTTTATTCTTTTATTTTTAATTTTTTATTGATTGTGCAACTTGATTGCATATCAATTACAACTAAAAGAATATTGTTTTAATTATTAATCCAATTGATAATTAATCATCAATTAATAGATTTATCTTTAATTAAATTTTTTAATTTAATAATTAATTAAATCTTTAAATTTCACAATTTAAACTTTTAATTAAGTCTTTTAAATTAATAAATGTATTTAATTAATTTCTATTAATTAAATGTCCTCACATTTAATTTTATATATTTAACAAGATTTAATTATTTAAACCACATAATCAATCTTAGTTAATCATTTAATCATTTCACAACAATCACACCAACCAACCAAAGATTAAAAAAACCAACTAAACCTAATAAAATGATAATCATTCTTAAGGGAAAGGCTTATGAATTCACGTCACCTGGACCAATTTGAAAAGGTAATAATTAGAATCTTGTCCTCTATTTTAGGACAACAAAATGGCTTAGGTTGGGATTCAAACTTGAATGTTATCTCCCCTCTCTTACCATTGAGACATTGCGATAAGACACACTCATTTTGACAATTCAGGGAAGTTGATGTCCGGTACCTGCAAACCTACATAAAAGACAAGCATGCACATCCATATATATATACAATAAGCAATGGTGGGGATCGTGACATTGTGTGGATCCCACAAGCAGGTAACGATGATTTTGTCCCTCAACCACATCAAACATGTCAAAAAGAAAGGTAAAACATACATGATAGCCATACACATGCAAGTATGGGGTGAGTAACATCATGAATATAAATGACATATTTAACCATATAAATAATAATCATCAAATTAACTAACCTCATTTAACTATAAACATATGATATCTCATGACTATCTAATATCAAATCACCATGTAATGTCATACATATAAAATCACATAATAAAGTTGGAATAATAAACACACATAGGTCCAAGTGACCTAGAAGAGTTTGGCAATATAAAAATGAAAATGAAAATTATGGTTGGGCACTACATCCACCTCCCCTAAAATTAGGATTACTCCTAGAAGCCCACAAACAAATAGGGATATAAATCTCATAACCTCATTGCGTTCCCCCAAGTCGCTAATGACTCATTAGTAGGGTCCCATTGGACTCTTACCTGCTCGATGGTGCAATCCCCGAGGGTCAAATCTCACTTTGAAGTATGTGAACAAGCTCCAAAGCTATATGCTCACCCTCTACCTATAAGGCATTCTAGTCAAGAACATGTGTAATATCTAGTATATATTGTCTAAGTACTATATAGAAAACATCATGAACGTGAGATAAGCTGGCTTACAAAGAAAGACGGTAAGCAATTGGTCCTATCCTCTCAAGAATCTCAAATGGGCCAACAAATCAAGGTGCCAACTTCAAATCCTTTCCATAATGGATCAAACTCTTCCATGGGTGCACTGTCAGAAACACCTTAACACTAACTATAAACTACCTATCCACCATATGAGCATTTGCATACTTCTTTTATCTATCATGAGAAATGGTCACATGCTCACAAATGTGATCCACCTATTGATCTATATCTTGAAGCATCTTAAGACCTAACATAATATGATCCTCTAGCCTATCCCAACTCAAAGGTGTATGATAAGGATGTCCATACAAAGCCTGAAAAGGTGACATACCAATTGAACTATGATAATCATTATTGTAAAAAAACTTGACCAAATATAAATCATCCTCCCAAAGAGTTTATCTATCCATGACATACATCCTCAACATATCCTCTAACACCTTATTAACTCTCTTTGTCTATCCATTGGTCTTAGGGTGATATGTCAAACTAAAATTTAGTTGTTCTCCAAGATCATGTTGTAAAGAGGTCCAAAATGAAAAAGTGAATACTATATCCCTATCAGATATAATCCTAGGGGGAATACCATGTAGTCTCACAATATCCTACATAAATACTCTAGCTACTAAAGCTAGTGTATAGGATGCTCTCATAGGAGAAAAGTGTGCCACTTTAGTCAATTGGTTAACATTGACCATGTTGGTATCGTGTCTATGAGGAGTCAAAGGTAGACCCATGATAAAATCTATCAAGATGATATCCCATTTCCATGATGGAATGAGATTAGGCTATAAAAGCCCCACTGGTATAAAATCAAGGTACAAAATCATCTAATGGAGGTACATATATCCAACTCATATAATGAAAAAGGCTATTTGACTCGAACATATAACCTGAAAACCTACCTTCCAAAAGTCTCCCTGACTCAATCTCATCACTCACTTCCTTGTACCAAGTATTTGTAGGAAGTTCCAGGAGTATACAACTTCACAAATCAACACCAAGAGTTAAAGTGATATCTCATGCCTCCTGTGACTCAAGGTGTCAGCAACCACATTCTCCTTACCATAGATGTACTTGACCTCAAAGTCATACTCACAAATAAATTCTATCCATCACCTCTGCCTAGCATTCAAATTAGGATGGGTAAAGATATACTACAAATTGAGGTGATCACTATGAAGCTCAAATCGATGTCCTAATAGAAAATGTCTCCATTGGACTAATACATGAACTATTATTTCTAACTCAAGATCATGTGTAGGATAGTTTAATTTTTTATCTTTGATTTTACAAGATTCATAATCAATCACACGTCTTTCCTGCATAAGGACTACTCCAAGACCTTCCAACGAAGTATCAACAACCACCATGAAATCACCTAATGGGTCAAGTATTGCTTGAATAGGTGCACTAGTCAAACACTCCTTGAGGTTTTGAAAAGCCTTTTCACACTTCTTTGTCCAAACATACTTCTTCCCTTTCCTTTTAAGAGAATTAATATGATGTACAAATCTAGAGAAGTCCTTAACAAACCTACAATAATATCCTACAAAGCCCATGAAACTATGAACCTCAGACATATTGATGGGGATTTATCAATCTAGTATAGCCCAAATCTTTGAAGAATCTATTGAAATACCCTCACCTTTGATCACATGTCCCAAGTATTGAACCTCAAACTAAAATAAGTCACACTTTGTTGCATTGGCATACAGCTAATTGTCACAAAGATACTACAAAACCAATCATAGATGTTCCTCATGCTCTTTTATGGATTTAGAATATATCAATATATAATCCAACAAGATGAGATCAAAATGGTCAAGGTAAGAATGAAATACTTCATTAATTAGGCACATGAAAATAGATGGAGAATTTGTCAAACCAAAGAGATTACTATGAACTTGTAACGTCCATAGTGAGTGTAGAATGCAATATGTTGAATATCTACATCTTGGATATGTAACTAATGGTATCCTGATTTGAGATCAATCTTTGAGAATACCTTGGCCCCTTTTATTTGATCAAATAGGTCATCAATCCTTGGTAAATGATACCTATTCTTGATCATTACCTTGTTCAACTGTCTATAATTGATGCACGAGTGTAAAGATCTATATTTCTTCTTAACGAAGAGTACAAGTGCTCCCCATGGAGAAACACTTGGCCAAATACTACCCTGTACCAATATATCCTATAACTGGAGCTTAAGCTCACTCAACTCTTGTCTGGTCATCTAGTAAGGATGTCTAGATATAGGTTGTTCTCTTGGAACAAGATCGATGCAAAAATCTATGTTACACTTTGGTGGCATACCTAGAATCTCACTAGGAAAGACATCAATGAATTCTTGAAGAGTAGGATGATCAAGAGTCTTCTCCTTATTTTCAATTTCATCCATCTCATTCATAGTTACTATAAAAAAATAAAAACCTTTTTTTATTCTTCACTTGAGTTGCATAGTAGAAATCATATGAAGAGATATATGACGTTGAACTCTCATAATCTCAAAATCCTTTCCAGCATCATTCTTGCATTTTATTATCTTTTGTCTATAATAAATGTTGGCTCCATGAGAACCTATCTAATCCATCCCAAGGAAAATATCATGTGATCCCAAAGGGATAACATGAAGATTAATTGAGGTAATGAATTTACTGAGGTTCAACTCACATTTATGCACAAGAGAGTTTGTTTCAATATTGTTTCTGTAAGAATTTTGATATCGCTCTAATACCATGTAAGAATTTGCCTAAGGAAAAGAATAAAAGCCAAGATCTAGAAGCTTAAGAGATAGCACAAGAGAGAAAGGAAAAATAATCAAATAATTGATTATAGCTAATTGAATTGATTACAAAGTAGGAGTGCCTGAATATATAGGCAATGCAATAAGACTACATGATAAGGAGATGATAAGATATCACCCACATTAGGTGGAATCACATGTCCACCAAAGGTGGATCATCCTCCATTGCACATCAAAGTATGTGCAACATGTGCAACAATGAGAGGATGGTAATGTGATAAGAACACTAAAGGTGGATCTCACACACAAAGAGGTATGTGATGACAACTATCACACCTAAAGTGGAGATTCTCCTAACCATGTGCTAAAAAGAAATGCAAACTCCTAGGTGTCACAATGACAACTAATATGCAAATGCATTATCCTAAGTAAACTTAAGTAAAGTGTAATTAGTGAATATTTAATTACACCAATAGTTTCCCCAGAGGCTAACTCCACTTTCCAACCTATGTCTTTCTTTACTGGCACTAGTCCACATTTCTCTAATACAAAAGGAGATCTAAAAGAATCTATAGTTCCTTAATCAAATAAGATAGAAAGAGAAATACCTATGGTAGCACCTATAGACTCTACCATAGTTCCCTGGTGCTCTTCCTAATGATGCTCCATTGGTGTAAATACTCTATGAGATCTGCCAACATCTCCTACTATAGGCTCAGAAGTTGCATGCCTCTATCTTGAAAACTGTGATGCATGCTAAGGGAAATTCACTACAATGTGACCATACTATCCACATGAGAAACAACCACTACCTCTACCATGACCTCTCCGAGTGGAGGGTGTACTAGACTGATGAAAGATGTCCTTGCTAATGGTGCAAGAGCACATAGGACTTAGGCTTGAAAGTCCTTTTTTTGGGCTTTTATTGGTCCTAGTCAGACCATAGGTTAATAAAGGTCTCCATGATGGCCTAGGTGTGATACAAAATTAGTTTTTTGAGTTATCTTAGGGTTGTGTTAGTTAGGTTGAGTTAATAGGCTAAGGTTTCCTTAGGACCTAGCTTGGTCCTAGAAGTTTGAAAAAGGGAACAAGTGTGGAAATATTGGTCAAATATTTGATTTTTGTCTAAAATGACCCAAAATGGCCTTAGATAGGGTTTAGTATCATTTTAGGAGTCTGAGTGGTTTGAGCAATGAGATGAGAAACTATGTTATGAAAACTTTCACAATTTTGCAAAGTTGCATGACAAATTTTTGTCCTAAAAGGACCAACCTAGGTTTTAGGTCAAATGGGGGTCCTAACCACCCAAAAATCATGGCTAGAGGCTATTTAAGCCCTAAAAGGCTCAAATCATGAGGTTGGCAACATTAAGAATTTCTGGCATAATTAAGAACTTAATCTCTTTTATAGACATTTTGAGGGCACAGTCCCTTATTTTTTGCAACATCGGTACCTAATGGAATAGACTTTGTTTGTAAAGGAAGATTCAATAAATATTTAGAATCATGTTTCCATTATGCATCTTTTTGTCTTTTTTTGAGGTGTTTTCTTAGTCTAGATTTAAATCTTTTGTTTTAGCCAATTTACTGGCTTGTGTATAGTTCTTTGTGAAAACTTGGCTCCCCCATGAATTCCCACTACATTTTCATTATGGATAGTTGGGACATGGAATAGGAGCCTATGTACAATTTATATAGCTCTTGTGGAGGTTAGGCAACAAGCATGGCCATTTTTGTGACCTTTCCCTAGGCAAGCACAATCATTGCCTAACTAGGGACAAGGAGGTGAATTAGTTGTATTGCTTGTAGAGGTGACTAAAGAAACACATTCCAATAATTTGGAGACAAGGAAGATGATCAAAAAGAAAACTAATGAAGAACACAGTGCTTGACCAATCCATTTGGCAAGCCAAACCTTACCTTGTATAGTGAGCTCCTAGATGCGACTAAAACCCTTGTAAAAGCCTCCTAATTGAGTTAGGGCATTGTATGGAGACATGAGACCCTAAGACCCACAAAATTCTTTAGATTATCCCACATGAACCAAGAATCCAAAGTTTATTTGGGGGGTCCTTTTGTTATTTTTTTTTAGAAAGTCCTAAAAACCCAGACTAGGAGGCCTACTTGGGGGCTCTAGGGCTACAAGGCCTAATCAATGATTTTGAAGAGATTGGTAAGGTGTTGTAAAGAACTTTAAAAAATGTGTCAATAAGTGAAACTCGGATAGAATTTTTCTACCTCCACAGCCCTGCAAGAATCACCACTTGCTAAGGAGGTAAGGTATATCTGGATGGAGAGTTGAATATCAAGGGAAAGGAACACTCAATCAGTGATAGATCACCTAGGAATTGAGGTGTAGATTGTTCAGTTGGAGGACATTGGAAGAGTCCTTAGAGGACAAGGTGAAACCCTATTAGACCCTTGATCAAGCTATTGGGAGATTGGAGAGTTAGGAATCTAAGTGGTCCTAACCTAAGTAGTTGAGCACCTAGTGTGATCCTATTAGCTAGAAACTAAATGTGTGCTTTGTGCAGGTTGGCTAGGCTAGTTGCACCTATTGCACATAAAGTTACAAAATTTCTTAGATTGAGAATCATCATTCTATGTTGGGGAGTTTTTTCCCTTCTACTACTAATTCTAGAAGTAGGGAGGAGGTTTCTTGAAGTTTCCTGCCCCTTGGGACTGATTACCTCTATAACCTAAAGGTGTAAGAACACCAGTCCAAATTCCACATGTCCACCATGACCCAAAGTCCAATTTTCCTCCACCAAGGTAGCCTTAATAATTGCTTCCTTAAGGGCCTTAGGTTTAAAAACCTTAACTCCCTCAATGATGCAACCATTTAGGCCCTTGATGAAATGTTCCAACATCAGTGGTGACTTATCACTAAATCCTGCATAAGGCTTGAGCTCAAAGAAATGACTCTCATAGTCTTGGATAGTCATAGATAATTCCTGCAAATTGTGTAACTTGTCTATGCATTGTTGCTACAACTGATTAGATAAAAAACATCCTCAAAATTTCTCAAGAAATAGCTCCCAAGTGATTGTCTCCATGGTAATCTCAAGCGTCGGCTCCTCAATGTTTCACTATGAAGTTGCAAAACCTTCAAGGTGCATTATGACACACCTTTCTATAACATTGGTATCGAATTGTTTCATAGAAAAACATCAATCCAATGCAATGAACCATATCTCTACCTCAAAACTAGTACCAAGACCATTAAAAGGAGGAGGTAGTAATCTCAGAAGGTCTCTCATCAAATTAGCCTTTGTGGTCCCCTGACCAAGGGTAGTGTCCCTTCCTCTAGGAATCTTGGATCTCTATCTCTCCTCATTATCACAATGGTGTGATTCTTCCTGCTCAACCTTGGCTTACACATGTAGACATTCTAGAATAGTCTAGAGCATCTACATAGCATTAAGCTCTCATGAATCACCATGTTGCTCACAACTATTCTCTTCGCTTCTTTCATTAACTCTATGACTCACAGGAGGGCTATGAAGTCTGCTCCTTCCACATCCTTTACTAAAACCTCCACTATGGCCTCTAGCAATAGATCTATTCTCAGTGACCATCTTTCCTACAACATTCAAATAAGAAGAATGATATCTTAAATAAGTTAGAAATAATAAAATGTGAAGTAATTGTAAAGCACTAGTCTGAAATACAAGAGTGTTATATGTCTAAGTTTTTGTTTCATGTTTAAACTACCAGGCATCTAATGGGCGTACAACATTCCCAAAGTTTTGAGAGTAGAAACATGAGCTCTGATACCAAGTGTAAAGCCCTGCTAGGGAACCCAGGAGAGATTAACCTAAAAACTATTATTAAGTTTGTACAAAATAATTTTTTCTTGAGAGTTTACATACAATATTGAATAAAAAAGTGGAAGTAATAATGTAAAGTCAATACATAGTCATAAATACAATCTCAATTACAGATTACAAATCTCAAGGGTTCCTTGACGTAGAATTATGTAAATATAATTTAATCTATTAAGTACAATAATCATAAAAATATTCTACATAATGAAACTAAAGTACATCATCTCATAAAAGAATAAACAAATACATCTAAACCATAAGGTATACATGATAACCTATGTCCACTACACAAGTTGCAAGGTATGTGCATACAACTAAGTATAAAGTTCAAATAAAAGAAAGAATATGAACAAATCTCCAAGGATGAAAGAATAAGAAGAAACTCTAACAATGATCATCTAGCACTGGTACAAGAATGCCAGAGTCTCAAAAGGTAAGAGAATCACTACCTCTCGACCTCATGGAAACCTATGGCTCCACTCCCACCATGTTGAGAGGATAACATCAAACCCCACTCGAATAACAATACCCAAATCAGTCATCAGGTAGAACTAAGCAAGAGATCCTGAAAGTTTCTTATCTCAAAGGTACAACTCAAAAATCAAAGATACACATACTAATCCAAAGGCAACCAACACACATAGGAAACCTAAGATGAAATTAGGGAAGTTTCATCACATATGTCACTCCCTTGTGATGATCTCAATGGACTCTAACTCCCAAGTGTGAACATATGCGAAACCTGAACTCCTCTCATGTAGCCAAGGATAACCGACCATTCTAGAACTCATCGTCATTATTAGACTAGAAAGAATCTTCTACCACTCCCATCCTTAGCCTATACTAGCACTCAAGGCATGGATGAGGAATCCATTATCTTATTAATTCATTTTATAACCCCATTTAATGTATAATATTATCACTTATTAAGTAACTTAGTAAGGATACCCAAGTAGCCACTTTAGGGCTTTGATGCCTCCAAAGTAAGCCACTTCCCCTCTAACACCTGGATAACCTACCCTAAGCTCATAAGTCTCAAAAACATCTCATATATAATTATGGATCATAAAAGACAAGACATGGTTCCAAAATGTCATAGGAAATCACACATAACCAACTTCCATCACATATACATCATAAAACTTTTAAATAGTAAAAAAATAATCAAGAGCTTTCATAGGATTGGGTTATAACAAAACTGAATGTCATAAAAATATGAAATACAAACAAGCATAGGACATTTTCCTAACCCCACCTTTGGTAACAATCCCAAAAGGATGATGTAAAAATGATTCCCTCTTAACCCACAATTACAGAAAGAAAAACATTCATAAGAATTTAATAATAATAAACTAATTTATAAAAGTTCCACATTACATAAATTATTTTATTAAAATAATCACTAACACAACTATAATTACATCTCCAAAATAAATTCTATTAAATAAGAAAATCAATTTATAATGTCATTTCAAATAAAATGATTTCAAAATTAAAAATTACTAAAATAGTATAATTTGCATGCATATGTACTAAGTATATAAACAACCACATAAGTATCTCTCAAATAAAGTATCCCTAACACATATAAGAATATTCCTTCTCTATAAATATCAAAACAAAATTTAACAATACCTTTTAACCCTTAATAAATATTAATTTTAATTAATATTTATTAATTATCAAACAAGTATAATTATTAATAAAATATTAAAATTTATATCAAATTATTATAATAACAAACTTAATTTAAATTTATTAAATAAATTATAAAATAAATTTATTTTTAAAAAATAAAACAAACTTTAATTAAAAATGGGGGGTCTAGCCCTCCCCACGACTGCCTATGGCAGCTCTGTTGTGGCAAGAGTTGTCGTAGCAGCCACCGTTGCTAATGACACCAATTTGCGTAGCAACTAAGGTTGCCTACAACAGTTGGTTGCCCATGACAGTAACTGTAGTAGCAACCAAGTTGCTAACGATAGTAGTTGCAGTAAAAACTACGACAACTATTGTCATAATGGCCAGCTATCACGAGGTGGAGATATTAAACCCCCGCCCCAAATAATTTTTTTAAAAAAAAATTATAACTTTTTTTATTAAAACTATCAAAATTTTCTGATTGAAAACAACACGCAATATATATATATATATATATATATATATATATTCATATTATTTTTAAAAGAAAATATCCTACATACATACACACACACACAAACACACACACACATAATTTTTCAATGGGATTAATCAATGAGAAATCTAATAGCTGATTTCCACTGGAGGAAGCAAAATTATTTAAATATTTTAATTTAATTGAAGCCCTAAATTTTTCTACAATAAAACTATCAAACCCTAACTAATTCGAAACAATATTTTTCTATGGTATTTCTAACATACTAGGTATTCACACTTCATTCACAAAAAGCTTAAAAATCAAAATCTAGGCAAGAGAAGAATTCCAAAAGATATATCAACAAGATCTAACAGGCACAAAGAAAATATTTTTTCTTTAAAAATAATGTAATCTACAAGACTTTCAAACCCTACCTCAAACAACCAATTGACAGAAACAACAAAGAACAATGAAAACCCTAAAAAATTGTCAAGCTTTCATAATTTTTTCTAATTCAATCCTTAGAGCCAAAACTTGCAAATCTGTGTGTAGAATAATGGCCAAATCCTCCTAATAAAGAAAAAGAGCCTAGAACTTTGATGCAAGAGCATCTCAAGTCCTTGGCAATCCTGTGTCACCAAAAAGATGTTTGTAGTTTTCTTCTTTGTTCGGTACCTTCTTTGACCGAGTTGGTTCGGTGTTGCTCAGTTTCCTTTGTTTACCAGTGTTGGTCGGTTATCTCTTTGGTGCTCGGTAAATTTCCCTAGCGCTCGGTGATGCTTGTATGGAACTCGATTTCCTTGCTTACCGAGTTATTTATTTTGGTATTTTTTGAGGCCAACTTGTGCATTTAATTTGGGTCACAGATTTAATGCTCGTATCCATCATGGGGAAGCATGTGGACCTAGATCTGGTCATTCCTTCAGTTCATTGTGGATCTGAAGTCCGACTTGATTCGGTAGCCTCTTGTATAAATCTAGTTGTTTGGTTAGTGTTCGGGATAAGTTTTTGGGGTTAGAAGATAGAAGATATAAAATTAGAGATTGTTGGTAGATCCTCGCATGTTGGAGGACTTTTGTACTTGATTGTAATATCTAGCCTAAATTGGGAAGGCCTTACAGCCCGGCATGTATGAATCAATTGAAGTAAATATATGAAAGTGATATGCATTCTCTCTCTCACTGGTTATTGTTATTGCTTCCTCATGTTGTTCTGCAAGGTGGATCTAGTTAGGGTGTGCCTTTGGCCCCTCTCCCCATCTGCCCTTGCATAGGGTAGGCATCAAAGCGAGGTTAGATCTGGATCTAGGTTTACAAATCTAGGTTTGAAGATTCCTTCTTGTGAAGCCCTAGTTGATTTTTTGTGGGGTAGCAGATTGCAATCTGACCTACAATTGCAGAGGGTTTTCAAGATGGTTTGTGGGAGGTGAAACGCAGATCTAGGATTGGCAGACATGTTGAGACAACTTGTTGCTAGATTAGAAGTTGTTGAAACAACCCATAGAAGAGGAAGACATCTTGAAGATGTTAGTGATGATGAAATTGAGATAGAACAAGGTGATGTAGAGCCTGCACCTATGATGGATCAGGGTGAGGAAAGATTCTTGGAGGCTTTGACAAGTCTGAAGTCTACACCACACTTTAATCTTCCTGAGTATAGTGGAAAACTAGATTTTGATGAATTGGTGGATTGGATCACTGAGATAGAAAAGTATTTTGAGTATGAAAATGTACCTAAGGAAAAGAAGGTGAAAATTGCAAGCACAAAGTTGAAAAGTCATGCATCCTTATGGTGGGAACATCTACAATTGGATAGAAACAGGAAAGACAAAGACAAAATCAAGGTATGGAATAAAATGGTGAATAAATTGAAAGGAAAGTTCTTACTTTGTGATTATCAGATTAACCTAGTTAGGCGAATGCAAAGTTTGAGGCAGAAAGATAGCTCGGTAAAAGAATATACTGAGGAATTCTATAGATTAGATATCAAATCTGGACATGAGGAAGATGATGTGGAAAGAATTTCTAGATACATAAATGGTTTGAGAGTTTCCATCCAAGAAGAAATCAGTTTGGTCAAATTGGAGAACATTGAAGAGGCTTATCAATTTGTATTGAAATTTGAGGAGAAAGTGAACAAGAGACATGAGCAAAGACAAAGAGGTAGAGGTGGTAGATTCCCTAGGGGAAGAGGTAGATATTATGGTGAAAATAGTAGATCTGAACCTGAAAAGACAACTCTGGATAAAGGCAAGACTGAGTGGAAAGGTGAAAGTTCATCTAGAGGTAGAGGAAATAACTACCAAGGTGATTATAGCAGAGGTGGTTTCTGAGGAACTTGTTATAATTTTGGAGAAGAAAGACATAGATCATTTGAATGTACACATGCAAGTAAGAAGGTCGGTAACAGTAGAAATGTTTTGGTGCAAGAAGAGTCATTGAATGAACCTAAGAAGGAAAATAACTTGATGGTAAGGTAAGCACTTTAGAGTGAAAGTAATAAGGAAGATCCAGTAAGGAAAAGTTTAGTCAAGACCAGATGTAGAGTTTCTGACAAAGTTTGGAAGGTAATCATTGACAATGGTAGCTCGGAGAATTTGGCATCTGAGAAAATGGTCACAAAGTTACAGTTAAAAATGTTGGAACATCTGAAGCCCTATCATATTTCGTGGATCAAAGATGAGCATACACTCTTGGTAAGTGAACAATGTTATGTAAATTTGAAAATTGGAAAGTACTATGATAAAGTGTTGTGTGACATCATGCCTATGGATTGTTGTCATATTTTGTTGGGTAGACCTTGGCAATATGATAGACATGCTATATATGATGGAAGATTGCATAAATATACTATTTGGGCTAATGGGAGAAGACAAATCTTGTTACCTTTGATGGAAGAACCTGTTAGTAATGTTTGCACATCTGTGAAAGTTTTCTTGATGAAAGAAAGAAAGTTTGTGAAGGATTTGAAAAAGAATGATGTATGCTTTGCTGTAATTCCTAACAAACCGAGTAAGAAAATAGAGGATAGTGTCCCTGAGGAGATTGATAAGTTACTCACCGAGTACAGTGAAATCATTTTTTATAATGTACTTGATGGTTTTCCACCGAAGAGAAGCACTGATCAATGAATGGATCTGATCCTTGGAGCTAGTTTATTGAATAAGGCACCACATCTATTGACACCTACCGAGAATTAGGAATTGAACTGATAGATTCAAGAATTGTTGGAGAAAGGTTTGATCAAAGAAAGTTTGAGTCCTTATGTAGTACCTTCTGTATTGGCACCTAAGAAAAATGGGGAATGGAAAATGTGTACTAATTCCAGAGCAATCAACAAAATAACAGTGAAATATAGGTTTCCTATACTGAGAATGGATGACATAATGGATAGTTTGACTAGAGAAAAGTATTTTACCAAAATTGATTTGAAAAGTGGGTATCATTAGATTAGAATCAGAGAAGGTGGTGAGTGGAAGACTACTTTTAAGATGAAAGAAGGTTTGTATGAGTGGTTGGTTATGCCTTTTGGTTTAACTAATGCACCGAGTACTTTTATGAGGTTGATGAATGAAGTTTTGAAGAAATTATTGGGTAAGTTTGTGATTGTATATCTTGATGATATTCTGATATTCAGTAAGAATAGAGAAGAACATTTGTTGCATATTAGACAAGTTTTGCAAAAGTCAAAAAAGGAAAAGTTGCTGATAAATCTGAAAAAGTGTTCATTCATGAAAGAGGAGATTGTGTATTTGGGATTTGTGATTTCAGTTGATGGTTTGAAAATGGATCCTGAAAAGGTTGAAGCTATTTTGAATTGGCCTACACCTGAGAATGCTAGTGAGGTAAGATCATTTTATGGTTTGGCAAGTTTTTACTGAAAGCTCATTAGGAATTTCAGTTCAATATGTAATGTTATGACTGAGACTTTGAGAGGAGATAAAAGAGAATTCAAGTGGACACATGGAGCTGATAAAAGTTTTGAGACTTTGAAGTAGAAGGTTGCTGAATTTCTTGTGTTAGCATTGCCTGATTTCAATAAGGTATTTCAAGTGGAATGTGATGCAAGCGGAAGTGCAATAAGAGTCGTGTTGAGTCAAGAAGGTAAACATGTTGCTTTCTTTAGTGAAAAGTTGAATGATGCAAGAAGAAAATATTCTGTGTATGATCAAGAATTCTATGTTATTGTTCAAGCACTGAAGAAATGGAGACATTATTTGATACCGAGTGAATTTGTGGTGTATACCGATTATAAGGCTTTACAGTATTTGGGTAGTTAGAATAAGTTGAATCAGAGACAAATGAAATGGGTTGAGTATTTGCATAGTTATACATTTGTGATAAAGCATTGAGTTGCTAATGCATTGAGTAGAAGGAGATCTTTGATGACCGAGATGAAAATTGAAGTTCTTGACTTTGATGACATGAGAGATTCTTATGAATTTGATCCTAATTTTTCTGAGTTAGGGAGAAAGTGTAGAGCACCTATTCAAGATCAACTAAGTACTAAATGAGATGAATATTTTATTCAAGAAGGTATGTTGTTTAAAGGTATTCAATTATGTATACCGAGAGGAGCAATGAGAACTAATTTGATAAAGGAGAAACATAGTAGTGGTTTGGCTGGACATTTTGGTGTTGATAAGACATTGAATTTTCTTAAGGAGAAATACTTTTGGCCACAGTTGTATAAACATGTTTAAAAATTTGTGAAAATTTGTGGAATTTGTCAAGTTGCAAAAGGAGTAGGTCAGAATACTAGATTGTATACACCGATTTCTATTCCTAAGAAACCTTGGATTGAAATCAGTATAGATTTTGTTCTTGGCTTACCAAAGATAGTAAGAGGTAATGATTCTATATTTTTTGTTGTGGATCGATTTTCTAAAATGGCACATTTTATACCTTGTAGAAATACATCAGATGTAGTACATATAGTAGATCTTTTCTTAAGGAAATTGTTAGATTGCATGGATTACCGAGGAGTATTATCTTTGACCGAGACAGTAAATTTGTTGGATACTTTTGGAAGACCCTTTGGAGAAAGTTTGGTATCGAGTTGAAATATAGCTTGACATTTCACCCACAAATTGATGGACAGACAAAAGTTGTGAATAGAAGTTTGGGAAATCTTTTGAGATGTTTAGTTGGAGACACACCAAGTAATTGGGATTCTGTATTGGCACAAGAAAAGTTTGCATACAATAATTCAGTGAATAGGAGTACTAGAAAAACACCCTTTGAGATTGTAAATGGCATACAACCGAGAGGTATATCTGATTTGAGGGATATTGCTGATGAAAGAAAGAGAAGTGTTGAAGCAGTAAAGTTTGCTGAGTACATGAAAACATTGCATGAAGATGTGAAACATAAGCTGGAAAAGAGTAATAAAAAATAATAAGATAGAGTTGATAGATCAAGAAGACATAAGACTTTTACAGTCGATGATGAAGTGATGGTTCATTTGAAGAAAGGTAGATTTCCTGTTGGAACATATGGGAAATTGAAAATGAAGAAGTTTGGCCCTTACAAGATTTTGAGGAAATTTGACAGTGGAAATGCATATGAGATTGAGTTACTTGAGGACATGGATATATCACCTATATTCAACATTACTGATTTGCATGAGTATCATGAACGTGATGAAGACATGACAGTACCAAAGGATTATCCTAAGAAGTAGACCGAAGAAGTTGAGCAGATTTTGGAACAAAGAATTGGCATAAGTACAAGAGGAAAATAGTATATGGAATATCTGGTAAAGTGGAAGAATAGATTTATTGAAGATAGCTCATGGATTTCACAATCTGAGTTGGATGCAGCTCAGATCATACTTGCTTTATGATTCAGAGAATCATTTTCAAATTACCCCAGGTGTCTGATGCAGGAGCATCTCGGGTCCTTGGCAATCCCGTGTTACCAAAAAGATGTTTGTAGTTTTTTTCTTTGTTCAGTTCCTTATTTGATCGAGTTGGTTAGGTGTTGCTCGATTTCCTTCTCTTACCAGTGTTGGTCAGTTATCTCTTTGGCGCTCAGTGAATTTCCCTAGCGCTCAGTGATGCTTGTCTGGCGCATGGTTTTCTTGCTTAATGAGTTGTTTATTTTGGTTTTCTTTGAGGCTGACTTGTGCATTTAATTTGGGTCATAGATTTAATGCTAGTATCCATCATGGGGAAGCGTGTGGACCTACATCTAGTCATTCCTTTGATTGATTATGGATCTGAAGGCCGACTTGATTCAGTAGCCTCTTGTATAAATGTAGTTGTTTGGTTAGTGTTTAGGATAAGTTTTTGGGGTTAGAAGATAGAAAATTAGAGATTGTTGGCAGATCCTCACATGTTGGAGGGCTCCTGTACTTTATTTTAATACTGGCCTAAATCAGGAAGGCCTTATAGCCCGACATGTATGAATCAATTGAAGTAAATATATGAAAGTGATCTGCATTCTCTCTCTCATTGGTTGTTGCTATTGCTTCGACATGTTGTTATGCAAGGTGGATCTGGTTAGGGTGTGCCTTTGGCCCCTCTCCCCATCTGCCCTTGTGTCAAACTTGAACACAACCATGCAAACCTGAAACTCAACTTAACTCCAAAAACTTTGTTATTACCAATATTCCTTTTGCATGGTTTTCAATTTAATAATTAATAACTCAATGCACTTTTAGTATTTCTTGTTTATATCAATTCACTCAAATTTTTTCTATTAGAGATAGTGTATCAATTGGTTACAAGAGAAAAAAGATACATCAAGATTTCATCTCAGTCTGATATTATCATCAAACAATAGCCTAGAAAAGAAGACTAGAAATAGGAAAATAGAAAGATTGAGAAGATATTCGAGCCAAAAATATAAGAACTATACAATTCATCACTAGTTCCATCCATCATTATAGTTTCTCCTGATAATGAGATTATCACAACTATCTCCATAAAAAGAATCATCTTTTTGGATATTGCTGGTGTCTTTTTCCTATGTGTTCCTTATTTGGTCCTTAATATTAGCTTGGTTGTCCTGGTTATTAGTAATATCCTCCCGATGGCTAGGGCCTAGATCATGTTCATCATTTTCATTGATGATCCTACTATCATTCTCAGATTCTACAAAGTTGGAGAGTTGGATGTCTTCTTTAAAAATTAACATGTTTCCTTCTTTGAGCTGAGATATGAATATTTCTCTTGGGACTTCCAGAATGGTAGTGACATGTGACATGATGTGAGAGAGGGTGAGTTTCATAAAAACCCAGTAAGGTCCCACTATCTATGCTAAAAGATTTCCTCATTCCTTTGCTTCCAGATGAACCATGCAATTTCGCTAGTAAGAGAAAACCAAAAAACATTCATTTTAGCATCAAACTTATCAACAAAACCTGCAAGGATTTCATGCCAAGACAGACCATGATTGTGCTTCCAATTTATAGGGTTCCCAAAGAATATAGACCAGACCTTGCAAACAAAACTACACTCAAAGAAAAAGTGCTCAAAGGATTCAACACAATTGCACAAAGAACATACAATAGGCTATTTTCCCACAGGGGAAAGAAAATACCCAACATCAAGTTTCTGAAGAAGCAACATCCATCTAAAACAAACCTTCTTGGGCTCAACATGAGAGTGCCAAAATAAATCAAAGACAAATTTCCATCTAGAACATGACCAACTAAAGCCCCGGACCTAGTTGGTCCTATTGATAATAGCCAAATCATAATTTAACATTCTATAGATCTATTTGCAAGAAGTTTCTATCAGAAATTTACCATTTGGCCATCTCAACTAATCAATGAACTAGTTAGTATTAAAGATCTTGTTAGGAAAGAAATTACCAACTTCTTTTGTAATTAAAGTTTATATTTTCTTATGAGAATAGGGGAGTTGAAATTTAGCTTTTAGGTCTTCCCAAGAGCCCATCTAACTCTCCATCACAATATCCTACAACAAAGTGATGCCTTTATAGTTCCAATCTTTAGCCGAGCAACATTGAGTTAGAGCCAAAGGTTTGTTATTGAGAGAGACACCCCACCATAGGGATCTATCCATGATCGTATAATATGGATTCTTGTCCACCACACTCTTAGAACATAATAATTGTTTGAACTGGCTCCAAGCCTTCCACAAAGACTACAAAAAAATGGATCCTGCAACCTTGACTTCAAAATCTCCTAATACCATATCAATCATAGGGACATCCATCCAGTGCTTACCCTTCTTAATTCTGGCTCTTGAGATGTTATTCTTGATCAAAACCTTCCAAGGCTTATTCCCATTAAGGGCCTTATTTTTCTATTTAGAAGCAAGGAAAAGGCCTTGCAATCTTATATCCCTCATGCAAATACCTCCAAGCTCCTTTGGAAGGCAAAATCACTCCCACTTAACATAGTGCCTCCTCTTATTATCAGTGCCATCAGACCAAAGAAAGTCTTTCAATTTTTTTTGAAGTTTATTGTACTAATAATTGGAAAACAACTAGGCTGAAGCATTATAGACAGCATGAGAGGAAATAATCTTTTGAACCACTTGGGCTCTTGCAGCAAGAAAATGCATATGAGTCTATCATTTGATATGCTTGTTTTCAATTTTGTTATATATCCAATTCCACATATCTTTCAGAGAGGGATCACCAGAGAAGGGTATACCAAGATACCTTACAATCTTATGGGGTCCCACCCACTACCATCTTTTATTCAAGACCCAATGAGGAGGGTGCTCATCCCAAGCAATGATAGAGGATTTCATTTGAGAAATCTTGGCCCTAGAATATTTACAGAAGAAAAGGATTCTATTTAACATGTTGCCAAAGTTAGTTTCTATAAGGATAATAAATAGAGATGTATCATCAGCAAACTATTCCAAAATAAGCTCTTCATTATTGGGCAACACTATGCCTTTCAAAGGAGAACCCAACTCATTATCTTTGAGGAAATAGAACATAGCATCAATAACTAACACAAATAAGGAGGGTACAAGGGGACAACCCTACCTAATGGACCTACCCATAGGAATAGACTCAGAGAATTCCCCATTGGCTTCAATAATCGTAGAAGATTCCTTAAAGATGATGTTCACCCATTTGCAAAAAAGGGGGGGAAAACCCATGGTTTGCAATACACCAACCACAAAATGTCATTCAATTATGTCATAGGCCTTTTTAAAGTTAAGAAGAATCATGCCATCATTTTGCCCACTCTCTTTGGCCTATTTCATTGCTTCCCAACTAGTGATCAGGTTTTCCAAGATGAATCTCCATTTGATAAAGCCAGTCTAGGTAACATAGACAATATCATTAAGCATGTTAGCAACCCTTTTAGCCAAGAGCTTCACAATAATTTTGTAAGAAAAACTTAGTAAAGTGATCGGTCTCCAATTCTTGACCTGAGATTTATCTACCCCCTTAGGTAAAAACTTAATCACCCCTCTGTTAATATATTCACCAAGGGACCCACATTCAAATGCTTCTTCATATAGATTCAACAACTCCACTGAGATTCACTCCTTATTTTTCTTGTAAAATTTAGTCGGGATTCCATCAAGCCCAGGTGAATTCCGATTAGCCATGGAGTTAATGGTGTCTTTAATTTTTTGAATGCCAATAATTTGACTAAGTAATTTAGCTTTCTCTCTAGTGACTCTATGAGGGATGAGCTTCAAACATTTCCTTAGAGTCTCCCAATTGTCCTTGCCAATCTCTGATGTGAAGAGTTCTTTATAGAATTTATGGAATGCTCCAATAATATCATTATTATCATTAGTAGGGCCATGATTTGTTCAAATATATTCAATGTTATCTCTAGAATGTTTAGACCTGATAAGGTTAAATAAGTATTTATAACCTCTATCTCCATCCTTAAGCCAATTATCTTTGGCTCCGACTTTCTGCCCCTAAATCTTATATTTTTGAATTCCCCTCATCTGAGTTTTAGTATTTATCAAATCATTTTCAAGAGTAGCATCATTCCCTTTATCTAGCAGATCTTTTTCTATCTCATTAAGTCTCTTTTGATATAGGTTCTCTCTCATCCTCTTATCTTTTGCCTCTTTAGTCCCAATAATTTAAAACATGTTCCTCCAGGTATCCACCATTTGATCCCACCAATTTCTAATAGAGCCATTACCATTACAAAACTTAGGAAGAACAGAGGTAGTCTGATAGCATTATTTGTGTCATCATCTTGCAACGAGGAGATATTTAATTTGAAAGAACTCCTTCTTATAATAGTCTTGGTGATAACATCATTATTAAAAAGAATGCAGGCAGAAATAGGAGAATGATCAGATAGACTGGCTGGCATGACCCATATTGGAGATTTTCCAAGTTGGTTCTGCATGGAGAAAATATAAGGATTTAGATTTATTCTATCCAAACTACAGTATATTCTCATGTTACAGGCTTTATTATTTCACCAAGTAAACCAAATCCTTTCCAGCTCTTGTTTTCTTTTTACCAAAGGCTCTCTGATTTTAAATCTTATTTTGAATTTGGACCAAAAAAATAACTCATTACCTTTCCAATCTTGTCTCAAACCACCAATCTTATCCTAACTATCTTCAATCATATTAAAATCTCTAGTAAAGATCCAATCACTCTCTGGTAAGTTATTAGCCAATTAATCCCACATTCTAGCTCTTTCTCTATAGTCATTGGAGGCGTAAATGTTACAAATGCTGAAATTTTTATTCTTATCACTGAAGGTTTCCCAAATAACACTGTGACAAGGGAAGAGTTATAAGATACCATTTTGTCAATCCAATTAGGGCCTATCAATAGAGCCACACCCCCCTTGCCCCTTTGGTGTCCTGAATAGAGGCACTTGGCCTTATCCCAAAGAAATTTAAGGGTGTTAAAACCATGGTAACCCAACAGTTTAATCTATTGAAGGCATATAATATCCTTATTATGCAACTTGTTACACCAATTCCTCACAATGTATTTTCTATCAGGCATTTCAAGACCCTTGATGTTCCAACTATGAATGTGTAAGTTCATCATTAATATTTTGGAGGGTTAGAAAACTTACAAAGCCTGTTAAAGCATTTTGGGATGGCATTGCTTTGTACTTTACTGTTCCTTTCATAGTTTTTTCCACTATTAGTCTTTTCATAAGTCTTTCTTTTCTTTTTCTTACTAACAACTTCTATGAAGCCTTCCTCCCTAAGAGCCTGAGAATCATAGTTATAGAGGGTCAAGTCATTCAAGGTCACATTCTTCAGAAGGATTGGATTGGAGATAGGGAAAACATTATTAGGTTCTGAGGGTTGGTGGTTCGAACTAGAATCCATCTTGGAATTAATCTTTTTAAGGGATAATTATTGGGCATTTAGCCTTAAGGCATTATCGTCATTAACCTTCTCTGTGTCTGTAGGTATATATTATGGTATAGAATCAAATGGGTTGGGAATTCCTTTACAATTATTTTGGGTGGTCGAAATAACAACATACTCATCTTCATAAAGAGGATTAGACAAGGTGACAAACTTCTTAGAGAGACCATCTTGTTTACCTTCCAAAGGATTAGGAACATCTCCCCGGCTCCCAATATTATCCCTAACCAGATTATCTACACTGGTCTTATCCCCAAATTTACCACTATTCTTGAGAGTCAAGGGTTCATAATTGTATAGGGGGTTGAAACTCTTTTGGATATTTTTCAATAACATGAAATCTTTATGATTGTGCCCATTCAATTTACAATGGAAACAAGCACCCACACCCCCAAGTTTAATAATTTTCCAACAATAGCTATCTTCTTCAACTTTCAATGATATTTCATTAGGGAATATACTGCCAAGATTAAGAGACACAAGAGATTAAGCATTAAGGTGAGGTAGGGTAATCTTTGACTCCTCAATGTGGAGAACAGTCCCTAAAGGTTTTAGCATATGAGAAAGAAAAGGCCAGAATTCAGGTTGGACATCTTGAATTTCAACCCAAAAAGGAGAGGAAGATGACTGGATGTGTTCAGGTTTATTCTTGGGCGACCAAAGAAAATCCCTAAACAAGGTCTGGCCTACATTCCATATCCCTTTCTTTAGCAACTTTTTCCTACATCACATGGCTCTTGAAAAAAACAACAAACAAGCCCTTTTGGACCATTTTGCTAAAATTCACCATAATCCCTAATTTATTTCCCCATACATCATTAAACTAGGCATCCAATAATTTATGACCAAGGAGAAATTTCATGTCTATACAACCAAAAAAAATAGCAACATTCTTTAATCTTTCTTGTTCAAATTTAATGTCTTTTACCATATCATCGCTTGGCTCAAGATTGAGGGTTTCCACCATAGGCAACAAGACCTTACCTTCTCTGCCACCACCGAGTTCCTCTCCTCTTGCAGACCCACTTCCTTCTCATCTATCTCCATTGACACTAATTCATCCTCCTCCTGGCTCCAATTCTCTCCTTCGAAATGATCCATTGAAGGATGCAATTTTTGGTAAGAGAGGAGAGGACGTCTCTGCAACCATGAATTGATAAGAGGGATTTTGAGCCACATTATTATTAATAGTACTTGAAATGTTCCCTTCATAAATGTCATCTTTTAGCCTCTCATTTCCATCATTTGCTTCTGCTACGACCACTAATCAACCAGGACTGAGACACAAAGAAAGACATACTCCAAATGACACAAAATCTTTAAAAAAAGGCACACATATGAGAGACCAAGTATGTTGGTCGAAGCCCTAACCCATGACATATGAAGAGGAAAGTAGAAAAAGAAACACCAAGTCTTCAAAGGGAAACACTAAAAACAATGAAGGACACATGTAAAAACACAAGGACACATGACACCCTGCGTACAGGCAGGATGCACCATAAAACACTAGTGAGGTAGCCTGCAGATTGGGCATGTTGCACACACAAATCGAGTGATGTCAGTGCACCCTACTTCCAGACCACCTTCCTTCGATCGGTGCTTTCAATTGACTCAACTTTTAAAAAATTTATTCTCTTATTTATTTTTTCAATTGATTGTGCAACTTAATTGCATATCAATTATAAGTAAAAGAATATTATTTTAATCATTAATCCAATTGATAATTTATCATCAATTAATATATTTATCTTTAATTAAAATTTTGAATTTAGTAATTAATTAAATCCTCAAATTTTATAATTTAGACTTTTAATTAATAAATGTATTTAATTAATTTCCATTAATTAAATACCCTCACATTTATTTTCTATATGTAACAAGATTTAATAACAATCACACCAAACAACCAAAGATCAGAAAAACCAACTGAACCTAATAAAACAATAATCATACTCAAGGGAAAGGCTCATGAATTCACGTCACTTGGACGAATTCAAAAAGGTAATAATCAGAAACTTGTCCACTATGTCAGGATAATAAAATGGCTTAGGTTGGGATTCAAATCTGAATGTTATCTCCCCTCTCTTACCATTGAGACATTGAGATAGGGTGCACCCATCTTGACAATTCAAGGAAGTCGATGTCTGATACCTGCAAACCTACATAAAATACAAGCATGTACATCCATATATATATATATATATATATATATATATATATATATATATATATATATATATATATATATATATATATATATATATATATATATATATATATATATATATATATATATATATATATATAATCGAGACATCTTGTGGATCCCGCAAGAAGATAACTATGACTTCGTCCCTCAACCACATCAAACAGATTGGTAAAACATACATGATAGCCATACACATGCAAGTATGAGGTGAGTAACATCATGAATATAAATGACATATTCAACCATTTAAATAATCATCATCAAAGTAACTAACCTCATCTAACTATAAACATATGATATCTCATAACTGTCTAATATCAAATCACCATGTAATGTCATACATCTAAAATTGCATAATAAAGTTGGAATAATCAACACACACATGAAGTGGCCTAAAAGAGTTTGGCAATATAAAACTAAAAAATCAAACTATGGGTGGGCACTACACTCTACAACCAACTACCACACTCTTTCTACCTAAGAAGAATTGAATTATTAAAGAAGAAAAAGTCCTAAACCATCTATAAATAGCCTAAAAATGCCTGGTACTTATTAATTCCTTGTCAATAATTTAATTCCTAACTCTATTAATAATTTAATTCTTTTGTCCTTTACAAAGGCCAAAAGAAGCCATGCATATTTCCATATGTATTGTGTTAAATATTTGATACCTCTATAAATATTTTCCATAAATGGAAGAGTGTGGGAAGTTGGGAATCATGTCATTTTGTTAGTATTGAATTGGACGTCTTGCATGGATCACTCATGAGAATGTCACTAACAAGATATTTTGTTTGTACCAAATTGGACAACGAACACCTTGAGTAGATTGTAACATTATCAACTATCCACGTGACCAGTTGTGGTCGACCACATTTAATATTAGGGAACAAAGTTAAGTATGAAGATTTGGTACATGTTAGGAGAGTTTCTATAGAACTTTTCATACTTCAAAATTTTGGCCCAAAATAGAATTTAAGCCATTGATCTAGGATCATCCAATGATCGTAAATAATAAATATATAATATTGGAATGATGGTTATTAGGTATGTGTGCCTATGGATGCAATTATTGATACCACCTTGTAGGCAATAAATCAAGCCTATATTATCTCGAGATTTGATGTGATGTGCCATAGAAACTTGCCTTAATTACATTAATTTCCATTTGGTATTAGCCCATCATGATGACCCATCACTCATGGCAAGTGGCTTTTAATAAAAATTAGAATGTGGATTGAAAAAAAACCACATTCAATGATCATTTGGTAGTTGTGGAAAGAATGAAACCCGAGGACATTTAAGGAACAAAGGTTGAGAATTCTATATTTGAATATAAAAATATAGGAAGGTATTTGAAAAAAGGCCAATGCAAATAAGTTGAATAATAATACTTGTTCTTTTTCCAATTGGGACAATGATACTAAGAAAAAATGGGCGAACCTTAGAGTCCAAAATGTCAATTCGTATTATCTAGAAATACAAAATAAAAGAAGAAAAATGGATAGTATCACTCAGGGGATGATTGGATCTCAATTTTGACAGGGAAAAAAAGGCAACGCAAGCTCTGCCAGAGTGAGATACATTATTAGAAATGAAGAAGGTGATTATGTCTAGGATCTTTCTTATAGTCTAGGAACTGCAACCAATAATAAAGTGGAACTAGAAGCTCTAGATAGGGGATTTAGGTTACATCTAGAAAATAAGATTTTTGTGATAGAGATAGAAGGGGGATCACTAGTTTTCATTAATGCAATTTGTGAAAACCACATTCAAAATTTAACTTTCAAAGGAATGATCTCAAGTATCACAGTAAACCTAGAAAGATTTGAAAACCATTCTATCTCTCATGTTTATCATGAAGCTAATGGAGTTGACCACCTATTAGCCAACATAGGTGATTTGAGTTCAACAAGGAATTGATTAAACAATACAAGGTAAGCAAAAAATTGCAAGTATCATGAAAATTATGGATAGTAGCATAAATTCAAAAAAAGAGTTATATGCATCAAAAGTCACCAATAGATTCCTTCATAAGAGTTTTTAAATACAAGTGAAATAAAAAAATTACAAATATTTTGAAAACTACAAAATTAGGGTAGCCCAACTTAGAAGGGCCATAACTTTTCACTCAAAGCTCAAAGTTTGAAATTGTTTGATTTGTTGGAAAGGTATCAAAGAGAACTAGTTTTGTTTCCTTGAATGATGCCTTTAGAAATCATTCCAAGGAACTAGAAACAATTTTGACACCTAATTATGCTCTAAACACCCTAAAAAATGTGGTTTACTAAAACATAGAAAACACTAAAAAATTTATATTTTTATATTTTCTTATTTTTCTCACTCTTGTCAACTCCAAACTACTCTAGAATTTTTATAGCATGGCCTGAATAATCCCTTAATTATTCTAGAATGTTTTTTTTTTGTGTTTTAGATCAGCTCTTGTCACATTCTGATCACTCCTGATAGGAGTTGAATCACCCTCATACACCAGATCAATAGGGGTGTTTCAGGATTCATTGGAGAAAAAATATAACTGAGTAGTTGAACAATAGGGTTCAAGAACTTATTCACAAATAAAAGGATTATTTGGATAAAATTGGATATAAGGATATGGGATAAATAATTGCAATATATAATGATGATGTGGGTGCTATGCTATCCTCCTTGCAAGCTTTGAGAGGAATATGGATGTGCAATATGATGTACAATTTACAAAACAAATCTACAATAATGAATTGACAAGATGAATGATGGATATGGAGTTCAAATCAAAGTGCTTGTGAAAGAAAATGTACATTATTTGAGGAATAGGTGATGTTTCTACATGTTTCCAACTTTGAAACTCATGGGTAGAAGATATTTACATCCTTATAATCTTTGACTTGACAAATGATAGATGCTTAACATATATTTTGAAGGCAAAAAATATGGGCTTTCAGAGCCAAAATCTACATATTGGGATATGGAAGATAAGAAGATCTATTTGTTATCATGACGAATCCTTGAAAATATGTAATTCCTTGTTTTGGATAATCAGAAAGATATATTTATATATGTAGTTTCTTCTTCTCTTTAAAGTGGCAGTTAGTAGCATTATCTTATTTGGGGTTGTTTTCTTTGGGGTTGAGTTAATGGAGAGGAAAGATCTATGGTTTGTGGTTTTAGTTTTAGCCGAACCTTTCTCTAGTCCTCCAGGATTTGTACCTTTGGAATTTGTAGAGGTTGTACCTTGACCATTTCAAGTGGAAAGAGAGCTATTATGGTGGTTTGTACTAGTATTCTATGCCTGGTTGTGATGAATATAAAAATTGGGATCTTGTACCCCTATGTTGTTGGGTTTTTTCCATGTCAGGTGCCTTGATCTAGCCTTTGACATTGTTAGAGGAATTATGTTTGCTGGTATAGTTATTTTTGAGTTTAACTTTTTTGTTGATTAAGACCATTTGATGGAAGCAACCCCTTGGTTTCCTTGTTCTATTTTGTACAGTGACACGAAGGTCTTTGTTGGTAGAGATTGGGTCTCACAACATATTTTGACTAATGTTCATTTGATTGTCAAGGGCATGCCTCCCATTACTTTGTATTGTCTTGCACTCCTTTCAATCCTATATAGGTGGATGTTGGTCTAGCTTTAGAGGTTGTGGTCTAAGGGTCCAATTTGGGGTCTCATTTGGGTGCAATCCTATTTTTCCTTCAAAGGCTCCTATTAAGGTAGAGTCACATTATCTTTGCCTGCACTTGTTACAGTCCTATTGAGGTGGACATTGCTTCTATAGGCTTGGTCATGGTCCTATTTTGGTGGTTGTAGTCTTGGAGCTCTTATTTGGGGTCTCAATTTTTCTCTCACTGGTTGTTCCTTCAAAGTCTCCTATGGATGTGGAGATTGTTTGACTACCCTTGTTTGTCCATTTAATGTCTCCTTTTGAGTTGGAGAATGTTTGTTTTCCAACATCCTTACCATCATATTCTATTGAGGTGTAGACATTTCAGGGTTTTGGGATCTCTTAGAGATGAAAGCGTTAACCTCTCTTAATCTTGTCCAAACTTTTGTTGTGTAAAGTTTGGGCTTGGTTGTTAGTTTTCCCCACCCTTAATGTAGGTTGTTTGTAGTTTGTAGTTTGTGATGCAAGTGGCATGTTTGGCTTGTGTGTAATAAGTGACCTATTTTGGCCTATTTGTCTATGGCTTGTTTTGGCCCTTTATTCCATAGGGCGAACACCTTGATTTGCTACTCTTAATAATAAAAACATGTCATCAAAATTTAAACTTCTACAAAATAAAATATATTTAACTTATAGATCTAAAAAAATTATTTTAAAATATAACCATCTCAACTTTTAGCATTTTAAGATCAAACTAATTTATGTCATTTATGTTTGTTTCATGGACTCGAGATCAATGAAGTGGGGCTTCCTAAATTATTCCAGCTGAGATTTTTTTGGATTATTATAAAGTAGGTGGTCCCATGAATCTTGTAGTGTAGTTTAGATTTAAAGAGTTCAAGCTTTGCACTTCATGGAAGTTGGTGGTCTAGTGAACTATTTTATTTAACATATTCAATTCACAAGAGTAAATAAATATACAAAATAAAAAATATTTGATAAAAATTCAAAAAATTCAATAGTAGACAAATTAGAGAAAGCCTAAGCTAGCAGGACAATTTTTAGCCCCCACCTTCTCCATGTGTTCAAATCTAGAGTCCAATAAAATAGGATCTCCTATTTTTAAGAAAAAGATTCCAATTAATCTTGTAGCTTTTTTTTTTTTACACTTTATAAGACCTCAAACTCTTATAAATGAAAACCATCCTAATAAATAAGAACAAGATTTTATTTTGATCTTATGCCCCCAACATAATTTCATTGAACATACTTTTAATGTATCATTAATTTTTAGGCTGCACACAATTAATACTTTTAATGTATCATTAACATTTATAAGGGTGCGCATAATTATAAGACGGATCAAATAATCATTTATATTTTTCAGTTTTATATAAATGCGGAGCGATTTCAAACTAAGTGGCCGTTGATATTTTTCAAAATTCCAAACTAAAAAATCTTCCAGTTCCTTCCTTGACCTACGTTTCCATTTAATCAACAGATTAGGAATTTCATTCAGATACAAAGAGTTTTGAGTTTGATGGACATTCAGCATTCGCCGTACTCAGAGACAGTAGTCCGCCTGCATTATCCTTTAGCGGCTCGGGCAGAATAGGTACCATCTTTTTTTACTGTGAAATAAATATTCTATCTATAAATAAATTAAATTTATTTCTTTGGCTTTTCATGATTTTATGAATGTTGAGGAATCGGATTTTGCAATAGGGTAACGTATACATTGCACATTACTTTCAATGGTTTCTGGTAATCAGTTTAAAGCGTTATGATTTTTATATTTTAATCTTTTTGTTGTGTTCTTTGTCCTTCGGGATTTCAAATTTTTGTGTATTTGTTTACTATTTTGGGTTTCTTGGGAAAACGAAAACAGAATATATGAGTTTTCCTTTATGTGTTTTATGCAATGCATGTAAGCTGAACTACATTTGTGCGCAAACCCTGACTGTGAAACGTAGTCATAATTCTTTCTCCTAAATGTAGGAGAACATGTGCTGTAATAGCCCAATAAAACTTTTCTACGGTTTGTCTGTACCGATGTTCAAGAGGAAATACGTTGAATTTCCTGATATGTATCTTGCCAGGAAAAACTCATACAGCTATATTTATAGAATCCCCTCAAAACTTAAATGAATTCATGCAATAGTACATACAGTGTTGTCTCAGTGGGAAAAAATAGCCTAAATCAAACAAGAGGTTGCTGCATTAAAAAATTTTCTTCTGTGCTTCCCAGCTACTGTTTTGCAGCCTTTTAACTTGATTTATTTACTTTTATGCATTTTTATTGAGATGCAATTCTGTTTATTTATGCTTTGATTGGATTTTGCTGCTGGTTCTCATCCTGATTGGATTTAAAGTTTTGCGGAGATAATTTTAGAGAAAGCACAATATTCAGAGATATCTAATGATCTTTAACCAGTTATTACTTTTGCATTCATCTTATATATAGCTTTTGTTGGATTGTTGTCCTGAAGTTTCTATGTTGCACTCCATGCCCTGTATATGCACAATATTCAGAGATATCTAATGATCTTTAACCAGTTATTACTTTTGCCTTCATCTTATATATAGCTTTTGTTGGATTCTTGTCCTGAAGTTTCTATGTAGTGCTCCATGCCCTGTATATGGTTCTTCATTTTCCATAAATGCCTATCAGGGAGCTTCATCTGTAACATGTAGCTGCCCTATAACATGTGATAAGGTCAACCTTTCATTGTGATTTCATGGATTTTCAGTCTCTGTGCTCAAGCTCCTATTTTGGGAGAGGTGAGCAGAATGCTGGCTAAGGTTTTTGAGTCTGGTTTTACATCTGCCTTACATTTTCTTGAAAGTTCCTAAATACTTATCAACAAATCCATTTTGTGCATTTTCTACAATGATTTCAGTTCATGCAACCGTACATCTTAGAGGCATTTTGAAAAACATGTTGAATGATGCATCCACATTTTCACATACACTTGTGCCAGGGCAGTTGTAACTACAACATCCGATTTTTTTCTCTATCCTTTAATTTTATGGATGTCCATACCCGTTCTAAAGCTCCCATTCAGACAGCAGCAGGGAGGATGCTGGTAAAGATTGTGGAATTTGACTTCACACCTAACAATTGCACATGCCTGAAAACTCCAGAATGGCCTTTTATAGTCATCCCATGATATGTATTTGGGCTTTGTATTTTTTTAATTATAAAAACCTCTGTTTTGTGTTTGGAAGCTTTTGTGTAGTCTTAAATTTATTTGGCATTCGTTTAATTTGGTAACAATAAATTGGTTCGTAAAATCTGTTAAACTGTATCGATTGTTTTAATGAACGGTTAATTCTCTAAATTCTATTTTTTAGGTTTTTTGTCTGGTTTGAATTGTTAATTATATTTGAAGTATTTCATTTGTTGTATTTTTCAAGGAGAAGTGATTGTTTCTTGTGTAACCATTTTTCAAAAATACATTGTCTTCCAAACACGTTTATATAACAAAAGCAGCATATTGAGAAATTCTCTATCAATCAAATGTTCTGATATTTCTTTGTGGAAGAATGATTTGGCTTGGCCAGAACGATTCATTTCTTTTCCAACTATGATTACTATTGTAACTTGGCATGCATTTCACACAATTTAAATGAAGTAAAAATAACGTAAGCATAGACAGATATTAAGATATTGATTGAGAGAACAATCTAATGCTTAGTACCTAAAGTTGCATTCACAATATTGCAAAATAAATTGCAGCATTTATAAATTTTAGAGTCTCTGATCTCTTGTATTTGTCAAGGATGGGTAGACTTGGATTTGTGTGGTGTTACCCACTACAAAGGATGTGTTCTCTAGGGAACATGCTTGTTCAAACTCGCCTCGCTGTTGACATATGTAAGTTGTCATTGGTTAAGTTTTAGGCAAACATCAATCCCACCGGTAAACCAGTAGACCACTCATACTCCTTAATAGGCACCGGTAGACCTAACAAAGTATATGTACTGGTAGATCAAACAGAGTGTCTACAACCAGTCTACAGAACATTCAGAGGATGCATGAACAACTGGGAATAAGATTGATACCGGTTGACTGCATGATAATCCACACCGGATTATGCGGATCTGTCTGAGTTAAAACCGGATTATACAAAACATTCACCGTTTAGAACTGGAGTTAGTTTTATTTCTACGTGGATGTTTCAAGGTAAACTCAAGATCATTTCACAAAGTCTTTTTTGCTGCATGATTTATGAGTGAATTTACAGCTTGGCGGTACTATGAGTTGAGCTTTTATTAAGATTAATTTCTTATAAATATAGGTCATAGTACACAAAAGAAGTGTTGTTGAATATACAAAGCAAGAGAAAGATATCTTCTGAGAGAAGCTACGGTCACAAGAGGTGAAAGGCAGAGAGGTTCAACAGCCAAGCATAGCGGAAGGGTTAACATGTATGATCTAATCAGACAAAAAGTGTCAATTCAGATCATTGCTTTTACATTGTTAAAGCATATTCATATCCCTGTATCAGGGTGAACTCTAATAGGTTCGTTGTATAAATCCCTTAATCAGGTAACATCTTAACTGGTGTTTAAAGTCCTTTTGCAAGGTGACTCCTAACAGGGTCAAGATCTTAACAGGTCTTCTATCAAATCCCTTTATTGGGTAGCACTCTTACAAGTGCTTTGTAAGCTCTTAATATGGCATCTTTATTATTGCAGTAGTGAAATTGTGAGCTCTGTCTCACCATGGTTTTTTCCTTCTAATCGAGGGTTTCCACATACATATCCTGTGTTGATCTGAGTATTTCTATTTCTATTTATGAATGATTAATTATATTCTGTTTATACTAAAAGAATATATATACAAGGTTTAATTGAAGATAGAAATAGTATTTACTGATTCACCCCCCCCTTTCAGTAACTGGTTAGGAATAACAATTGGTATCAGAGATTTCTGGTTCTCAAAGATATAAAGCTTAACCGCTTGAGTAAACGATCATGGAGGGTTACAAGTGTTACATGTTTTTGTCATTGATAGTTTTGCTGGTTGTGATTGGATGCCATCTCGATTGAGGAAGATCAGTCTAGTTGATGCCATGTGTTGGCACGTGCTGAATCTCTTTGTGTGCCGGTCAATATGTTTGTCCTTTGTGCAATTTGCTGTCAGTTGCACACATGTTTTAAGTATAAAGATCTTAGCAGAATTCTGCATATGACAAGGGAACAATTTTGTGTAACTTCCGTAATGCCAAGTGTTGTGAATGCTGTCGGCGAATGATCCAAAGGAGCTGTCTATAGCGTTTGTTTAAAACACGCGACTGGCTAAAAAAAATGGCTGAAGAATGTGCGTATATATCACAGTGCCCAGATGCGTTAGTTTTTACGTGTCCATCCTTTTTGAATAAAGCTGGGAAGTCATCGAAAACTATGGGCAAGTGTCCTGACAAGAAGCATACATGATTAAAAAAAACCTTCAGGCCGTGAGAGAATCTGAACAGTAAAAACGCCTATCTCAGAGAAATAATTGATTCTCAAATGCCGTGTCTTTTCTTCCTCTTCGAAAAATGTAACAAAATGTGAGAACATTTTTTTGATGTGTGGTGTCTGGAGGTATCGGATGAATGATGCACAGACAGAGTTCTCAGTTTTTACAAAAATAGGATGCGAGAGATGTGTGGGTAGATACGGCTTGGTAGCACGTGTTTGAAGTTGTGAAAGAAAAGTCGAGTTTGTTTTCTTCTAAAATATACAGCTTGCGAAAAAGAAGAAAAGGAGACTGTCGTTCTTTTTGGCGTTAGCAGAGAGTGGGTAAGTACGGCAGAAAAGTCTCGACACACCAACAGTACAGTGAAAAAGGCTGTTTGAGGTACTCAACGGTGAGGGTGAATGTGATTCATGGCGATACAAAAAGGAGTCTTAATAATATAAGTTTTTGCAGACACAAGCGCTGGAAAAAGTTTTTGATTATGTGCACCTTTGATGACAGTGTAAAACTGAGCTTTGAGGACATCTAACTTCGGATTTGCTATATGCTGGTGTATTAGGAATTCAATGTGCTGCAAAAATTCTACTGGTGTTGTACCTGCCCAAATACTGGTGTATGCAGAAGTGATATGCATATAAAAAGGGCTAGTAGAGAATAAAATAGTAGCGTATGTGGAAGACTACAGTGCAGTGTTAGTGGAAGACATATACAAGAGTTCTCTGAAATAGTGATAAGAGAATGGTGTTGAGTCTCTGTTAACAACACCAGTGATACAAGAGACACACAGGTGTGGTCTGTTCCTTTTAAAAGGGGACAGTGTATTGAGATAGTAAAAACGGAGTGTGAAAGAACAGTGCTGGAACATCTAGAGGACTTGAGCAATCATTTCAAATAAACATAACCAGTTGAATTTATCAGTTCAAGCATTGAACATTTCATATGTGATTGTATGTACTCGACTTCAGCAAGGAATGACTGTGAGTAATTTGGGGGAACTGTGCTGCAAAGTTATTCAATTAGTTTTATTGAGCACTCTGATTTGATAGACTGAAGTCATCTTAGGGGTCTTCATATTTCTGTGAAGACAAGAATCTCATCTTTGTACTAGTTGTCTGATATCTTACTGATAAGGTTGTAGCCTTATTGCTAATTGGTTGAAGCCAGTTCTGATGTGATTTGAGTTGAGTTGTAGCTCTCAGCTGTAACAGGGTAGTTGCCCTTCTGGATAGTGATGCCGTGGTTTTTCCCGTTTTGGGTTTTCACGAGATAATTTTGTGTGTATTGTCTTCCTTGTCTTGTGCTCTCTGATTTCCGGTTTTTAGCTTTAAAAGTTTGTGTCAATACTGATTCACCCCCTCCCCCTCTCAGTATTGTTCGTTTTTCAACAAGTACCAGAAGCAGCTTGAGGAAGCCAATGGCATCATTACCTCTCTTGAGAATAGGCTAAGAAGATCCCTTGCTAAAAGAAAAGAGCTGGCTCTGCAGTTGAGTGAGAGCAATGAAACGATTGAGGAACTCTCTGGACAAAGTGGATCAGATGAAGCTGAGGAGGCAATCTCTGAGCTTATGGAGAAGAATCAGATCCTAACTGATTAGATCTCCAACCTGAAAAGGGAGCAGGAAGATAATGCCTTAAGGAGGATTGAATTAATTGAGAAAAAGAGGAAAGCTGAAGATGAAAGAAACACTGCAGTGAAATCACTAACAACCTCTGAGAGAGCAAGAAATCTGGCAGAAGAATCAATAAGAGAAAGTGATCTTGTCGTTTTGCAACTTCAAGAAGACATGCAGATAGTCACTCAAGAAAATGCAAACATGCAAAAGAATTGGCATGATAAAGATAACGTATGCAAGAAGCTGGCAATTGAGTTGTATCTGTTAGAGTAATCATACTTTATGCTTATTAATTAAATCACTTTGGTTTAATTAATTAAGTCATTTATTACTCTATTTACTTAAGCTATCTTTTAGGTGCATTATAATTAATATATTTATTAATTATAATGTGCAACCTAGCTTTATTTTTTTGCTTTATAGCTTTAGGGTTTTATTGTTCACCTATATGGTTGAACCCTTTGTACATTCTTTTTCAGACAATTCACTTATTGGATCATAATAGAAATTTGCTCTTTGCATGTCCATAAGATGTCTCTGGCTTTTTGGCCTCCATGATTTTTCTTGCTTCTGTGCTTTGCTTCTTCCATGTGACAGGGTTATGCATGCAGGTGTTCTTGGGAGATTAGTATTTCACCTAATTTAACATGGTATCAGAGCCATCTTGCTGCTCGCTGTTCGTGTTTTGTTGAAGTGTTTCAGAAGCAGGCGGTTTTCAAGGGTTTCAGGAGTATTTTTTGTGGATCTGGGGGGGAGCCGAAATTTGGCTCACCTTGGGCCAAAACGGACACCACCATTGTGTCCGGAAGGCCCAAGAACCCCTAAATCCATATAAAACTTGTCCATTTTGGACACAGTGGCATCTGAGGCAAAATTTTTTTGCATACCAAGGCCGTACGGCCCTGGCACGCACTCCGAGGCGGGTACAGTCGGCGATTTTGAAAAAAAAAAAATATAGTTTTGGGCGGCCGCCTAGCGGCCACCAGCGCACCGCCAAGCGGCCACCACAGAGCCGCGGCCCCCCTCCGCTCCGCCAGTCTGCAGCCTCCGCCGCTCCCGGCCCCGCCGCCCGCGCCCGCGCCCTCCGCTCCGCCGGCCCGCCCACCGCCGGCACCAGCACCAGCCCCTGGTCGCCCACATGACCCGGGGTTTCCTGATTCAGCCCCCAGGCCCTCTGCTGACGTCAGCATGACGTCAGCAGACATGCCTTTTAATTTTTTTAAAAAAAAATTTGCATGTTTTTTTTTAGGGCTCTGTTTTAAGGGTAATTGGGCTTTTTTTGCCATATCTTCTTCATCTGGAGGCGTATTTGGGAGTTTTTTATATCATCGGAAAGCTCTTTCCGAGACGAACGCAATTATGGAGGTTTCTTCTCGAGTTTTTTGCCTCGTTTTTCGTACCATGCCTTCGAAGGCAGGACTACTTTTTTGCCTTCCTGGAGCACCTGATGCTTTTTTTGGCATAACTTGCTCATACGGAGGAGTTAGTGGGCGAACGAGATATCATCGGAAAGATGATTCCGAGACGGTCGTTTTATACGGAGAGCTTTTTTCCAGATTCTTCTTCCATTTTTCGCACCAGGCTGTTGAATTCAGAGGTTTTCTTTTTCAGGTGCCTGCCAGAGCACCTGTCACTGTTTTTGCCGTAACTTGAGCATACGATGGCGTTTTTTGCCAAACGAGATATCGACGGAAAGCTGGTTCCGAGACCTTTCTATTTTTTTCAGTTTGGTTGTTTGATTTTGCCGTTTGCAGGGGTTTTCTGCCAGTCAAAGTCACGGGTACTTTTTGCATTCCGGACACTATATCTCTCACATCCGGGCTCAGTTTTCAGCAAACTTGGTATTTTCGGAAAGCTGGTTCAGTGTGCTATTCAGTGGCAGAGGTTATTTTTCCAGATTCTACTCCAGGTTTTCACTCCTCTGAGTTATGCAGTTTATGCCCTCTGGTGGAGTGCTTGGTTCTACAGGTCCGGGGATCTCTTCTTCTGAGTTCATAGCTCACTCTTCTTTCTGTCTTTTGAGCATTGTATGCTTCTCTTCTGTTGCATTCTTTTTTCTGTAAACGCACTCAGATAAAGTGCCTGCTTTTGCATTTTGGGATCTTGAACACTATGTGTTTGTTTGTATACGCACTCAGTTATAAAGTGCCATGGGGGGATTCTGATGCATTTGCCACTATAGGCGCATCCACTCTTGTCAAGTGAGCGTACCTTCCACGACATTAGCCCATGTAGACTGTGTCTATGACACCGCCCTTTATCCTGTGCTTGTACCTTCTTTTGCACATAGGTGTTCCTGTTTCTTCTTCTTGCAGATGTTTCTGGCATTGCATTTCAGTGTTCCTGTCACCCCGTTCAGCATTATGGGGGGGTTCACCTGTTGGCTCTATTGCTTCCTTGGTTCGGTTGAGTGATCTACGTATTCAGTTTTTGTTCCTATGTACTAGGCGGATGCAGTGGCTAGGCACCTATGCATTTCGGTGAGATGGTTCATCTACTATATAGACACTCATTCATTCCTATTTTGGAGGTCACCTCTTTGATTGATCAGCTCTTCAGACTTTGTCTTCTCTACCTGGTCATGCACTTCAGTGGGGGTTCCAGCAGTTTCTTCTGACAGTGTTTGCAGCTTCATGCTTCGGAGATGCTTCATGCTCTTTCTTGTTCCTCTCTTTGGGACATTCCCTAGATTGGAGACTTTGTTTCCTTCATCTAGTTTATTTTCTTGTACTGGGTACCTGATCAGGCCTTGTTGCCGGGACCCATTTTCTGCTTTCATAGCTGTGCTAGGTTAGCTTCCCTCTTGAGCTACGCTTAAGGGGGGGTGTTAGAGTAATCATACTTTATGCTTATTAATTAAATCACTTTGGTTTAATTAATTAAGTCATTTATTACTCTATTTACTTAAGCTATCTTTTAGGTGCATTATAATTAATATATTTATTAATTATAATGTGCAACCTAGCTTTATTTTTTTGCTTTATAGCTTTAGGGTTTTATTGTTCACCTATATGGTTGAACCCTTTGTACATTCTTTTTCAGACAATTCACTTATTGGATCATAATAGAAATTTGCTCTTTGCATGTCCATAAGATGTCTCTGGCTTTTTGGCCTCCATGATTTTTCTTGCTTCTGTGCTTTGCTTCTTCCATGTGACAGGGTTATGCATGCAGGTGTTCTTGGGAGATTAGTATTTCACCTAATTTAACAGTATCAACTGAAAGAACAAATGAAAGCTCTTGAAGAAAGAAATGAAACACTCAGAAGATACAATGAAAGCTCAGTAAAGCTTGATGAGCAACTGACGGCTCAAAGAAAGCACAAAGATCCCACAGGACTTGGGTTCATTGGTCAAAACATCAAGGAAACCGGTGAGTCATTTGGAGTCAAGAAAAGCAAGAAGGAAAAGAAGAAACCGTTGGAACAAAAGGGTGAAAAGACCTTCAACACTTCTTGCAATCACTGTGGCAAACCGGGCCATAGAACAAGTAACTGCATAAATGCACCGGTAAAACCAACTAATAGCTACTGCAAAAACTGTGACAAGTATGGCCACAAGACCACTAAATGTAGGTCTCGTCCCAACAGTGTGTCCAATGAAAGCAGGGGAAGCTTCAAGGGCTATTGCTATGCATGCAACAAGTTCGGACACAAGGCTGATGAATGCAGATCCAAGACAATGGCATTCAGATCCCCACCGAGACCGATATTCCCTTAGAGGAATGAGAGCTGGACAACAACCAATTGTGCTAACTATGGCATGCATAGCCATAATGACTCTTGGTGTCATTCACCAAATAAAAGAAGGGTAAATCCATGGAAGACAACTGGGATAGTCTGTTACACCTGCAACAAAGTTGGACATCTGGCCAAAGATTGTAGGAACCGGCCTGTGAACAAAAGAAGAGGATTGGTCAAACCGGTGAAGAAGACCTTGTCTCCCAATCAAAAAGACAACAAGGGAAGAGAGACCGAGAAAGAAGTCAAGAAGATTTGGTTCAAGAAGGAATCAAAGAGCTCCGCTGAGGAGAAGACAGAGGGAAGATCATCATCTGTTGATGGTGATATCTCTTTAGCAAACTGAGCCTAAAAGGCTTAGAGGGAACTGGTAGCCCGTCTACTGTTCCCGGTAGGACTGGTGAGCAATCAACTCACTCAGTCAGCATGTGAAACTGGACAGGTAAGAGATGTCATCTCAACCAAGGTTTGATCAACAGGTAAATGGCTTGAAAACCGGTTGACAAAAAAGGAAAGAAAGATTAGGTAAGGTAATTAATGTTGTAGCCGTTAACAAATAGTTACCGTTTGGTAATTACTGTTAGACCCTAAATCTATATAAAGGAAGGAGGATTACTCACATCACTTTACTTTGTGATTTGTGATTTATGATTTCTTATGATTTACTGATTTTCTCGTGTTTTGATTCAAGATCACTGTTAAGTCATTTTCGTAAGAATGATCAAGTGATTTTTTGAGTAAACTGGTCGATAGAAATGGCATCATCATCTTTTGTTTTCAAACTGATCAAAGGAAATCTTGTCGACCGACTTGTTTACGATATTATGACAGATGAGAACTGGGAGAATGACATGTTTGGTGCACTGTCATCTGTGCCAAATGGAGTTCTCATTACTGAAGATGTCACAACCTTTATTCATGCTAAGCAAGATGAATAGGGTGAAACCTTCATCAAGAGCAGGCACCTCTCGCTATGGAAAGACGAAAGGGTTCAGGATAAATACACGAAGTTGGTATCATCAGGGCTAATAAATGGAGTCTGCTATCCAACCATGTTTTGACCGGATTGGATACGACTGGTTCGCAGTCACGTGCATGAACTTGGTTTCTGGCTTGAGAAAGGCGCTTGTACTCAAATCACTAAGGAGGATCTGCATAGAGTGACCGGGTACAACAACAAAGGGGAAGCCCTCACCCTCAGAACCATCTCCAATGCCGTGTCACTAAATTGACAAAATCTAAATCTGATAGCCGGTTGATGACCGTTAATGATATTGAAGATGAGGGAGTTCGGTTTGCATCTGTAGTGATAGGTTATAAAATCTATCAATCAAGCAACCTGAACAGTGTGTCAGGAGAAGCCATTCACGTCGCTTACCGGATTAAGCACGACAACACGCAATACGATCTTTGCGCCATGCTTCGAGGGCAGATTTTTGAGAATTTAAAGAAGCTCGGCGTTGTGAAGAAGTTCTTGAAATATGGAACCCTACTGGTATGTCTATTCTTCTACTATCAGAATTAATTTTCGGGAATAGGCAAGATTACATGGGAAACCGATAGACCGGTGATGATACAGATCAGTGACATGGCCAACAAATTGGGAAACCAGTTCAGTAAAATAATGAATGATTATTTTGAGGCATTCTAGCTGAGAATGCACGCTAGGGAAAGGATTCCCTCAACTATCGTTGAATCTTACAAAGATGAGGTGTTTCCTAGTAACCACCGATCACTGCATCATTCAGGCTGTAGAACCAAAAATCGAGTACACACTGGAGCTCGGTTACGAGATCTCTTGTAAGACAGCCAAGGCATATGCAAATGCCTTACAAGAGGGTGACCTAGATCTCTCTGCATACCGGTTCGGAACATATGAGGAGATAATGGAAAATCTGAAGAAGAAGTCTTCAGTGAAGAACCAAAGAAGGTATATGTGAAGAGGATTGCTACACCAAAGAAGAAACCAGTAACAGAAGAACCCAAAGCACAAAGGAAGAGATCACAACAAGCGCCCAACGCTCAAGGGGAAGAACAGGAAGAAACAAAAACAAAGGATATAACTCCTCTAGTCAGAAAGAGGAAATCTGGTAAACCGGTGAAGGAGGATGCACCGAGAGGAAGGAAGCCGACAATCGATGAATTTGTGACAAGGTTAAAAGAAAAATAGAAGAAGTTGTAGTTCATTGTATTCACAAATTCAACCTTTCTCCTATTGAACTTCATAAGATTGTGCCTGACGATCTTCAAGAAATTCTTGAAGCAAGATGGAAAGCTTCAATGGAAAGAGAAAGGGAGCTAAGAGTTAGGGCTCTGCTTGAAGTTCAGAATCACTTAACTTTGGACGAGGCAACTCATCAAGCAGAATTGCACAAGCAAAATTTCTTGATAAGAAAAAGGATAAGTCAAATGCTTGTTGGAGAAGTTGACAAAGTGCACAAAGAAGGTGTTGCAACATGGACAAAGCTTCTTCAGACCCAACAACAGGCAAAAGAAGAATGCCAGAAGAACACTGAGCCATCGGTCAAAGATACCGGTAAAGGAAAGGGAATTTTGGGAGCCGAGGCTCAAGTCAAAGCACAGGTATCAACTGAACCAGTCATCTTCGATATCACTGACGATAAAGGTGGCGATCTGGCTCCACCAACCATACTAATATCTCCAAAAAAAGGTAAGGCTCGTACAATGACTGTAAATGATATTGTAGATGAAGTCATGGATTTTGGTGAAGTAGCCAATGCGGCTAAATGGTTTAGTGTGCTAGGAGAGGAAGATAAACAAGCAACAATAGTGGCTCTATTGGAAACTTTTTTGGATTTCTATAGAAGTCCAAGAGACTATAGGTCTAAATTTCCTCCTGAACTGAATACTAGACTTATGAATTAATGGAGAACCAGTCTAGGCTCCAGCAATAAAATTATTAAGGACACATTGTCACAAGTGCAACCTGGTCTCAGTGAAGATACTATTAAACTTCTAATGGAGGAAGTATCAATGAATTTGGATACTAGTTATAGGGTTGCCAAGATAGTAAATGGTTATTAAAAGGAAGTCTATCAAAAGACACTAGATTTCTGGAAACAATATGATTTTAGTGTTCTCAAGACAACAGGTCCATAGGAAGAACCTGAGATAGTATAGGAACCACCGGTTCAATTCACTGCTTGTGAAGAACCAACAACCAGTGAGCAGGAAGTTCCTAAGGAATAGTTCACATCCAGTGAACAGGTTAATCTGGGAGAACAAGTTCTACCAGAGGCACAAGTACTAGGAGAGTCATCGGTCAAGATGACTACTGACAATACAATAGGTGAAGAAGAAATTGCTGTGGGTAAGCTACATACAGCTTAGGAACAGCAAACAGAGCCACCACCGGAACAAGAAGTTCCACCAGAAGAGCAATTACATCCGGAAGAGGAAGTCCACTTGGAGGAAGAAGTGCAACCGGGAGGAGAAGAAAATCAAGAACAACAGAATAAACAGGAACAAGAAATACCTGTCAACACTAAATAGGAAAAGCCTGTGGAAGAGCAACCGTAGCAAGAAAAGAGTCAAAAGGAACCAATTGATGTTCCAAGCTCATCCTCATCTAAGAGGAAGCTAACCTTTGCAACCGAGTCAGATTGCAAGAAAAGCAAAGTTAGCGACACTGTGGTTGACATAAGCAAGATGTCAACTAGACAGCTTAAGGAACTCACTAAGAGGAAGTAGGACATGGTCCTCTCTAGTGTCCGAAACATCTTGTACAACTTTGTACCGGATGCAGATATTGATGAAGAAGAAAAGAACTGAAATTCTCCATAAACAGATTGAAGAATTAAAAGTTACAATATCTACCAACACAAAAGTACTTCATCAACAAATACAGGTTGCAGGAAGTCTAATGACAAGGACTTCAAACTTTGATGATTTTATTCAAGATATCACAGATGACGAGTCTTTCTCTAATTTTGAGAAAAGCTTTAGAAGAGAAGACAAAGAGAATCCAAGATCTCATTGGATTCCAATTATTTCTGGCCCCAACATTTGATTTAATGTAAACGACTGCAATAGAGGCTGGAAATCTGATCAAAGAACCGGACTACAAGACTGTAGAAGACATGAAGAATATAATTGTATTGCTGCAAGTAGCACAAAAAAATTTGGAACATGTCATCGGTCAGTGGAATCCTTTTCTTCACACAGCGAAGAAAATTTACAAGGATATCTTTACTAAGTTACAAATATAATCAAGAGATATAAACCCTTTGTCCTATGGAGGCAAAAAGGGGAAGAAGATCAGATCAGGATGGAGTAATCAGAATATCCTCAGGACGGACTGGAAGAAGATCAGAAAGAGAAGGTCAGAATACAGGGTAGATGTAGATTCAGCTACAGAGCAGAAGCACAAGCACAGGGGAAGTCTACATGACAAGGAATTAAAAATGATGTTTTGCCACCAATGCCAAAGGGGAAGATTGTTGACATATTTAAGTTGTCATTGGTTAAGTTTTAGGCAAACATCAATCCCACTGGTAAACCAGTAGACCACTCATACTCCTTAACAGGCACCGGTAGACCTAACCGAGTATATGTACCGGTAGATCAAACAGAGTGTCTACAACCGGTCTACAAAACATTTAGAGGATGCATGAACAACCGGGAATAAGATTGATACCGGTTGACTGCATGATAATCCGCACCGGATTATGCGAATTTGTCTGAGTTAAAACCGGATTATACGGAGCATTCACCATTTATAACACGGATGTTTCAAGGTAAACTCAAGATCATTTCGCAAAGTCTTTTTTGCTGCATGATTTATTGGTGAGTTTACAACTTGGCGGTACTATGAATTGAGCTTTTATTAAGATTAATTTCTTATAAATACAGGTCAGAGTACACAAAAGAAGTTGTTGATTATACAGAGCAGGAGAAAGATATCTTTTGAGAGAAGCTACGGTCACAAGAGGTGAAAGGCAGAGAGCTTCAACAACCAAGCAGAGCAGAAGGGTTAACATGTATGATCTAATCAGACAGAAAGTGTCAATTCAGATCATTGCCTTTACATTGTTAAAGCATATTCAAATTCCTGTATCAGAGTGAACCCTAATAGGTTCGTTGTATAAATCCTTTAACTGGGTAACATCTTAACTGGTGTTTAAAGTCCTTTTGCAAGGCGACTCCTAACAACGTCAAGATCTTAACAGGTGTTCTATCTAATCCCTTTACTGAGTAGCACTCTTATAAGTGCTTTGTAAGCTCTTAATAGGGCATCTTTATTACTGTAGTAGTGAAGTTGTGAGCTCTGTCTCACTGTGGTTTTTTCCTTCTAACCGAGGGTTTTCACGTACATATGCTGTGTTGATCGGAGTATTTCTATTTCTATTTATGAATGATTAATTATATTTTGTTTATACTAAAAGAATATATATACAAGGTTTAATTGAAGATAGAAATAGTATTTACTGATTCACCCCCCCTCTCAGTAACCAGTTAGGAATAACACTCACTTCTCTCCCAATTATGATGACTAATATAATTTTGTATGCAATCCATGCAATTTAAATGAAATAGCAATGATGTAAGCATGGATATATATTAAGAAATTAATTGAAGGAACTATCTAATGCTTGGTACCTAAAGTACTACTTTGTATTTATAATATTGTCAACTAAATAGCTACATTCCTATAAATTTACGATTCATAGGCAAGAAACATCTGATCTCTATTGTATTTTTCAAGGATGGAGGTCAGCAATTAGTCTGAGGTATGTGCTATTCATACCCTCAAGTTTGTGATCATAAGGTGGTGATTTAGTGAATTGGGGTTTGACATGTGGTATGGTAGTGAAAGAGCTAGCTTTACAACTGAGTGAAAGTCAGGAAACAATTGAAGAACTCTCTGGACAGAGTGGTTCTGATGAAGCAGAAGAAGCGGTCTTTGATCTCATGGAGAAAAATTTGAATCCGACTGATCTCCAATTTGAAAAGAGAACAGGAAGGTCATGCTCTAAGGATGACCAAACTCATCGAACAAGCAGAAAAGCTGAGGATGAGAAGAATAATGCTAAAGAAGCAGAAGAATAGATTCTTTCCCTTTGATGCATTCTAAGTTGAAAATCTTCAAAGTAATCAGTCATTACTTTATTAAACCGATTTCCCAGGCCATTAACCATTTTGCCTATTTGGACCATAATTGGTATGTCGATTACCCAAGTAACTTTACCCACTCCTGGAAAGAATTTCTGGTAAAAGAAGAAAAGACACCATCAGTGTCCCATACTTTAGGAATTTCTTCTTGACCATACCGAGCTTCTTCAGGTTCTTGAAGATTTGACTTCTTAGCATAGCGCATGTCGTATTGAGCGCTATTGTGCATTATTTTGTGGGCTGCATGAATAGCTCCACCTGGTATGCTGTTGAGACTGCTAGACTGATAAACCTTGTAATCAATTACTGCAGCGGCAAACCGGACACCTTCATCTTCAATGTCAGTTACAGTTATCATACGACTCACACTTTGACTTAGTGAGTCGAGTTACTTCAATGTTGGCAATTGTTCTTAGGGTAAGGGCTTCCCTTGTGGCTTTGAACTCAGTTACTCTCCTCAGATCTTTCTTTGTTATTGGAGTAACAGGGCCTTTAGCTAACCACATTCCTGGATCGTTTACTCGTCTGGGTACCAATCGTATCCAGTCAGGATGAAACACTGTTGGGTATTTGACCCCATTGGTCAATCCAGTTGCTTCCAGTCGCGCGTATTTCACCTGGAGATTTTCGTCCTCGTAGAGCCCTAGATATTTGCTTTGTATGTATGTTTCTCCTAACTCCTCTTGTTTGCTGTGGATGAAGGCGATTATGTCTTATTTTAATAGCATGCGGTTTTGAATTGATGATAGGGTTCCAACCATATCATTTGACTTGTGCTGCACTGGTATGATATCATATTCCGGTCGCTCATGTTGATTGATGCTGATAAGGTTTGCGACAAATGATGATGATGCTATTATGTTAGATAGGTAATTGACATAAAGCTTTGTCAAAATGTAAAGTAAAGTGAAATGAGTAATCGACTTTCCCTTTTATACCCTCGAGTTGCAACGGTAATCAACAAACGGTAAGTTTTGTTAATGGTTACCGTATCAATTAGCCTTACCTTTATCAACCAGTTCACCAATGCTTTACCTGTTTACTGCAACAACCTTGGTTGAAACAACGACCGTGTAACATTAGCTGAACCCTTTGATCGGTTCTTTAGTCTTAGACCGGTGTGAGCTACTCGGTACCAACCTCTACTAAGTGAGAATAAATCTCACCAGTTACTCCGATGACAGTAGTTCTATATGTTCCCCCTTAAGCCCTGTTGGCTTAATTTCCTGAAGAGATATCGCCATCGGTGGATGATGACTTTGTCTCTAATTTCTCTCCTTCAGAGCTCTTTGTCCCCTTTTTGGACCATATCTTCTTTACTTCCCTATTGGTCTCTTCATTGGTGTTTCCTTTTTGATTGGGAGTTGCAATCCTTTTGACGTGTTTAGTTGGGCCTTTTCCTTTGTTCATTGGCCGGTTGCTGCAGTCTTTGGCCAGATGCCCAATCTTGTTACAATTGTAACAAGCCATCCTGATTCCTCTCTATGGTCACCAATTACTCCGATGACAGTAGCGTTTCTATATGTTCCCCCTTAAGCCTTGTTGGCTTAATTTCCTGAAGAGATATCACCATCGGTGGATGATAACTTTGTCTCTAATTTCTCTCCTTCAGAGCTCTTTGTCCCCTTTTTGGACCATATCTTCTTTACTTCCCTATTGGTCTCTTCATTGGTGTTTCCCTTTTGACTAGGAGTTGCAATCCTCTTGACCGGTTTAGCTGGGCCTTTTCCTTTGTTCATTGGCCAGTTCCTGCAGTCTTTGGCCAGATGCCCAATCTTGTTACAATTGTAACAAGCCATCCTGATTCCTCTCTATGGATTTACCCTTTTTCCTTTGTCCATGGGTGATTGGCATTCAGTGTTCCTATGTTGGCATTAACCAGTAAGGAATGTAACTAGTACATGGAAAATTGGTTTTGTCATTGATTTGCAAAGAAGTGTTGTTCAGTCAGGAACCAAGGACAAGTTAGGTACAACTAACAATAATAGGAAGACCAGTGACACATAGTAATAAAGCTCTAATTGATCATCAGAGCAACTGGTCACCAAGGAAGATGCAACCGGTAACCGGTAACAGGAACCGAGGAAAGGGTGCAACCAATACAGCCAGTGGAAGGGATGGTGACAGGTTAAGGTTCTTACCTGTACACAACCTAAGGTTTTAAATCGATTAGTGAAGATTTCATCACGACTGATGAACTGGGGAAAGTCACAGTCGACAAACAATTGTTTGACTCTTTGACCGGGATTTGTTGCACAGAATCTGAAAGACTTTGTGTTATCAAGATGAATGGTGCAAGGTGCAATCGAGGGTTTTAATGCCGGAGTTTGTGGCATTAAAACATTTAGAAATCTCTAGTAAAGGAAAGATTGTGGCACACATCTGTCTTTTCCTTTATAAAGCATAAAAACCACATGGCATGCATTGTATGTTTCCTCAGTGAATTGAGACTCCATTGGGTGATGGATCCGAAGGTGATCTTTAAACAGGTCGTGCATGTAAAAGAAGTCTATATATTCCTCTGCCTGTGAAGAATATTGTTTGCCTTCATTCTGCGAAAGAAAAGAGTGAACCTATAAGCTTAAAGAAGCTACGAAAAGGTGAAGAGAAGAAGAGTGTGCAAGGAAGCACAAAAGCCAAGGAGAACATACTTGCAGTGACCGGTGATGATTCTCAATTGAAGAAGATCAACGATCTTATCAGGCCCAACAAAGCCATCCTTAAAAGATCAAAATCTCTATTGCTCTTTGACAATTGCAATAGCAAAATCCCAGTATTTTGGGTGGACATTAACATGTCCCTTGTATTAAATCCCTTAACCAGGTGACATCTGTTAAGGTGTTCTAAGTCCTCTAACCAGGCAGGTTCTAACATGCCTTATTTTCTAAAATCCCTCAACCGGGTTGCATCTAGTAGTGCGTTTGTAATCCTTTAACAAGGAAGGCTCCTTACAGGGCGCACTTCAGAAGAGTGCAAAATTTGTGAGGTTTCCTCACATCGTGGTTTTCTCCCGATTTGGGTTTCCACGTGATAAATCTGGTGTTGTTTACTGTTGGTTTATTTGTTTGCTATTTCTGTGATAGAATCTATTCTTCTTACAGTCTTGGCTAGAATATATCAGATTTAGTACTAAAATTTTAGTGGGTGCTAAATCACCCCTCCCCTCTCAGCACCGGTTGGGACCTTCATCCTATGCCCTGGTGGTCCACAGGTAGCACACATAGATGTGCCCCGGTTTGCATTCTTGTTATGGACTACCGGTCTTGGTGGAGATTTGAATGCCATGGTTGTCGACCTTCATTCTTCAACCTTGTGTCCAAATTTATTGTAGGCATAACAGTAACTTTTGAAGCTTCCCCTTCCTCCACTGGACACACTGTTTGATCGTGACCTGCATTCAAAGATCCTGTGACCATATTTATAACAGTTACTGTAGTAACTGTTAGCAGTGAAGGGTTTCACTGGTGCATTCCTGCAGTCATTAGATTTATGACCCGGTTTGCCACAATGTTTGCAAGAAGGTTTGGAGATTCTTTTACTTTTGTCTCCGGTTGGTTTCTTCTTGTCCTCCTTGATTCCCTTGACTTTAGAGGACTCACCGGTTTCCTTGTTGCCTTGACCGATGTACCCAAGTCATGTGGGATCCTTGTGCCTTTTCTGAGCTTTCGGTTGCTCATCCAGCTTCTAGAACTCTCATTGTATTTTCTGAGTTTCTCATTTCTCTCCTCAAGAGCTTTCAGTTGTGCTTTAAGTTTTTCAACTTCAGCATCCATTTCTTTGCATGCCTCATCTTTATCATGCAAGTTTTCATGCATGACTACATTCTCCTGAGTTATGCCCTGCATGTCTGCATGCAGTTGCAGTATGAGAGCATCGCTCTCTCTTAGAGCATCTTCAACAAGGTTTCTTGCTATCTCAGTAGTCTGTAGTGCCTCTTTGGCACTATTTTTCTCATCCTCATCTTTTTTGCTTGCTTCGATGAGTTCAGTCATCCTCAGAGCATGACCTTCCTGTTCTCTTTTCAAATTGGAGATTTGATCATTCAGGTTCATGTTTCTCTCCATGAGTTCAGAGACCGCTTCTTTTGCTTCATCAGAACTACTCTGTCCAGATAGTTCTTCTATTGTTTCTTGACTTTCACTTAGTTGTAAAGTTAGTTCTTTTCTCTTAGCAAGAGATCTTCTCAGTCTGTTTTCAAGAGAAGCAATCATTTCATTTGCTTCTTCCAACTGCTTTTGATACCTGTAACCTTGCATGATCTTTTCTCAAGCGGTTAAGATTCCTTTACCTGAGAACTAGGCTCTGATACCTTATCACTACATTAGAGACATGGTAGAAAAGAATGTGGTGGAACTGAAATATGTTAGTACAGATGAACAGACAACGGATACACTCACCAAATCTCTTGCGAAGAGTAAGGTAGAATACTTCAGAGGTAAACTTGGTATGATTATAATTTCTGAGAATGAGTATCAGTATCTTTGATCATTGTACTAATCAAACATTTCTTTGTTATCATGAGTGTTATTTCAGTAATATATATATGTGATTTGTGTGCATCATAAAGAAGTGACGACTTTTAATGATTGCATTTGTATATCTGACAGTTATTGGAAGGTGACGATCTTACAATAACTTGTCTTTATCATGATGGATATCTAAGCAAATCATGATAATGACATCTCAATGGAAGGTGCACATACTTCCATTAGAGATATGAGTACTCGGTGAACATCATGAGACTTGATGTTAGTAGGCTATTACTCTAAGTAATTGGTGAATATCATAGATTTGATATTAGCAAGCCATTACTCCTGATATTATGAGATAATATCTTTATAATTCCCTTATGAGTACTTGGTGAACATCATGAAACTTGATGTTAGCAGGCCATTACTCTGAGTACTAGGTGAACATCATGAAACTTGATGTTAGCAGGCCATTACTCTGAGTACTAGGTGAATATCATAGATTTGATATTAGTAGGCCATTACTCTTGATATTATGAGATAATATCATTTCTAATATTACATTGAGGTAATATTTTATTCATATTGTGTATGAATCTTTTCATAAAACATCTTCCCTAGCTAAGAGGGAGTGTTAATGATATAGCGTCGGTCAGTAAATTAATCAATTAAGAATCATCTCTAGAAAATGATTAAACGTATTTATTATATATATATATATATATATATATATATATATATATATATGTATATAATTGAGTTATATATACATCCTAATTATATATATATTAATGATAATAATACATAAATATTGATTGAGTTATCGACCGATGATATAAACATATTTGGAGATCACGATACTTATCGTGCTGCTGGTGCTAAAGGTATTGTAGCACATATGTGTTACGATACATAATACGTACCGCAACGTAGTTGTGTTACGATACGTATTATGTATCATAACACAAATGTGTTACGATACGTAATATGTACCGTAACACGTGTTACGATACGTATTACGTATCCTAACAAGATTTATTAACTGCAACAAATCTCTTGTATTAAATAGTACCGCCAATGTATTATGAAACGGTATCTCTTACGAAACATAAAAGACATGTCTCATGTAAAGACATGGCTCTACATTCGTAGAGGCATGTCTCTCCATGAGACATACTCTCATAATTGAATATTTATGTTCAGAGAAATCTGCATTTGGAAAACACAGAAATAAATGGTAGTGTTCTGTCAAGTGCAGATTTGTATATTCAGTATAATATATAATATCAAGTTCACAGTCTGATTCAAAATAGAATTAAAATATCAATCACATCAAAACAGGAATCTTAACACCTTCTATGTCTTTGGACATTTTTTGAAGAAAGGCAAGAGAAAAACTTTGTGTGTTTCCCTCTCCATGAACATTATGTGACATTAATACCTTTTAGTTCGAGCTCTGTCTGATACCATTCCGTTCTCCATTGTGGCTGGCTTTATTTGCACGTTCCTTCTCGTAATGATACATGCCACTTCACATAGTACTGCTCCTTTCTTGCACTTGTATCTTTTCTGAGGCATTGAGGAAATTGTGACAGCAAGTCCGCTTTTCTACTTCATGATATACAGAAACACCATTTTTTATTAAAACATTACATCGTTGTTGATTTCCTGGAGTGTTTTACATCTGAAACTTGTGCTCTTTGATTTGGTCATTGTAATGATATCGAGCACAAAACACTATACCCTTTAAGAAAAACATGAATCATGACTTTGAAGATGGCATCTCTCCCCATACTGCAATAATGACTGATATGTGTTTTCATTGTATCATATTGACACATATTTACCACTGTTGTAGCCACCTTTAGTTGCTCACTGTTCCTCAAGGTCCATTAATGATGTTTCCACATAAAGCTCTGCACACTAGGTAACATTTTCGTGCCTTTTATTGACTGTCCTCAACTTTTAAAAGAAATGTAACAGCCTTGTCTTGTTGAAACAGTTATGCTGTTGCTCTTAGTGCAAAATCTCACATTAGATTGCCTTCTGATTTTCATGCATTTGTGTTTGATCATTTTGAGTTGCTTCTTGTCATAGAAAGAATTAGTTCACTGCCTCACAATGACATGTTCTTATGATATCAAATCTGCACTCCTCTTTCAGGTATGCATATGATTGAAACCAAACTTGCATCACTGCATTGGCTGCTCTATCATGATAAGGCATCTCTGATTCTGAATATATGCTCCATGTTATCTGCTTTCTTGCTTGATGTAACCTGTCATGTGCATTTTTGCTTGGTGAATCATGAAAGTTACCTGTTTTGATTACAGTTGATGCAATATGTGTTCATCACGTCTCTCAAGGGTAAGTTGTGATTGTTGCTCTATTCATTTTTCTATTTAACGCGCTGCTACAACAGCTCCCATACCACAAATGTGAAAGATGATAGCCTCTAATGCTGATCACACTTGCTCTTCTCTGGATGCCTTATACGTAGTACCTAGAATAAATGCCTCCTTGTTGTATTCCTTGATTTGGGCAATATATTTCAAGCAGAGGCATTCTCAGAAACATATTTAATACTGATACTCCTATAGATCCTCCTTCATGAATGAAAGGTTAAATATTTCATTTGACCACTATGAACTGTAAGGTTTCAAATAAAAAACATTTGTCCCTTAAACAGTTTCTGCTCATTACATATTGGCATGGTTCACTTGATCTGATTACAACAAAAAGGTTTCATATATTGATCGTATGTCCCTTTAATGTTTATTTTCTTTTTCTTTCCGAGCTTTGAACTGCACTTGTCTCTTAATGGCATGCTGGGCTCAAACCCTTGCGGGAGCCACAATTATGTCCACATGCTATTGATAGACACCTGTGGCTGCACGAGAAACAAACATGTTAGGAATAATCAAACGTCTTTTGAATTTGAATCATATATATGTGTGTGGGCAGATAGATGTGAGATAAGACTTGTCATTGCTTAGGCCCTTTGGATCTAACATCTCTTTCTTTGCAATTTTTAGGACTTAAGGCAGTGAGGACGTGGGATGCAAGACAACGAGGACACAACACACCGGACTTGCCAACTTCAGCCAGTCATTCAGGCAATGACTGGCCCCTTTCACCTTATTTGTTTCTTTCCTTTACATATGTATATATATTGTTTGAATTCAAAATGCATTGAATTCTTCCTAGCTAGGTTCATGGCTTGAGTGAAGCATAAATTCAAAACTTTGATGAATAAAAATTACATTTTCAGAAAAGATTTGCGAAGTGTTACTTCTATGTTATGATTTTTTCTTCATTAAATGTAATAATGCTGTCCATGAAGCAATTTCAAAGTTATGCACTTTATACTAAAAGAACATGATGTAGAAAAGAAACTAGAAAGTACCTCGTTTGATTTGAAACACAATGGCTCTACCTGATTGAGCCTGTAGGTGAAAATTTGGCAACAGTTGCAAAATCACAAGTAATTTTTAGTCAGACTGCAAAAGTGATCAGCTCCCTCAATCAAATGGTTGTTTATTATTTAAGTGTGGCCGAATTTGGACTTAATTGTAGAGATTGTGTTGTATTTGTTTGAGCATGCATTTATTTGCAAATTTATTAGTATCAAAGTCTCTTTGTCTTTCTAGGAGAAACAGGTCCTTCAGACTTGGCAGGTAGAGGGGGGACATGGATACTATTTTAGTTGTGAAAGGACATGTTTTTGGGGTTTCTCGAGAAGGATATATTAGAAGATGGCCTTCGAAAGACCTCTACTTTTTTGTATTTGTTTGAATTTTCATTTGATTAGTTTGAAGTGTATTTGCGAACCACATAGGGTCTTCTACCATGCTAATTCTTATAGATCATGTCCATTAATTGGGGTGTCAAATCACTTTCACCATACAATATACAGAAAAAGACAACACTGTTATGATCGATAGTCCTATAATCTATGTACTATGCAAAGATAGGTAAATATAGTCTTATACATCAACCTATATTTTAGAAGCTTGATAGAAATAATTTGCAAAACCATCTTGCAAACAACCGGTAGAAGTTCTTGCTCTCACTGTATTGGTCATTATCATTCCATGGAGGGTCAATATTGTACATTCAAATAGAAAACATACACTGAAATGAGAGGCAGAGTACCCCTGTTTTGATTGCGGACCCCTGTTTCAGAAGTGAAATGAGATCATTGGATTGTAAATGCAGTTTAAAGGCAAGGAGGTGGACGTGAATTTGTTCAAGCAATCGCCAAGATTATCTGAAGTTTTTTTAGTCAGCCTTTTAAAAGTCTTTGCAGTTGTCTGCTCCATTTGACTGAAGTCATCCTCCAAACCGAAGAATGCAAAACAATAAATTAGACCATAGGTGATTCTGCCATTTTTGTCAGATATTGCAAATATCAAGGAAGATTGCTGTTTTTTCTTCATGATAAAGCTGTGAAAAAACAGAATAAAAGAGAGTTACTTGCGTTTTAAAAAAATGAAGTCCACAGTGTAAAATGGTATGTTGAAGTTAGAAGAGATTGGAACTTAAATTAGATTGCAGTTTTGAAGAAATAGTCAATGGAATGATACTGTAAGTAAGAATTAAGCTGCTGAATTTTGTTTAAAGGAGATAACATATTTTTGAAAAGCTGATTTGTTTCTTGCGGGCCATTGCTGTCCAAATAAAGAAGCTCGGTTGGAGGGTTTCAAGTCGCAGTTACCAAACAGGAAGGCGGAAAGAAATTTTAAAGAAATGGTTTGAAAATTTGGAAGCAAGGGTTTGCAGAAAGAAAAGTTCACTACCCCCACAGCCTAAGTTTGAATAAGTTTGTGAGGTCAAAACAGATTTTGAAGCCACAGTACCAGGTAAAATTTATTATTTTTTCAATGGGCAAGATTGGTAGAAAGGTGAAGAAAGAAAATACAAGTTTGATGTGTGAGAAAGATTGTTTGAAAGAAGAGTCCTTAAAAATCAAAATGTGTAACTCAGATATCAGAGGTATTAAAGATGAAAATCAGTATTAGACTCCTCGTGGATCCACACCTAATGATGATTGGGATGAATTTCTCTTTGAACAAAATTCTGTCCTAACTTCTTCTCAACAATCATATATGGAGGTTGGCATTCGTATCAGTGATGGTGTTGATACTAACCTAAGAAATAAATCAAATTTAGAGTTGCATAATGCTGATTCTCAATCTGGAAATGAAGATGAGTATCACGATGTCCAAGAATTGAAAAACGCATTGGAGATAAAGGTAATTTGAGCAAGAGTCTCTTGGTAGGTGACCTGGAGGTCATCATTAATGAGCCATGTGACGAGATGAATTCTCCTGATAATTTTCTGTTTGCTCCTAATGCTGTCCCTCTTCTTTTATTTGGGGATAGTATGTCATCATCTCATGTGTTGGGTGATTGAGATGATGAGGACGATTTTATTTTTGGAATAAATGTTGTCCTAGTTTCAAACCAGAAAGTGTGTCGAAGAGGTGGCACAAAAGATAGCCAACTTCTTCAAGGAGAATCAGCCGTTTCATCATATGAATTTGATATTTCTCATATTCTGGTTAGCTCACAGAATTTGGCGGTGTATGATAAGAAGACAAATAATTTTTTTTGCACGGAGTTGAGTCTCATAGGTTACATCCTTTGGAAGGTCAACTAGGGGTAAATGAACGTATGGCCAGGGCAACTCTAAACCAATTTGATCATGTTTATAAGATGATGACAGATTTGTGTTAGAAGGCTTTACAGAATCATGATGGTATTGGGGGAGGTTGATCTCTTTCAGACTTACATGAGCTCAAGGAGGCCTTGGTAGTAGTAGAATCAAACAACCTAGACTTGCGCATAGAGATCATCTGCTCACACTTGGTGAGATATACTTCGATGCCTAGAGAAGAAAAGAAGATGGCATGGGTAAGCTTGGCGGGGAGATGGGCATAGTTCACCCTTCATTATACATAACAAAATTTCAGAGTTCTATGTCAGCCACACCCGATGAAAAACAATGCAATATGAAGATGGCAAAAAGTGGAGACACAAAGGAAGGACTAGAAGGGTCCTTTGATGAAGTTATGAAGGTAGACGAGCCACACTTGGAGCTTCAGGATGATAAACATGATAACAAAATACATGGTATGATTGCTTTCCTTTTTGGTGCTCCTAGATATCATCCTTTGTTAAAAGGAATTGTTACATGACAAAGGGTTATGTATATAGCAGAAGACTTCAAAAAAATGAAGTTGGAGTTTACTCACATGAGTAAACATATTGTGCTTAAGGTACTAAGGAATGAGACAAAGGATGGGAAAACTAAAAGTGTGTATGCTTTCTTTGACATTGAAGATTTCAAATACACATAAAAATGAAGGAATCAGATATTGCAACCTTCAATCATGGAGAATGAGTGGTATAGATTCTACTATTGTTGGTACACAAGATCCAAGCATGGGATTTAATAGTTTGATGAAAACCCTAAAGCACTTCACGCAAACTTGATTTCTTCATTCTCGTTTGCTGCTGCATTTTCCTCCTTGTGCGCCACCATGGAGAATGAGGGTTTTGCTAGATACTTTGATGGCTTTTGTCTGCAATCTGCAACTTTTGGCATCATTAATTCATGAGTTTGATGGAGTATTTTGTAGCTTTTGCAACCGCCATGGATGAAGGTGTTTGAAGACATTTGCTTGTCTTCTTCTCTGCTGCTCCACCGTGGAAGAATGTGGCTAGAGATTGGAAGTTATTTGCAGACTTTGCTTAGCTGTTTTTGTGCTGCAATTTGTGACACCATGTAATGTTGAAGGAGTTTGAAAGGGATTTGACTACAGATTTGATGGATTTAGTTGCTTTGTACAGGTATTTAGAGCTCTACTTCTGTGATACTCCCGTTGTTGCTTTGTGGCTCAAATTGCTTTGATTTTCTCTTGCATAAAAATGAAGAAATATTTCTTCTTTTTTCTATATACTGTCATTGCCTTAGATTGATGGGTAAATTTGAAAATATCTGCAAAAACAAACATAAAAAAGCTCCGTATCTCCTCTGAATGCTGGATATGAAACCCCCATGCTCATAAACACGTTGAAAAAATGATCTCTTTATCCCTGTTGGTTCATGGTAGATTTTGTAGTTTGTAGCCTTCATTTACAAATTTATGTGTATAGATGATGAGCTCCTGCAACAACAACAAATTCTGTAGCAATTTTGATGAATAAGCTTGCTGTCTCAATGTTGTTTTCCAATATAGATAAAATCCATCTGTGATGTACGATACTCTGTATTATATTTGAGCCTCTCTGTTCCATATATTCACCACTTTGATATTGCTGCAATAGTTGTATGTTGCAATTTTCATGTTCTAAAACATGCAGATAATAAGATGAAAGCACCATTGATAGATAGGGTTGAAGTTGTACTTGTATCTTTACATAACCTCCTGTCATAACATGTCATCATAGCTGATTTTATTTCATTGCATTAATTGTTCTTTGTGCTCTATGACCACTGATTGTGATCCTCTTCTTGTAGCTGCTCTCTTTTCATGATGAACATAACCTTGTCCTTCGTAGCTGCCTTAAAATCATTTCCCTATGCTTCTCCATCTTTCTCTAATGACATAACATGTCATTATTTTGAGCTCATCGCTGTCTTGAAATATTAAATATTGATTTTATGACAGGTCTTTTGAAGTGCTAGCAACATTTTACTCAATTTATGGACTGTACTTTTACTTTCTTTTGCTGTATACCAGCTTGATGCTATTGTCCCAATATAGTTTATTTGCTATTCTGTAGCACGTTGGGCTCTACCCTTGTGGGAGCCACATTTTTCCCCACATGCTACATGATAAACATCTATAATTGTATGAAGAAAACAAGTTAGAAAATAGGCGTACTTTTTTGCATATGACCTTCGATGGATTTCTTTCTTGTTTAATGCATATTGAGACTAGTTTGTATTTGCATAGGTAAATGATATGTAGAGCTAGTAACTTGTCATTGCTTAGATCTTTTGATCTAACTCATTTCTTACGACCTATGCAGGAACATGGAGCACTAAGGAGCTATGAAGCTAGAAGGACAAACACTTCAGACAGGCAGCAAGAGGACTTCGAACCAATCTTATAGGCAATGACTGGTTACCCTCCTACATGCACATTTTCTTATTCATATACAAATTTCTTTTAATTTGCATTGAATAAGCAAGACATCAGTCGGTCTCACAGCTTGTGTGAGACATCATGTACACTTTCTTATAACAGAAATCAGTATGATGTAATGCAATAATGTTATCTTCTGTTCATTTCTTTATGCATATGTATGTGTTTCAGCAGAAACAAAAATGCATCTCAAATCATTTTAAAATATGACAGCCCTGCTTGATTGAGCTTGGTACTGAAAATCGGTACCAACTGCACTGTAACCAGTCTTCACCAAATCAGCCATAACTCATGCAAAAAACCAGATAATGATTTGTGATCTTAAACATAAGGTCTACACACCAACCGCTTCACAACTCTAAGCTCGCGCATCCTGGAACGTCGTACAGTATTGGTACCACCCTGCCAGACCTGCCTGTTCCTGTCATAACCAGTCTATTTGAGACTCCTGATGAAACCAACTGAAACATATGTTGACATCAATGACAACACATGAATGTCAACACCTCAAACAACAACAATTCCAACAAACTGTGAAGACCTACCTGGCTCCTTGTTAAGAAAATAACTTTTCTTCTTGAATTCTTTGCAAGTGTGTTTTTTGTTTTGATAATGTTTGAATTTTCTAGTATCTTTTCCGGAATTAAATAATAACATATAGCAATTTGACACTATCACCTCAATTTCAACAATTCAATTTATAATTCAGAAGTCCTTGAAAATATATAGAAAAAAAACATTGCAATATTTTAATGCTAGGCACTTGGCAAGTGGCACGGTCACTCTGGAATGCTGACCACCATAATAAATACTGGATGCAGCCAAGAATAAATAACACATCCACAAGATAGAAGGAATTGTGGCTTAGGGAAGTCACATAGCCAGCCCAAAAAACCAAATGCAGCCTTAAGATATTAAATACGGCCCAAGGAAGAATGACACAACTTCTTGGGAATGAAACGCAGCCCTTGAGTTTGTATACGCAGCTCCTCTAGGAGTTATTAAAATCTTGCTGAACAATTCGTAAACACTCTAGAAGATATAACAGCCTCCTAGCAACAGCATAATCCACTGAAGAAAATTGAACCAGAATTGGGAATACTTTAGTAGCAGCAGCAAATTATCAATTCTCCTCAAATTTGGTATACAACAACACCAAATTTGTATCCACAGAATCAGATTTGGATTTCCAAAACTTAGAAGCAAAATTCATCACCAATTAATGATGATTCAAATTGCAGAAGTGAGGAATCAGTCCTCAAACCCTTGCCAACTTCTCCTCAACCAAAAACTTCATAAAAATTGATAAGAATGAGATTCGAATTCTCATAAGGCTGTATATATAATGTTTTCCATAGCTTCTCAATGACACTTTTCACTTAAAAGCCACTTGCTTTATGGTTGCACATTTGAAATATAATAAACTATTATATTTCCCTTCGCTTTAATGCTGAAAATGACCCTTTCATTAAAATAATGCCATTCTGACACATAGAGTTCCTATTTTATGAGCTCAAGATTTAAAATTACTCAACCCGGTTCGAATGAACTATAACACCAAGGTGCCCAATAGACAAACCCAATAAAAATAGTAACCTTAGCCAGTTTGATTAAATAATAATCAAAATTCACCTATCTTGCGAAAATGATTGAAGAAGCATCAGAATCGAAATCTGACAGCACAAGAGTGATCCTGATGATGAAAGATGATGAATGAACCTGACAGGGTGACTTACTAAAAATAGACGCTCCCTCCAAGAATCTTGGAGTCCAAACCGGAAGCCGGAAATAAAATCTGAAAGCATCATATAACTCCTCTAAATCATCTGAACTCAGTAGAACCGTATGATGACTTACTATAAATAGTAAGTTCCTCAAAATGGGGCCAAAACCCACAACATGGTCCTCTAATCACCAAAATTAGCCTACAAGACCCAATAATAGGCTAAATCCACTAACTCCAATGCTCGCTCAAAACGGGGACATTACACAAACTATCTAGGATTCATAATAGTTGCTTTCTCTTCTTCTTTTGAATTGTGACTTGGTAAGAAAATATAGCTATGCTCGTTATGCTCAAGGAAATACTTCATACTCCTCTTTGGTTTTCTCTACTCTTCTTGCTCCTTGCTCAATTTTCGTTGTGATGAAAAAGACTTGAGAGAGAAGCATTTAATTGGCTTTAAGAGCCCACTCGTGGGAATTGACTATTTTCCTTTTTCGGAAACGCCAACCTTTATGGAGCCCATACAAATAGCTCACAATGCCACCTCTTGGGAAATGTGATGCTTGTAAAGTAGTGCAACATAACAACTTAAGGTTAACTGTATTGATTTTCAGCTTGAAGGTGGTTGGTAAGGGTCATTTCTAATGGTTTCTCTTAAAAGGAAGTGCCAAGGTGGTGAAACACCTAGTGAAACAACCTTGTAGTACACACAACACTACCCAAAGCAAAGCTACCCACCTATTAACATAAACTCCTAAAGAGATGAGGAATTAATCAAAATGTTGCAAACAGATTCTGGTAATTGGAATCCCAAGGGCATTTCCCTCCAAGTTGTCTAATTTGAAGGAGTTACTTTATTTGCAACTTATAATGTTGAAGAATCTGTTCCAAAGGGAATTAAATTTTGGATATTGACTTGGCTTAGTATTGCGTTCGTTATATTTCAACACTAAATCACCTTCTTTGAAGATGGGGTCACATGCTTTTTTGTTGAACTGCCATTCACTGACTTGTTGGCAAACTGTCAAGGCAGCATAAGCTTTTTCTCAAGCTTCCTGCACATTGAGCAGCTTCACTAGCATCATCTCCATAACTTCGTCCTCTTCGACCTGTACAAACTTTAGCGATTGCTGCACTGAAATTTCCACCAAGATAGGTAGCATGACATCCTTCCCGTTGACCAACTCATATGGGAAGCCTTTAACACTTGGTTTGGAGTGATTTGATTGGCCCAGAGCGTTGTCCGTAAGTGCCTATGCCACTCCCTTTCATGGTTCGTTCCTATCCATTTGATCAACCAGATTGGATTCTTATTCATGTACACCTGAGTTCATTGCTTGCAGGTATTAGTTGGATGAGATATTGATGAAAATCTCGTTTCTTAATGCAAAGTCAAAGATTTTGGACCCTAAAAAGGCTCTCACATTGCGAGAGATAATGGTTTTAGAAGGTCAAACCTCACAAGCAATTCCTCAAGGAAGCTTAAAATATAGTTCCCTTCGAGGGAACTGCAGTAATGGATCCACTTATGTGTGGAGATGGACATTGAGTAAATTATCCCAATAAAATCGAGGCTGCACTAAGGAAACCGCTCATTGATTACAGTTGGGCTTAAAGTGTAGAACACAATTCTTCTACTGAGAGGAGGGGGTGAGTCAGTAGAAGATATAATTTTAGATCGTTAAACAATTAAGAACTTTGATAATGATAAGCAAACAAACTAGAATGATAAGAGAGCGAATCACACAAAGAAACTTCAACACTTGATGTACGTGAAAACCCAAGATGGGTGAAAAACCACAGTGAGAAATGCTGCCAAGATCTACTGTCATAATCCAGTATCACGAATAAAATTGTGTACAATGCTTTAAGGGCACCAACCCTAAGGAATCACCAAGTTCCTTGCTTGAGAGTACCAACTCCAACTAAAGCACCAACTTCTCAGAGTGAGCACCAACTCAGCATTCTTGAGGCACCAACCTTCTGGATATTACAAAACATTTTGTCTTTTAAGACCTCTCATTTGCAAATGTGATACAAAACATTCCTCTCAAAATATGTCTGATAGGAGTCAGAATAGACTCACTTTCAGACTTGAAAAAACACTCTCAGATTTTAGGAAAATATTCACTAGAGCTCTCAGATTTGCAACCTCAGTTATCTGTATATGAAAAGGCACAAACTCTCTCTTTTTACATCCGTGGTCTAACAAACTAGTTTTGCATCAGACTTGATACAATTCATCGAATAATCTCACACACTAAATGCTTGTCCTTCACGGATTCCTTTGCATCCTTAAATTGTGTCTCTTTCCTAGTGGATGGGTAGACAGTTAAAAATATTTACAAGATGGTTGCAACTGGCTTCGGTTACAACTGAGGGATGGTTAACAGTTTCAACCGTATCTTTAATAACATGAATTAATTTACTTCCATCACTGAAGAAGAAAAACTAGAGGCAACAGTTGTAAATCTAAACAAAGACTGCAAATTAATCTGAAAACAGTTAGCAGTGATTGTATCTGTATTAACCAATATTGGAATTGATCAAAGCAACTGCATTACGACCATTGGAACCGATCAAAGTAGTTTAACATATGCAGACCAAAAATATATTAATCCGATTGCATTTTGAAGATAAACTCATCTCATCAAAAAAAATAAATTTGCTTTCATAGCAAATTTGCTGTTGTATAACAGACTTGATATACACATAACAAACATGTTTATAAACAAAGTTTCATTTACCATGATAAATTTGCAGATATTTGCACTATCATGATACAATCTAAAATCAGAGGAATATCAGAACATAGAACATACAAATTGGCATATCCTTGTTAACTGAAACTTCATCAATGCAAAGCATATTTCTCTCTTGTTGGAAAACAGATTTTTCACTGCAATTTCATCTCCAAAACTGATCCTATTTTCTCGGAGAGCAGTTACAACTGTGCCAATAGCTGGAGAGATTGTAGTAAAGCCACAATCTTTCTTTTTCGTTTGAGAGGGGCAACTCCCTCATGTGATGGAGTTTTTAGAATTTTTGTATACTTTTATCTTGAAATTACAAAAAGGAAAAAGAACAAAACTAAATGAAAATGGATAACAAAAACCCTACAAGAAGACATATGAATACCAAATAGGACTTCATGATTGATAACAATTACAAAGGGGGTTAAGTACAAGATAAGTCTTGATATGTAACGGGGATAAAAGAAGGAAAACATATTTCCACATATGAAGAAACAAGTTGCCTTAACACTTTCAATCCAAGATACCAGGGTATGACTATGTTTCATCATTTACATATTTGAATTGAAAACCAATAGCATAAGTACACAAAGGGATTACCAATTTAACATACAAGAAATCAATAATGATAGCTCAGAAACACATTCAAGACATGAATAAAATGCATTGTTTGTTATCCTTTTAACATCATACAAGTTCAAAAACCCGTAGGTACAAAGTATGGATATAAAAGTTCTCTAGATGGTCCTCTACAAAGCTCTCCAGATTTTCCTCTCTATAGTAGTCCCCTTTACAAATGAAATAGCCTTGTATGTATATGCTTCATAGGATAACTAGCTAGTAACTAACTTTTTGAAAATACATTGATTTTGGAAATAATAAACCTTATTTAGTTAGGATTTCTACCATTCCCACACAAATAAGGCTTATTTTGTAAATTTAAGTTAAAACCCATTACATCAAAGAGAGAACAAGATTTTGTATTGTCAAAGTGGCAATCTATCTTCTTGCAACGTATGAGTTACCTTCTCCATAAAAATGAAATAGCGTTGTATGTATACACTTCATAGGATAACTAACTAGTAACTAACCTTTTGAAAATACATTGATTTTGAAAATAATAAACCTTATTTAGTTACGATTTCTACCATTCCCACAGAATTAATGTTATTGCTTACCGGTTACTAAGAGGGGGGGGGGGGGTGAATCAGTAAATGCTCTCACCTTAGTGTAATTCTCAATTTTTTGTTGTCCTTATGGATAAACAGAATATAACAGTCATTCACAAGCATAAACAGAATCACACAGATTAACACAGGTATTTATACGTGGAAACCCTCGGTTAGAAGGAAAAAACCACGGTGAGACAGAGCTCACAATTTCACTAGTACCAAATGAAGGCACCTTGTTAGGAGCTTACAAAGCACTGGCTAAGGTGCCACCCGATTAAGGGATTTTACAAAAGATCGGTTAAGATCTAAACCCTGTTAAGAGCTGCCTAGTTACAGGACTTTGAACATCAACAAAGATGTCACCCTGCTAGGAGATTTTTACAACGAACCGATTAGGTTCACCTTGATAGAGGGATTTCAATATGCTTTTAACACTTTATAAAAGCAGTGATCTATTATGACACTGATTGTCTAATTAGATCATACCTGTAGATCTCTTCCTCGGTTTGCCTGGCTGTTGATCTTTCTTTCTTACTTCACCTCTGTGCCTGTAACACTCCTTAGAAGATATCTCTTCTCTGCTCTGTGCAACCTCCAACTATCAAAAACAGCAACAACATATATTGCGTCCTATGCTCTATATTTATACAAGAGTGAACCTCTTGACTCAGAACCGCCAAGGAGTAAACATAACCATAAATTATGCAATGCATGAAAACTGTGCGTTGTGATCTAGAGTTTACCTTGAGATCATCCGTAGAGTTAAAGCTAACTTGTGTTAAAAAGCTAACTCCACTTCTGAGCGGTGGATGTCTCGTATAATCAGGCTTTTAACTCAAACTGTAACTCAGACTGATCCACAAAATCCGGATCGGATCTATCTTGCAGTTAGATCGGTATACCCTTATACCCGGTTTGTCCTTGTATGCTTCATAAGACCGGTACTGAGTACTTGGTTCGGTCTACCGGTGCATCTATCAAAATAGTCAACCGGTGCATACACTCTGTTCTTCATCTACCGGTGTTTTCTAAGTAATGTGAGTGACCGGTGACCCTTTACCGGTGTGAATGGGGTTTGTGAAATACACTAATGACAACTCATATTGCTAACAATCTTCCCCTTTGTCATTGGTGGCAAAACTATACACAAACTTCACTCACTAATCACAGTGCCTTGTATCAGTAGAACACTACTTCCCTTGACTGAGTGCTCCGGGTGAAAGTTCTGCACTGTCCTGTACTTTGTTGCCTTTGCACTAATCCTGTCTGCTGATTCCTCTGTATCTTCCGTCATCTTCCCCTTTTTGCCTCCATAGGACAAAGGGTTAAGGTATTCTAATAAGATTACATTTGTAGTTTTGTGAAGATGTCCTTATAGATGTTCTTTGCAGAATGTAGGAATGGTGCCCATTGACCGGTTATATTTTCAATGTTCTTTTGGGCCTCTTTTAGAGAAACAATAATGGTTTACATATCTTCGACAGTTTTGTAGTCTGGTTCTTTGATCAGAGCATCTGTAGAAATAGCAGTTTGATGCATGATATCCAGTGTTGGAGCTAGAAGCATCTGAAATCCTATGACATCTTGGATTCTCTTATTCTCTTCTTTAGTTGTCTTTCTCAGGACAAGAGCAAGATTAGTCATTTCTCTGCTAAAGGTTGTCGCAGTTTTATTTTTGATGTCAAATTGTGTTGACAAAGTTCTTATGTCTTCTGAGGTCTTTGCAGTTTTTTCAGTTTAATCTTGCAAGAATATCTCAAAATTTGAAGTTTTGCTCATCAAACCTCCTGCAACTTGTGTCTGTTGTTGAAGAACTTTTAAGTTGTCTGACAGAGTAGCCTTTATATCTGCAGCCTGTTTATTAAGAATCTCCACTCTTTTCTTCGCATAGTGGTCAATTGCCACTGTTTCTGGATCAGTTAGATCCTCACCGATTGTTTGAGCTAACACTTCCAGCTGGTCGATGACCGGTTCGTCTTCATCTATATTGGCATCCGGTACGAAGTTGTATAGGATATCTTTTACTTTCATCAGAACCATATCCTATTTTCTTTTAGTAAGCTCCTTCAGCTGTTTTGTTGACATTTTGCTGATGTCAACTATTGTATTGGTTGTCTTACTTCTTTTTGCTTCAGATTCTTCAGAGGATGAGAGCTTTCTTTTAGAGGAGCTAGGAAGAGTTTCATGTTCCTTCTCTTTTCTCTGTTCTTGTGCCTTTGGAGCTTGCTCATGTTCTCTGTTATCCTGTTCGTCTGGCTTGTTTCCCTCTTCCGGTTGTTGAACTTGTATTTCAGGCATAGCATCATCTTCTTGATGCGAGGGCTCTTCTGGTGGGGCTTGGTCTTGCTGCTGCTCTTCAGCTATATGAAGATCACTTGCAGCGATTCCCTGATTTCCTTTAGCTGATCTGTTAGTAGGAATATTGATAGAAGTCTGTCCCAATTTGACCGGTTCACCAGAGGTGAACATTTCTGTGAGAACTTCCTGTTCTCCAGTTATTGGAATCTGAGTTGTAGTAAACTGAACAGGTGGATGTTCAATTGTTGCGGTGTGATCGTGAGGACCTGTTGCTTCAAGAGTATTGAAGTCATACTACTGCCAGAAGTCTAGAGTCTCCTTGAAGACTTCATTCTCATACCCATTGAGAATCTTGGCAACTCTGTAATTTGTATCCAGATTCATAGATGCTTCCTCTAATAGAAGTTTTACTCTCTTGTCTCTTAGACCAGGTCTAGCTTTTTCCAGTGCTTCCCTATTGATCTTTGAATTTATTTCTGGACTGGTTCTCCATTTTGTTTGAAGCTTACTGTTTAACTCAGGAGGAAACTTGCCCCTATAATCCCTAGGAGTCTTGATGAAATCTAATAGAGTTTCAATAAGAGCTTTCTCAATTTCCTGTTTGTCCTCCTCGACTAATACACTATACCATTTGGCTACATTATCTATCCCTCCAAAATTTGTAATTTCAGCTACAATATCATTTACAGTCATAGTACGAGCCTTACCTTTTTCTGGATATACTAGGAGTGTTGGATTTGTTGGTTCATCAGTTATGTCAACAATGACCGGTTTGTCTACTCCAAGTACACCTTTTCCTTTCCCGGTTTCATGGACCGGTGAAGCTGTTGCCTTTTGTCGTGCTTCCTCTGCTTGTTGCTGAGCTTGAAGAAGATTGGTCCAGATGGCTACTCCTTCATGTACTTTCTCGGTTTGTCCAATCAGCGAAAGGCTTATCCTTCTTTTTGTCAGGAAATTTTGCTGATGTATTTCAGCTTGTTGGGTTGCTTCCTTTAGAGTGAGATGATTCTGAACTTTTAACAGAGCTAGAATCCTCAATTCCTTTTCTCTATTCATTGAAGCTTTCCACTTATCTTGAAGAGTATCCAAAAGATCCTTAGGTAATACTTTATTAAGTTCCGCAGGATGCAAATTGAACTTATGCAGGCATACAACTAGAGCATCTTCTATCTTCCTTCGGTCTTCATCATTTGCCATATTGTATCTTCTTTCGACACCACCCATTCCTCCACGTTCTTTCAACTCTAACACAAATTCATCAATTGTTGGCTTGCCTTTTCTTGGTGGATCCTCCTTTGCTGGTTTGGTGAAGATATCGGTTTCTTTAGCTTCTTCCTCGTGTGTGCTCGCCACCGGTTGAGCTTTCTTTTGTTGTGCTTTTGGTTGTGCAGTTCCTGGTTTCTTCTTTGGTGTAGACATTCTTTTCACATACACTTTCTTGATTGGTCCCTTTTTCAGATTTTTCTCTATTTCCTCATAGGTTCCAAACCGTTGAGCGCCAAGGTCCAGGTGTGCTTTATCCAAGGCTTCTACATACGCCTTTGCAATCTTTGCAGTGATTTCGTAACCAAGCTCCGGTGCATACTCATCTCTCGGTTCTACTGCTTGAATGATGCAGAAGTCAGTTTATACCAGAAAACATACCTCCTTTTTGTACTGGTCATTGATAGTTGACGAAATTCTTTGTTTGGGATGCATTTTCAGCTGAAGGGCCTTGAAATGATCGGTCATAGCTTTGTCAAACTGGTCACCTAGTTGGTTAGCATAATCACTGATTTGCATCATGACCGGTCGATCTGTTGTCCATGTCACTTTTCCTATTCTAGGGAAGGAATTAGAATAGTAAAAGTAGAGACATACCAGAAGTGTGCCAAATTTCAGTGATTTCTTTTTGACGATGCCTAGCTTCTTCATATTCTCGAAGATCTGTCCTCTTAGCATTTTGCATACATCATATTGTGCATTGTCATGTATAATTCTGTAAGCTGCATGTATGCCTCCACCCGGTATGCTGTTTAGGTTGTTGGATTGATATACTTTGTAACCTATCATAGCGGATGCGAACCGAACAATTGGATCTTCAATATCAGTTACGGTCATCAATCGTTTGTCGGATTTAGATTTTGTTAGATTGGCCACCACTGCATTGGATATGGTTCTTAGGGTTAGGGCTTCCCCTTGATTGTAGAAACCGGGTACCCTATGGAGATCGTCTTTCGTGATCGGAGTGCAGACTCCTCTCGTGACCCAAAATCTAGGTTCATGCACTCAACTAAGCACCATTCGAATCCATTCTTGTTTGAATATGGTTGGATAGGAGTCTTTGATAATACTTACCGGTTACTGAGAGGGGGGGGGGTGAATCAGTAAATACTCGCTATTATACTTTTTAATTCTGAACTTCTTAACCTTAATTGATAAGCAGAATATAACAGTCATGCAAAGGTATAAACAGAATCACACAGATCACTACAAGTATTTATACGTGGAAACCCTTGATTATAAGGGAAAAAACCACGGTGAGACAGAGCTCACAACTTCACTACTTCGGAATGAAGGCGCCCTGTTAGGAGCTTACAAAGCACTGATTAAGGTGCTACCCGGTTAGGGGATTTTACAAGAGATCTTGTTAAGATCTAAACCCTGTTAGGAGCTGCCTGGTTACAGGACTTTGAACATCAACAAGATGTTACCCTGTTAGGGGATTCTTACAATGAACCGATTAGGTCCACCCTAATAAAGAGATTTGAATATGCTTCTACTTCTAATAGAATTGATGATCTGTTATGACACTGAATGTCTAATTAGATCATACCCCTTCTCTGATTGCCTGGCTGTTGATCTCTGCTACCTTTGTGTCTGCAGCTCTTCTCTAGAAGATGTTTCTTCTTTCCTCCATACACTCACTCATAATGAACAACAACTTTCTTTGCGTCCTATGACTTATATTTATACGAGAGTTCACCGTAATCAGACCCTTAACTCACGGAACCGCCAGGCTGCAAACTCCGTAATAAATCATGCAATCAGCAAAGGAACTATGCGCTCTGATTTGGAGTTTACTTTGCAAAACATCCGCATGAGTAAAGCTAACTCATGTTAAAAGGCTAACTCCACTTCTACGCGGTGGATGTCCCGTATAATCCTGCTTTTAACTCAAGATGATCCATTAAATCCGGTGTGGATCTTTAGGCCGCTTTAGACTGGTATGACCTTATATTCGGTTCAACATATGCACACTGAGACCGGTGCGTGTTCTTAGCTCAGTCTACTAGTGTTCTTTGTCTACCGGTGCATACGTTATGTTGCCCTTCTACCGGTGTCTTCTAAGTGTTGTGAGTGACCGGTGACCTCTTACCGGTGCATAGTGTTTGTGGATGTTGTATACTAATGACAACTTGAATTGCTAACAATCGTCCCCTTTGTCATTGGTGGCAAAACTATACACAAACTTCACTCACTTACTTATCACAGTGCCTTGTATCGGTAGAACACTGCATCCCTTGTTCCGGACTTCCCCTGACTAAAAGTTCTGCACTGTCTAAATACTTCTTTTTTTTTTTTTTTTACTTCTCTATTCTTCTGTTCACTCTCTATTTGTTTTCCTCTTGTTCACTCTCTATCTTGCTACATTCTTCCCCTTTTTGCGTATAGAGGACTAAGGGTTTTACTTCACTTCACATTTGTAGTTTGGTGAAGATATCCTTGTAAATTGTTTTGGCCAAGTGAAGGAAAGGTGCCCATTGACCGGTTATTTGTTCAATATTCTTGAGAGCTGCGGTGAGGGAAACAACTATGTTTTCCATATCTTCAACAGTCTTGTAATCCGGTTCATTTATCAGAGCTTCTGTTGTAGTAGCAATGCACTGCATTGAGTCAAATGTTGGGGCGAGAAACATTTGAAATCCAATAATATCTTGGATTCTCTTACTTTCCTCTTCTGTAGTCTTCCTTTTGACAAGAGCCAGACTTGTCATTTCTCTGCTATAATGTACTGCAGATTTATTCTGTATATTAAACTTGGAAGATAAAGCTTTGATGTCCTCTGTGGTCTTAACAGACTTCTCTATTAGATCTTGCAAAAATAATTCAAAGTTTGAGGTTCTGCACATCAGACTTTTTGCCTCTTGAAGCTGTTGTTGGAGGATTCGCAGGTTGGTTGTCACATTGACTTTGATATCATCGACCTGTTTGTGGAGTATTTCTACTCTTTTCTTTTCGTAATGGTCGGCTGCTATTGTTTCTGGATCGGTTAGGTCCTCACCGATTGCTTGCACCAAAACTTCCAGCTAATCTATGACCGGTTCATGTTCATCTATGTGAGCATCAGGGACAAAGTTGTACAGGATGTTCTTTACATTTGTCAGGACCACATCCTGTTTTCTTTTGGTCAATTCTTTTAGTTGCCTTGTTGACATCTTACTGATGTCTACCACTGTGTCTGTAAATCTGCCTCTTTTTGCTTCCTTTCCCTCGGCAAATGATAGTTTCCTTTTTGAAGAGGAGCTTGGAATGTCTTTGTGTTCTTGCTGGTCTTGCTCTTGCTCCGGTTTTAGCTGCTTTGGGTGGACAGGGATCTCTTCTTGCCCCTTGTTGTCTTCCATTACTTGATGAGCTCTGCCTTTCGGTTGGACTACTTCTGGTGACTTACTACCTTCAACATTTTGTGGTTGTTCTCTTGGTGGATCTTCTTTTTGCTGTTGCTCCTCAGTAGTATGGAGATTTCCTATGGGTATATCTATTTCTGTTTGTTCATTAGTTAAGAGCTCTTTTGTTTGTACAGGTCTGTTTTGATCCTGAGGACCATATTTCTCTAATGCCACGAAGTCATAATTGTTCCAATAGTCTAGAGTGTCTTTGTAGACTTTATTCTCATATCCATTCAATATCTCTGCAACTCTATCAAATGTTTTTAGGTTCATGGATGCTTCTTCTAGAAGAAGCTTTATTCTTTCTTCACTAAAACCAGGTCGAACCTTAAGTAGTGTGTCTCTAGTGATTCTGGTGTTCAGACCTAGACTGGTTTTCCATTTTTGTTGTAGCTTGTTGTTTAGTTCCAGTGGGAACTTGGACCTGTAGTACCTTGGGGTCCTATTATAATCCATGAAGGTCTCTACAATCCCGACAATCAGCTTTTGTTTGTCTTCTTCATTTAGTACACTATACCATTTAGCTGCATTTCCACTTCCCCAAAGTCCATAACTTCAGTTATTAAATCATCAACATGCATAGGTTGAAATTTACCTTTGCTGGGTGAGATGAAAACTATTGGATTCGTTGCTTGTTCCTTGGTTAAGTCCACTAGTACCGGTGCTTCTTCTCCAAGTACTCCTTTCCCCTTACCGATGTCAGGTGCCGGTTTGGCTATTGTTCTTTGTGCTGCTTCTTGTTTTGCTTGTTGCTGAGTCTGAAGAAGTTTGGTCCATAGTGCGACTTCTTCATTGTGTACCTTGTCAATTTCTCCAATAAGCACTAGGCCTATCCTTCTTATAGTTGCAAAAGTTTTCTGATGCAATTCAGCCTGTTCTGCTGCCTCGTCTAGAGTAAGGTGATTCTGAACCTCCAAAAGAGCCTGTATCCTCTCCTCCTTTTCTCTTTCTTCTGAGGCTTTCCACCGGGCCTCAATATTCTGTAGAAGTTGTTCTGGTAGAGTAGTGCGAAGTCCACCTGGATGAAGATTGAATTTGTGGAGGCAGAATGCTACTGCATCCTCAAGTTTGTCCTTGTCCTCATCACTGCTTAAGTCATATCTTCTTCTTATAGAGCCTAGATTTCCATCCTTCTTCAGTCCTTCCACAATTTCGTCAATTGTGGGCTTGGCTCGTCTAGGTGGATCCTCCTTTGATACTTTTTCAGTCTTCTTCTTCCTTATCAGAGGAACTGTGACTTTAGGGTCTGTTTCTTCTTGTTCTTCCTCTTGGATGCTGGGTGTCGGTTCTTCTTTCTTCCTTCGGCCTTTGGGTGGTTCTGTCGCCGGTTTCTTTCTTGGTGGAGGCGTCCTCTTATAGATGATTTTGATCGGTGCCCTTTTTGATAGATTCTGAAGAATTTCAGTGTACGTGCCAAACCGAATAGCACCAAGATCCAAATTTGCATCATTTAATGCCTCAGCATATGCCTTCGCAACTTTGGCTGAGATCTCGTAACCCAGCTCAGGAGCATATGCATCTCTTGGTTCAACTGCTTGAATAATGCAGTTGTCGGTGGTGACTAGAAAACATACCTTATCCTTGTAATGTTCAACAATTGCCGATGGAATTCTTTCCCTCTCGTGCATCTCTAGTTGAAAGGCTTCGAAATGTTTGGTCATAGCATTGCTTAACTGGTCTCCCTATTTATTTGCCATTTCAGTGATTTGATGCATGATCGGTTTGTCAATTCTCCAATTCACTTTTCCGAAACTTGGGAAGAAATCCAGGTAGAAAAAGTATAAGCACATCAGAAGGGTTCCATACTTCATTGATTTCTTCTTTACAACTCCATGCTTCTTCATATTTTCAAAGATTTGATTTTGAAGCATTGCACAAATGTCATATTGGACATTTTCGTGCATAATGCGATGCGCAGCATGGATTGCACCACCTGGTACGCTATTTAGGTTGCTTGATTGACAGACTTTATAACCGATAACAGCGAACGCGAAACGTACTCCATCTTCAATGTCGTTTATAGTCATAAGTCGACCATCGGACTTCGACTTGGTCAGCTTGTTGACGACAGAATTGGAGATGGTGCGCAGGGTTATCGCTTCCCCTTGGTCACTGTACCCGGTCACTCTGTGGAGATCGTCTTTGGTGATCTCGTGACATGCGCCTTTGTTGAGCTAGAATCCTGGTTCATGAAGACGACTCAGCACCAATCTAACTTGGTCCTCCCGAAAGATTGCAAGGTAGCACACGCCATTTATTAGACTAGAGGATACCAGATTGGCATATTTGTCGAGCAGTTTCCCTTCTTCACATAACGACACATACTCTCCTTGAATAAAGGTTTCTCCGAGTTCTTGTCTGGCGTGAATGAATGCTATAACATCCTCGGTCAAGAGGACTCCTGTTGGTATGGAAGAGAGAGCACGAGCCATGTCGTTTTCTCTGTTCTACACAGGCAAGATGTTGTATGCAGGTCTGTTCACTAGATCTCCTTTGATCAAATTCACGGTAGCGGAAGATGAAGCCATTCTTGCTAACCGGAAATTCGCAGATAGTGATTTCTCAGTGATCAAAGCGTGAGAATAACACTTGCACAAGAATTCCTAAATCGCAAAGTAAGCAAAGTGAAAAACTTGCGAGTAATTTCCCTTTCTTTTATAGGGTTAGGTTATAACGGTAATTACCAAACGGTAACTATTTGTTAAATGGCTATAGTAATAAATGCTTTACCTACTTTTTCCTTCCGTTTTGCCAACCGGTTGATTTTAATCTTGCCTTACTGGTTAATCTTGTAGACCGAATGAGTCCGACTCTCATAAGTCATACCGCGAACGGTAGTGGATCTACCGGTTCCCTCTAAACCCTCATGGTTTAGTTTGCTGAAGAATTATAACCATCAGCAGATGGTGATTTTTGCTTTGTCTTTTCTTCAGCAGAGATCTTTGATTCTTTTACGAACCAAATCTGTTTGACCGTTCTCTTAGTCTTTGCTTCCTTGTTGATTTTCTCTTCAGATTTAACCGGTTCCTTCTTCCCAGATGACCGGTTTCTGCATTCTTTGGCTTTGTGTCCCACTTTGATGCAGTGATAGCAGATTACTTCAGTTGCTTTCCATGAGTTCATTCTTTTCGTGTCAGTTGACTTGTTGCGTGAGCCATTATAGTTGTGTAATCCACGGTTTACTGTACTCAGGTTCTTGTTTCTTTTGTTGAGTATTGGTTTTGGGGATCTAAATGCCATTGTCTTGGATCTGCATTCTCATGCTTTGTGCCCAAATTTATTGCATGCGTAGCAGTATCCTCTGAAGCTTCCCTTGCTGCTGTCGGACACAGATGTGGGACTAGACCATCACTCACTGGTCTTGTGGCCCCTTTTATAGCAGTTCTTGCAGTAGCTATTGGTGGTCTTTACCGGTGCATTCTTGCAGTTGTTAGTCTTATGACCTGATTTCCCACAGTGATTGCGAGATGTGTTAGGGAAATTCTTACCTTTTTGCATCAGCGATTTCATCTTATCCTTCTTGATTGCTTTTGCCCTAGAGGGCTCACCATTCCTTTTTGCATTTTCCCCGGTGAAACCAAGACCGGTCTGATCTTTGTGTCTTCTTTGACCTTTCAGTTACTCATCAAGCTTAGTTGAACTTTCATTGTATCTTCTTAGTATTTCATTTGTCTCTTCAAGTTCGTTCATTTGCTCCCTTAGTTGATGCAATTCTTGAGACAATCTATTGCATGCTTCATTCTTGTCATGCCGACCTTTCTGCATGTGGGCATTTTCTTGGGTGACACTCTGCATGTCTTCTTGAAGTTGTAGAATGATAAGTTCATTCGCCCCTACGGCCTCCACTGCCCGGTCCCTTGCTTTCTCAGAGGCTGACAAAGACTTGACTGCCGAGTTTCTTTCGTCTTCAGCTTTTCTCTTTTTCTCGATTAGTTCGGTCATCCTCAAGGCATTGTCTTCTTGTTCTCTTTTGAGATTAGAGATCTCATCAGTTAGGATCTGATTCCTTTCCATGAGTTCAGATACTGCCTCCTCAACTTCGTCAGATCCACTCTGCCCAGAAAGTTCATTGATGGTTTCATTGCTCTCATTTAGCTGCAGTGCTAGTTCCTTCCTTTGTGCAAGTGATCTCCTCAATCTGTTTTCCAGAGAGGTGATGATATCGTTGGCTTCCTCTAGCTGCTTTTGATACCGCCAAACCTCCATGATCTTTGTCTCCAGCTATTAGGCTTAGAAGCAGAGAGAACTTGGCTTTGATACCAATTGATAATACTTACCGGTTACTAAGAGGGGGGGGTGAATCAATAAATACTCGCTATTATAATTTTTAAATCTGAACTTCTTAACCTTAATTGATAAGCAGAATATAACAGTCATGCAAAGGTATAAACAAAATCACACAGATCACTACAAGTATTTATACGTGGAAACCCTTGATTAGAACGAAAAAAACCACGATGAGACAGAGCTCACAACTTCACTACTTCGAAATGAAGGCGCCCTGTTAAGAGCTTACAAAGCACTGGTTAAGGTGCTACCCAGTTAGGGGATTTTACAAGAGATCTTGTTAAGATCTAAACCCTGTTAGGAGCTGCCTGGGTACAGGACTTTGAACATCAACAAGATGTTACCCTGTTAGGGGATTCTTACAATGAACCGATTAGGTCCACCCTAATAAAGAGATTTGAATATGCTTCTACTTCTAATAGAATTGATGATCTGTTATGACACTGAATGTCTGATTAGATCATACCTCTTCTCTGATTGCCTGGCTGTTGATCTCTGCTACCTTTGTGTCTGCAACTCTTCTCTAGAAGATGTTTCTTCTTTCCTCCATACACTCACTCATAATGAACAACAACTTTCTTTGCGTCCTATGACTTATATTTATACGAGAGTTCACCGTAATCAGACCCTTAACTCACGGAACCGCCAGGCTGCAAACTCCGTAATAAATCATGCAATCAGCAAAGGAACTATGTGCTCTGATCTGAAGTTTACCTTGCAAAACATTTGCATGAGTAAAACTAAGTCCTGTTAAAAGGCTAACTCCACGTCTATGCGGTGGATGTCCCGTATAATCCTGCTTTTAACTCAAGATGATCCATTAAATTCGGTGCGGATCTTTAGGCCGCTTTAGACCGGTATGACCTTATATCCGGTTCAACATATGCACACTGAGACTGGTGCATGTTCTTAGCTTGGTCTACCGGTGTTCTTTGTCTACCGGTGCATATGTTATGTTGCTTGTCTACTGGTGTCTTCTAAGTGTTGTGAGTGACCCGGTGACCTCTTACCGGTGCATAGTGTTTGTGGATGTTGTATACTAATGACAACTTGAATTGCTAACAGACTCTATTGATAATCTCGGATGATACCAGCTTTGCGTAACTATTGGGATAATTTCCATCCTTGCGTAGTGAGCTATACTCTGTATGTACGTCTCACCCAACTCTTCTTGCTTTGCATGGATGAACGCAGTTACATCTTCTGTCAAGAGCACTCCTTTAGGTACTAAGGAGAGTGCACTGGCCATGTCGATCTCCCTGTTCTGATTCGACAAGATATCATACGGAGGACGATCAACTTGATTTGCTGGAACCAGCTTAGCTTCGTATGACGAAGATGCCATTGCTCTTAATCGGTTTCTTGGAAAGAAGATTAATCGGTTTAACAGACAATCTCGCTCGATGATCAAATCACAAGAGTATTACTCAAGCAGAGAAAAGGATAAACATAAAATCGCAAGGTAAAAGTAGATGAGTAATCCTTCTTTGCTTTTATAGGATTAGGGCATAACAGTATTTACCAAACGGTAACTTTTGTTAAACGGCTATAGTATTAAATGCCTTACCTAACCTTTCTTTCCGCTTTTGCTAACCGGTAGTCTAACTTTTTCGATTAGGCAAGCTCCGGTTGATCACCTCATATCTTTCTGGTCTGACCTGTAGACCGGGTGAGATTAGACTCACCAGTCCTACCGGAAACGGTAGTTGCACTACCAGTTCCCCCTAAGCCTTGAAGGCTTAGTTTGCAGAAGAAATATCACCATCTTGTGATGATGATCTTGCCTCTGTTTTCTCCTCGATGGAATTCTTTGATTCCTTAACGAACCATATTTTCTTCACCTCTTTCTTGGTCTCCTTATCTCTGTTGTTCTTCTTATCAGAAGTCAAGGTCTTCATCACCGGTTTGTTCGATTCTTTGCCTTTGTTCCCAATCCGGTTCCAGCAGTCCTTAGCTAAGTGACCGACTCTGTTGCAGTAATAGCAGACCATACCGGTTGCTTTCCATGGGTTCATCCCTCTTGGATTAGGGATTTGCTCCATGATTCACTGTTGCAATGCATCCCTTTGTTTGTATGAATAGTTGTGTTCCGGTTTTTGCTTTTCTTTGAGAATACCGGTCTTGGTGATCTGAATGCCATTATCTTTGATCTGCATTCTTTAGCATTGTGTCCGAACTTGTTGCAGGCATAACAGTATCCCTTGAAGCTTCTCCTTCTTCCACTAGACGCAAATAAGGGGTTGGACCAACACTCATTGGTCTTGTGGCCATTTTTGCAACAGTTCTTACAGTAACTGCTATTGGTTCTTAACGGTGCATTTCTGCAGTCATTAGTGTTATGACCCAGTTTTCCACAATGCTTACAAGAAGTGTTGAAGGTTTCCTTACCTTTTTGTGCCAGCGTCTTCCTCTTGTTCTTCTTGCTTGACATTGCATCAGCTGACTCACCGTTCTCTTTGGTGACTGCACCGGTGAATCCAAGACCGGTGTGATCGTTGTGCTTTCTTTGAGCTTTGAGTTGCTCATCAAGCTTGACAGAGCTTTCATTGTATTTTTTCAGCATTTCATTCTTTTTTTCCAGGACTTTCTTTTGTTCCTTGAGTTGATATATCTCGATCGCCAGCTTCTTGCATGCTTCATCCCTAGCTTGCCATGCTTTGTGCATATTGGCATTTTCTTGGGTGACAATCAACATGTCTTCTTGGAGTTGCATAATGAGGAGTTCATTTGCCCTTATAGCTTCTTTTGCCCGGTTCATTGCTTTTTCGGAAGCTGTTGGTGACTTGACTGCTGTGTTTCTTTCACTTTCAGTTTTCCATTTCTGCTCAATCAGTTCAGTCATCCTCAGGGCATTTACCTTTTGCTCCCTTTTGAGATCAGCAATCTGACCGGTTTGGATCTGATTCTTTTCCGTAAGCTCAGAGACTGCCTCATTAGCCTCATCAGATCCACTTTGCGCAAAGAGTTCACCAATGGTTTCGTTGCTCTCATTTAGTTGCAGAGCCAGCTTCTTCCTTTTTGCAAATGATTTCCTCAGTCTATTCTCCAACGAGACAATGATATCGTTGGCTTCCTCTAGCTGTTTTTGATACCGGTAACCCTCCATGATTTTTTTCTCAAGCTATTAGACTTTGTTGTATAGAGAACCAAAGCTCTGATACCAATTGTTATTGCTTACCGGTTACTGAGAGGGGGGGTGAATCAGTAAATGCTCTCACCTTAGTGTAATTCTCAATTTTTTGCTGTCCTTATGGATAAACAGAATATAACAGTCATTCACAAGCATAAATAGAATCACACAGATTAACATAGGTATTTATACGTGGAAACCCTCGGTTAGAAGGAAAAAACCATGGTGAGACAGAGCTCACAACTTCACTAGTACCAAATGAAGGCACCCTGTTAGGAGCTTACAAAGCACTGGTTAAGGTGCTACTCGATTAAGGGATTTTACTAAAGATCGGTTAAGATCCAAACCCTGTTAAGAGCTGCCTGGTTACAGGACTTTGAACATGAACAAAGATGTCACCCTGTTAGGGGATTTTTACAACAAACCGATTAGGTTCACCCTGATAGAGGGATTTCAATATGCTTTTAACACTTTATAAAAGTAGTGATCTATTATGACACTGATTGTCTGATTAGATCATACCTGTAGATCTCTTCCCCGGTTTGCCTGGCTGTTGATCTTTCTTTCTTACTTCACCTCTGTGCCTGTAACACTCCTCAGAAGATATCTCTTCTCTGCTCTGTGCAACCTCCAACTATGAACAACAGCAACAACATATCTTGCGTCCTATGCTCTATATTTATACAAGAGTGAACCTCTTGACTCATAGAACCGCCAGGGAGTAAACTTAACCATAAATTATGCAACGCATGAAAACTGTGCATTGTGATCTAGAGTTTACCTTGAGATCATTCGTAGAGTTAAAGCTAACTTGTGTTAAAAAGCTAACTCCACTTCTGAGCGGTGGATGTCTCGTATAATCAGGCTTTTAACTCAAATTGTAACTCAGACTAATCCACAAAATCCGGATCGGATCTATCTTGCAGTTAGATCGGTATACCCTTATACCCGGTTTGTCCTTGTATGCTTCATAAGACCGGTACTGAGTACGTGGTTCGGTCTACGGGTGCATCTATTGAAATAGTGAACCAGTGCATACACTCTGGTCTTCATCTACCGGTGTTTTCTGAGTAATGTGAGTGACCGGTGACCCTTTACCGGTGTGAATGGGGTTATGAAATACACTAATGACAACTCATATTGCTAACAAATAAGGCTCATTTTCTAAATTTAGTTTAAGACCTATTACATCAAAGAGAGAACAAGATTTTGGTATGGTCAAAGTGGCAATCTGTCTTGTTGCAACGTATGAGTTACCTTCTCCATAATAATGACTTTTAAGAATGCATATTCCAATTGCATCTGTTAAACATCTTTTCTTTTCGTTTAACCCAAATAATATCCTTTTTACAAGCTTTGAAAAGAAGTCTTCCTTTATGCTTTGATAGGAATATTTAGTATACTTTGACATAAGGTCATCGATGCTTGATATGAACATAAAGTTGTCTCTTCTTCCTTCTAGCGATGAGGCAGAGAAGTATAACTTGATAGTTGCTTCAAGAAATCTAAAATGAACCATGTGCCCTCTATCTTCACTTTTAAATGCTCCTTTTGTGGTACCATTGGAAGCTATATAGCAAAGAGACCATCCATCCTTTCCATTCCTTCACTAGGACTCCTATCACTGTCCATCAATAATAATAACAATAATTACATGACATGGCTGCCAGCCATTGTTGAACACTCACTTGCATGCGAAATTCACACTATTGTTACCACGGGCCCAAATACCATGCATATCAATAAATGTATTACTGATAAGAATAACAAATTCAAATCCATTTCTAATGATGCAATTATTTATTTCTTTCCCTATTGTAAGGCTAATGGATGGGTACCCATTGAGGGAAAAGTTGCTTGGGCAGCCCAATTGGGTTTTAAGTTGTATTTGATGAAAGACTTGCAACACTTACATATCATAAACATTTTGTCCAAACTTAACAGCAAGCCCATTCTAGGAGACCTAATTTCTTGATGGCATAGCCTGCAATACTAACAGTTACACCACAGATTACAAATGCCTTGATAGCAAGAAAGTCATACCCCCATGAAGGTTAGATGAAAACCACCATATTTGGACGAATTGTATTGCACAAGCTTATACCTTAATAATGTTTTCCAATTCTTATAGGTGCCTCCATGCTTAAGATTAGTAATTTGATCTGCTAGCTCTGCTGGTATAATTTCATGATTTCTCATGCCCATTTCCATTGTTGCGAGTACATGAACTTCATCGTTAGATAAACATCTCGTTAGATGCTACCTTCATGTTTGCAAAAGGAAATTTACTTCTTAAAAAGATTGAGGCTACTTCTTTTGGATATCGTTCAAGAAAAAGTTTATATTTAATCCCCAAACAGTAAGGAAATGCATCTTTGCGACCACATGCATGAATATCGACCACAAGCATCTTATTCATTCAAATATTTTGAGAGTTCCTTTGCAAAATCCATTTTGTGCACATACTGCAATCATTTCATTCACTCCTTGTGATGACATCTCTCAGAAGCATTCAGTCAAACAATTCGGTAGTTTGATATATGCTTGCATGTAATATCCCTATCCAAATCTGATTGAAACTTGCTATATTTGCTTTTAGAAATTTCGTCAAACACTTGTACAACAGAGGGATATATGACTGATTATTACTCCAGTTTGTTCTCAGAATAAGGAAGATGACTTAAGATCATAGGATGACTGAAAAAAAATGAACTTCTCTTCCACTTAGTCTACGCCTATCATAAAATGCAATTCTTTTGTATTTTTCTGATGCAATATATGACATCTATTCAATGCAAATTAACACTTAATTCTTTTGTATTTTTCTGATGCAATATATGACATCTATTCAATGCAAATTAACACTTACAGCCAAGTGACATTTCGTCATACAATTGGCATGCAAACATAAAAACTAGGAACAATGTAATCAATCTGAAATTCAAACTTCAGCTCCTAAAAATCTCTAAATACAGTGGAATGCCAAGTCTTCTTGGCTTACAATAGATATTCAAGTATAATGCTAAATCTGATATGAAAGTTCATCTACAGCAGCACCTAAATACACTTGATATACCAATGCAAACATCTGAAAATTATAAGAGGAACCTGATTATATGGAAGCGCTTGATGTTGAAGACGAAGATGCAGTCAATAACTACTGAAAGGAGTTTCTTCTTAGCCCAAACTGCCTTCTCAAAGCTGGAAAATAAATCAAAATTACTGTAGCATCACTGTAGCATCACTGTAGCGTCACTGTTCACGACTACTGTTCATGTCACCTTCACCCTTACAAAAAATCATGGGACCCCAGCACTGCTGCAATATGATTGAAATTTGTATCAGAATTATTCCTCAAATCGTTTCCGCACAAATTTGGCCCTAGGCCACAAAATTTGGCACAATGAGAAGACTGAGTTATCTCCTCCAATAGCTGCAACCCTTTGGAGGATCTTTCACCACCTCAGTTATGCTATCAATGGGAGTTTTCGTTCCCAAAGACAAGTCTGCAGAAACCCTTGGCTCCACAAGTGCACAAGCAAATATCATTATCAAAAATTGGATGCCCCACAATGAGGCTCACACCTCTATTTATTCTATTCCTTCATCCCTTCTAGAAGAACATAAAATATTATTTTATTGCACTTTTCTAGAAGCTTCCTCCTTTCCAATAATAATTAGTTGTGCTTCTAGAAGATTCCCTTTTTCCCATATAATATTATTTTAGTGACTTATGATTTAATATTTATTTTAGTCACTATTAATTAAATTAATTAAATATAAAGTCACCTTTTAATTTTTAAATTATTTAATGACTTTATAAGAAATTAATTTAATTATTTCTCCTTATTTCTCCACTTAGCCTTCAAGGAATGAAAGGCTAAGAACTCCATTGAGAGGCTAAAAAGATGGGGACATTACATTGCGTATTTTGCATGTGTATCCACCCACTGCCCCACGACTTTTGTTTTTGCATGAGAATTCCTTAGGATTTGCTTTTGCTTGAAAGTTTTTAATGTTGCAATCATGCTTTTCCTGAGATGACATATCTTGATGAATTCTGTCAAACTTTTCTTGTTTATGCTCACATACTTTGCATTCTTTGGATGTTTCATAAGTTGTTTCAGTTCTCTGTGAACTTGTCTTTGAGTCTAGATATTTCATCAAACGATTCCTTCTCATCGGCTGTGTATGTGTACCAGCCATTTGCATGCATGCTCTAACAAGAGTGATTGTAACTATAACATATGACAAAAACTTCTTGCTAATATGTGACAATGCATGTCCATACCCTGTTTCAAAGGTTCTAATTTATTGCTTGAGATGACACTTTTTTGAGACAATTAGACAAACAATTCATGTGCTTTGATTGTTCCTTCAAATTTTGCATGCTTCTCTATTGAGGAATTCATACAACGATATTTGATAAAACAAAACCTTTCCAAACATCACGTTTTGATAGATGTCCACATGTTGTTCCAAGTTTTCAATTTTGGCATGGGCAAGAGGACTTTGGCAAATGTAATGAAATTTGGGTTAACTTCTGCCAACCTCTTTTATTTGAAAGCTAAGATACTGATGCGTCCTGTTTTGGCATGGAGGCGTATGCTAGTGCCTGCGGATGCGGATCCGGAGGCTAGTTCCCTGTGGATACTTGTCGGAAGCGCATCCCAAGCTTTCAGAGGTATCTGCGAGCCCACGCCCAGAAAAATGATTTTGCCACTTAAAATACATTTTAACATGTGCAAATAACATTTTTATTCTTTTTTTTTTGGTTCTTAACTCCTAAAACAGCCCTAAAAGAGGCCATGCAGCAGTTGGAGATGATGAGAACATGGATTTTCTTGAGAATCCTTATGATTCTGAATCTGATTAGTGAATCTGGAGTCTTGACTCTTGATTGATGAACATTGAATCATGAACTAAGTTTTGATTTTGTAGTTCAAATTGCATTGGAATCTTGAACATGAGTAATTAGTTATTGAACTTATTTCAATTTGAATATTTGTGTTTGTGAAGTTTTAAGTTGAACGATCAAATATGAAATATCTTGAATCTTGATCAATGGTGAAGTATCATACTATCAAATGATACACATGTCATATACACAGGGCATTTCACAATTTAACCCCTACGGTTGAACTTGAGATTATGAACTTAACCATCTGGACTTGGATACTCACTTAGAATATAATGTTAGTGCAAAACGGACACCTTAACATGTGACAATTTCTGAAATGAAGGCTTCAGACATTGAATTTAACATAAAAAGTTTTAACAAAAGTTTTAACTTTTAGATGTTTGAAAATTAGGGCAACGCTTCTATAAGTGAAACAATTAAATATCAAAGGTATGCGATATTTCTCCAATTTGTATTATTAAACTACAATTTTTGTAGATTACATGCATGTTATCTGATTATCTAAAGCATCTTCACATCAATGATAATTTTGCTAACATAAATGCATAGCAATATTCTTGCACCTAGGTATTGTGCTTGATCATATATATATTTCTAGATTCATTGAGCTTCTTCAATTCCTGGGCCATCAGAGACTCTTATCTTTGGATTGGCTGGTGTTTTCTTTTGTCGCATAGGTTTAGCTCCTTGAACTAGGTTGATGGTATGTTGGATTATATAGCAGTCATAACCTATGAGGTCGTCATATGCCCATTCCATGTCCTTACAATATTTGTTGCAGAGATGTATCAACCTTTGTTTGTCCTTCACATGGATGTCCTTACCAACCTTCAGCTTCCTACCATCTCTAACATCAAGGTTCGAGTAATCTCCTTTATCAACAAAAAACTTACGTTTATCATTCCTCACACCATTGTAGTCAAAACGGTTCTCCAACGTGATTAGCCCTTTTGGGAGGTTGTTTCCTTTTCGCTGAGTGATTTGACCTTCATAGGCCTCTTCAATTGTAAGCTGCAATTGTTCCACAAACTCACAGGATTGTTGGATGAACATGGCAATTTTGGCATTGCCCTCAAACACGTGCCAATTCTTATCATTGTTGGGGATACTTGGACTTACAGTTCCTTGGACTGAATGTTTATTTGTTAGCAAATCAAACACTGGGTCAAATTGGGAACAAATTATCTCCAATTGGTTAGTTTCTACGTTTTGCCTTTGAGGAACCATTTGGATGTTAATAACATCAAATCCTTCATTCTAGATCACATAGTCCATGTCTGTAGGACCTCTTTCGGACATTATTTGTAGTCGACGTTCCTCACACTCACTTAACTACTAGCTCCTAGTCTTCAAGCACCATCAACTTCTTGACTCCCATTTTCTATGCAAGGCTTAATCTTCAAACTATGTCCTCGTACTCAACTTCATTGTTTTCACAAGGAAATTGGAGGCAAAAAGCTCTTAAAATTTGTTCTCTTGTTAGAGATGTTAGACAAATTCTAGGTCCTAAGTCAGTCTTGCATCTTGCACCATCAAACTACAAAGCCCACAACTTGGATTTATGCTCCAATCATCTCTAGGGATCTTCCTCTCCTTAGAGACTTGGGGAATAACTTGGTCTTCATCATATATCACGTATGTGCCAAGACTAGTGGCATGATAGTTGCCAAAAGGGTCGTTATCTATAAACTAATTCAGGAGAACTTCCTCTTCACTCCTATTAGTATCCTAGGTCACCTCATCATATTCTAGCATCTCTACAAAATAATTCCATTCTTGGAAAGGGAGGTGTGAGTGGGCTCTAAATTCATCATGGCATGGAGGTTGACATACTCGTTTCTTCCTTTTCTTCATATTCTTTAGAGTTTGTAAACGTCAGAGCTTGTTGTCCTTGTGTTTAAATGGCTTGTCCTTTGTGCTTCATCTAAGGACAACGTTGAGGCTACTTTAGATTATGTAGGCCATTCACGGTCTTCAAGGCTTCTTGCAGCAATGTTTTTCACTCTAGAATGGCTGGGATGTCCCATAGGGGCATGTTAGTGGATGCTTTCTTCGATCGTTCGACTACATTTAGAGAGCTCAGTGGTTGGGTTTTACCTCTTTAGGCTTATAAGTAGACGTCTCTTTCAACTTCTGAAACGGTTGGACAACTGTCAACGATCTAGGGCTCTTTTCAAAGGTCATTTTAGGTTGTTGCAACTGAGCCATTGATTCTCAAGTGAGTCACCACTTAGAATGAGTATTATAATCAGACAAAACCTATGAAGCTTTTTTTGGAGATGCCTCATTAGCAAACACTGCATCTCCTTTCATCCATGAAGAGAGGGTGTGATCTATAGTTATTTCAACTTCTTTCTCAAGGAACATGCCTTGTATTTGAGCTATGAGTATGACATTTCTATTCCAGGAGATGAATAAGCATCTACACCCATGTCGGACGTGATCCCTTGACTTCTTTTCTCTACCACCCTCTACTATAGATTGCCCTATGGACAAGTTTGAGGCATATCTGCATCATTACATGGAAGCACCAAGCGTTTGTATCAATTGCTTGGTAATTCTATCCAGTGACTCTATTCCTATTTGGGTTTGGCAGTATAGCTTGTAAAAGGGTGGTAATTGGGAGGATTTGGTTTGAAGGTTGTGGCTGATTGTCTGCCTTATTTCCTCTTTGATACTGATTTTGTAGCTTCTCTTTGATACTAATTCTATTGATACAGAGGCCTTTTGTCTTGGTAGCCGTAGTATGAAGGCTTCAGAGGCATTGCTTGTTGTCACTTGATGTTTATTATCTTATTCGAGAAGGTTCGTAGCTGATTTCTCATGTCATTTATCTCCACGGCCAATGAAGATGAGGCAGGTGCATTTGTTTGTTATGCATTTGGGTATACATACATTGGTTGAGGAGCTGTAGAAGTGCTCAAAGCAACTTCTTGTGGTGGAGTGCTCAGCTTTGGAAATACTGACATAGGTGTTCTTGGAAGAAGCTTTCTAGCATCAAACAATTGTTCTCAGCTCTGATTGTTGTGTCATAGGCATCCCACAATGTATGTCCGCCTAGTGATTAAATTATGACAGCTATGTCTAAGTTAAATGCTTTAAAGTCAAAAGCCATATTTGAAGGAGGTCAAGCAATTATTGGGATATAGTGTAAGTCCTATGAAATTGCGTATCCAAATTCATGATGGCTTCTTGGGGAGTTCTCTTAATAATTATTAGTTGTTGTGAACTAGAGTTTTCAAATTCTGAAATAGAAGTAAATACAGTAGAGGCGAACCTAATACAATCTAATTTGTATTATTTTTTGTTTCATGCAATGTTGAGGTCTAAGACTGTAACTCTTAATGCTTCTAAATACTTTTTCTAATCGAAATTGGTGAAACCTTAAGAAAGAGAAGAGTTATGCTTTTATACAATAGTTTCCCATTTCTTAGAAAAAGTGGTCATAATAGAAATGATTTTGCACATTTTCGCATACAGATCATCATCATGGAGGTTGTTACAACTGCTCAAGGATAATCATCCTTGCATCATCATTTATGTTCCTTCTCTCATGGCGTTGTTGCCACTTGGTATGCCCACTACCTCTTGGTGTAATTGCTCTAGCACATGCTTTATAACTATTTTACCTTTGTATCTTCTGAGAAGACATGTGGCGCATGTAGATGACACTTTTGCCTTTGAAACAAACCAATCATGTACTTTTAAGAGCATCTGGGCTTTTGAAAAGTCTCAACATGGGTAGTGAAGCCTTGTGGTTTTTTTTTGTCTTCTCTGCTTAGATACATTAAACTTTGTTTCCTTGCTATATGATATGAAAATTGGATGTGGATGTGATGTCCCCGTTTTAGCAGGAGTTCAAGAGGTTGTTGGTCAATTCATCATTGCGACCCTCGTGAGCTGACAATTGGTTTTGAGGGTCTCTATGACAGACTTGCTCTTTATAGTAAGTCTATTTTGGGATGGTTCTATTTTTGGCAGTGCAGTGGAGGCACAGGGTGCTGAGTGTCAGGAGCATTCAATTAAATCATTTGCAAATGAAGTTAAAAATTAAGTTTGGCTTAATTAGTAACTTATGAGATTTAATGTTTAAATTTGATGGTGTGTTGTTGAAGCCTCTTAAGTGAAATGCGTGAACTTGAAGCTTTGAGGCTTGTGTGTTGAAGAAACCATCATTAATGTTTTATTAAAGGCCTTGAGGATTTTCGAAAGGCATTATCATTATCATATGTAACTTTGATAAAAAATATCGAAATTGGGTGAAGCTCTCAAGGGTTTGGTGTTCCTAAGAAGAAATGAGAATTTCATCAAGAAATTCGACTTGCACTTTGAGCTCGAATGTATGCCAGCGAATTGTGTTAATTTGTTGAGGTTGTGAAGAAAAATTGAAACCGTATGACATTGACAAGAAACAATTTGTTTTCAAGTGAAGTGCAAGTTTTACTAGCTTTTGCAGTTTGCTTGGAGGGATGCCGTTTCACATTTTTGGTGTCCATTTGGTTGTGTAGTGGTCTTCTTAGCAAGGAAAACATTCATTGATAGCCAGTGTCAGCCATTGAAGGAAGTGCGAGCCATTTCCTTGAGGCTGCGGTTCATATCCTGTCAGCTACGTTTCATTAATAGGTGCCACTTTGCATTAATTTAATGTGTTACTTAATGAACATTGCAAGTAATTGAATTGGTTAGTTTGGTGAGCTTTTGGTGTTAGAATTTTATTGTTGTTATAAATCCATATATTGAGAAAATTATAAAAACTATATATGATCAAAAGCACAAAAAAATTGCAACAACAATTACAAATTTACAGGTAAAATAAGTTTCCGACAAAGAGCTAGCCAGGCAGTGGTATGAGAGCAATAGTCTTGCCAGCCTGCAGGTAATTGGGTCCAGTTATTGCAAAAGGATTTGTTCTAGGAATGCGTTATATCCGTAGGGGTAGAGCTTCCCCACCACCAGAAGGTAGTGAACAGGGACCATAGTTTGGTCATACAGGTGACAGGAATATTGACAATATAAGTAATGATGTGGAAAAAGAGGCTAGAGATGCTTTCAGAAATTTGCCAGAAGGACAACATCATGTTGCAAATGTTTTGCAACAACTATCTGACACCTTACAACGTATGACTTTACTTGGTGATCATGGTAGAGATAGGGGTACTAGGAGTGCATCAATCAGCTCTCACAGGTCTAGAATTGAGGATATACAGGATTTTAGAGTTCATCCTACAGGCACTCGTGATAGGCCTTTGCGTCCCACTTTCTTGAGGCCCGAGGCAGATACAACTAGTGTTGAGATAGAGCCAACTCCATTTGTTGATGACATGGTGGCTAACTTTGCAGAGTGCAATGCTTTACCTAAAGCAATCAAAACAAATTTGAACTTTGATAGTTTCTTGACGTAGAAGAGAGAGCATTCCAGAGGTAGATCTAGTCTTGACATGAGACAGGGGCCCAGACAGAGTGATTTAAAACAAGCAACCAGAAAATTGACTTTGACTCACTTTGATGGAAGAGGGAAGATGACAGCTAGAGCTTGGATTCACAAGTTGGATACATACTCGTCATTGCGACATACTCGTCATTGCGACCTATGTCTGAAGAGGACGCTATACGGTTTGTTGTGTTGCATTTGGACAACATAGCCAATGATTGGTGGTACCATGGGCTAGTTTCATTACACCATGATCAGATTATGTCCTACCAGGAGTTTGTAGACAGATTGGTTGAGAGATTTGACAGGAAGGACCCAGAGTCCTATTTCCGTGAGTTGGCACAACTCAAACAAACTGGTAGTTTGGAGGTCTTCATCAGTGAGTTTCAGAAGGTTTCAGTTATGGTCTATGATATTTCAGAGAGGAGGCGTGTGATGTTGTTCATGGAGGGGTTAGTTAAGCCTCTTAGGGGTTGGGTTAAGTCTTTTGACCCTTCATCTTTGCACGCAGCCATGAAGAAAGCAAGAGACTTGGAATTTTCAGCTCCACGTACTAGATTTCCTCCTAAACCATCTAGTTCTTTATACGACAACAAAGCTGTCCCAAAAAGAATAGATGAAACAGATTCAAAAAGACCTATGACAGGGCCTCTTGATCAAGAAACACTTAATGACTTGAGGGAGAAAGAGATTGTGTTTCTATTGCAGGGGTCCTTATGATGAAAAACATGAGTGTCCTTTGAAGCCTAAGGGAAGAAATAGGCTTATGGAGTGGTTTTATGATGAAAAATAGTTCTAATTTTGCGGGACAACATGTTGTTAATGAGGAAGAGAGCTATGAAGAAGTGGCTAATGAGGAAAAGGTTGATGATGATCCCAACCTTAAGGTTGTATACCTCTCTAGCATGCAGAAAGAGGGATCTTTTAGGTTATGGGCACTCCTAGCAGGGCAGTGTGTTATTGCTTTGTTCGATACAGGTTGTTAGCAAATTTAAGTTGTCATTAGGGAAGTTAGATGCAAACACCATTCCCACAGGTATAGTTTCATGGGTAGATCACTCTCATTACTTTAAAGGCACCGGTAGACTATAACAGAGTGTATGCACCGGTAGACTAAATTAAGGAGATGCACTGGTAAACCAAACCAAGTACATTGTACCGGTCTTATATTACATACAGGGATGAACCGGGTATAAGATTAATACCGGTCCGCACCGGATTATGCAGAGCAGTTTTAGTTAAAACCAGAATATGCGAAGCATCCACCATTTAGAACTGAAGTTAGTTTTTTAACAGGTATGGTCTAATCAGACAGGAAGTGTCAGGTTAAGATCATTGCTTTTATAATGTGTGATAGCATATTGAAATCCCTTAATCAGGGTGAACCCTAATCGGTTCTTTGTAAATATCCTTTAATCGGGTAACATCTTTGCTGATGTTGAAAGTCTTTTAACCAAGCAACTCCTAACAGAGTTAAGATCTTAACCGATCTTCTATCAAATCCCTTAACCGGGTAGCACCTTCACAAGTGCTTTGTAAGCTCCTAACAAGGCATCTTTATTTCTGCAAAAGTGAAGTTGTGAGCTCTGTCTCACCGTGGTTTTTTCCTTCTAACTGAGGGTTTCCACGTATACATGATGTGTTGATCTGTGTATTTTTATTTATGCTTGTTGATGATTGCTTACATTCTGCTTGTCTTGCAAGAATCTTTATACAAGCTTTAAATTGCAATAGGAATAGTGTTTATTGATTCACCCCCCCCATCTCAGTAACTGGTTAGGAATAACAATTGGTATCAAAGCCAAGTTCTCTAATATATAAACCTTAACCGTTTGAGAAAAAGATCATGGAGGGTTACAGGTATCAGAAACAGTTTGAGGAAGCCAACGACATCATTGCCTCTCTGGAGAATAGACTAAGATCACTTGCTAAAATGAAGGAGTTGGCTCTGCAGTTGAGTGAGAGCAATGAAACTATTGATGAACTCCCTGGGCAGAGTGGATCCGATGAAGCTGAGGAGGCAGTCTCTGAGCTCATGGAGAGGAACCAAATCCTAACCGATCAGATCTCCAACCTAAAAAGGGAGTAAGAAGATAATGCCCTAAGGATGATTGAATTGATTGAGAAAAAGAGGAAAGCTGAAGATGAAAGAAACAAAACAGTCAAGTCCTTAACAGCCTCTGAGAGAGAAAGGAATCTTGCAGAGGAAGTGGTAAGGGAGAATGATCTTGTCGTTTTGCAACTTGAAGAAGACATGCAAATTGTCGCTCAAGAAAATGCCAACATGCAGAAGGGTTGGCATGACAAAGATGATGCATGCAAAAAGCTGGCAATAGATTTGTATCAACTGAAGGGGCAGATGAAAGAACTTGAAGAAAGGAATGAAACCCTAAGGAGATACAATGAAAGCTCGGTCAAGCTTGATGAGCAACTTAAAGCTCAAAGAAAGTACAAAGAACCCACAGGTCTTGGATTCACCGGTAAAGACACCAAAGAGATTGGTGAGTCATCAGGAGCTAACGAAAGCAAGAAGGAAAATAAGAAATAGGGAGAACAAAAAGGTAAAAAGACCTTCAACAATTCTTGCAAACACTGTGGGAAACCGAGCCATAAAACAAGCAATTGCAGAAATGCACCGGTCAAGCCAACTAACAGTTACTTCAAAAACTGTTGCAAGTATGGCCACAAGACCAACGAATGTTGGTCAAGCCCCACAACTGTGTCCAGTGGAAGCAGGGGAAGCTTCAAGGGCTATTGCTATGCATGCAACAAGATTGGACACAAAGCTGATGAATGCAGATCCAAGACTATGGCATTCAGATCCCCATCGAGACCGGTATTCCCCAAAAGGAATAAGAACCAGAGCACAACCAACTATGCTAACTGTGGCATACACTGTCACAATGACTCCTGGTGCATATCTCCTGAAAAAAGAAGGGTGAATCCATGGAATTCATCCAGGATAGTCTGTTACTCCTGACAACCTTGGTTGTACACCTAGCTAAAGACTGTAGGAACCGGTCGATAAACAAAAGAAAGAGATCTGTCAAACTAGTGGAGAAGACCGCTTCTTCAAATGAGAAGAACAAAGGAAAGAAGACCGAGAAAGAAGTCAAGTAGATTTGGTTCAAGAAGGAATCAAAGAGCTCCGTTGAGGAGAAGATAGAGGGAAGATCATCATCTGTTGATGGTGATATCTCTTCAGCAAACTAAGCCTCCAAGGCTTAGAGGGAACCGGTAGCCCATCTACCGTTTCCGGCAGAACTGGTGAGTATTAAAATTCACTCAATCTACAAGAAAGACCAGACATGTAAGAGTAGATCAACTGGGGTTTGCTCAACCGAAAAAGCTTGAATATTGGTTGGCAAAAGCGGAAAGAAAAGTTAGGGAAGGGAATAAATGCTGTAGCCGTTAAACGAATAGTTACCGTTTGGTAATTACCGTTATGCCCCAACTCTATAAAAGGAAGGAGAATTACTCATTTACTTTTACTTTGCGATTTTGTGATTAACAATTAATTATGCTTGAGTAATATTCTCACGCTTTGATCATCCAAATATATTGTCTGTTAGACCGATCAAGCTACTTTCTAGTAACCGGTTGTTAGCATCGGCATCTTCATCATCTGCCACCAAGCTGATTTAAGGAAATCAAGTTGAACGACCTATTCTACAATAACATGCCGATTCAGAACAGGGAAAACGACATGAATGGTGCACTATCTTGCGTGCCTGAGGGTGTTCTCATGACAGAAGACGTGACTGCCTTCATTCATGCAAAGGAGGAAGAATTGGGAGAGACATACATGCAGAGCGAGTATTTCTCGCTGTGTGAGGACGGAAAGCTTCCTGATAGATACATGAAGCTGGTGTCGTCTGGTCTCATCAACCGAGTTAGCTATCAAACTATCTTCCGACAAGATTCGATTCGACTAGTTCTCAGTCGTGTACACGATCCAGGGTTTTGGCTCCAAAAGGGTGCAGCTACACAAATCACAAAGGAGGATTTGAATCGAGTGGCTGGGTATAGTCAGGAAGGGGAAGCATTAACCCTAAGAACGATCTCCAATGCAATTGTCACTAAGCTGACAAAATCAAGATCAGATGGCCGACTTATGACAATGATCGACATCGAAGACGAAGGAGTTCGGTTCGCCTCTGCTGTAATAGGTTATAAAATCTATTAGTCCAGCAACCTAAATAGCATACCGGGAGGAGCTATTCATGCCGCTCACTGGATAATGTATGACAACGCAACATTAGTTTGGGATCCAGGTATTTGATCGCAGCATGCAGATACCGATTGCTTGAGGACAAGCAATCTCCGGGAAGGGATGATTGTAATGTCCCCTTTTTAGGGTACATTATTTTGTGTCGGGTTGTTAGCCTTTTCAGCTTGGCCCGGATGGTTAACCGTGGTGTAGCAGTGCACTAGAAGATAATTGGCCTAGGTGTTTTCAGTTCCAGGCCAATCGGAGTAGTTCAGCAGGTTTCCGGGATACTTACTATTTTTAGTAAGTCAGCAGGGTTCAAATTTCTGGGCTTTTCAATAGTGGACTCGGAGCGTCTCACCGAGAGCTTTTCGGCGAGCTATCACACGTCAGTATCCGAGCTCGTTTGGGCCTCCGTTTTAATGCCAGAAGTTTTCCTCACTAATTTATTATTTTACTTTATAACTCAACGGTCATTTATTTTAATTGACTTAAAGTGAGTTTATAAGAGACGAAATGGGCATACGAAGAGTCACAGTGGGGAAACTGAAGAGTCACAACTGCAGCCATAAGAGGAGGTTTTGGAGACTCATTCAACATGCTTCAGTTTATGAATATTACTTCTCTTTGAGAATTCGAGAAGCTTTAGCTATCGAATCAGAAATCTGAGGATGGAAACCTTCAGCATTTCTTGGTGGATTGGACCGAAACCCGATTCATCCCGGTGCGGATTCATCCAGAGTTCGCCATTGTTATATCAGGTTCTTCATTATCCAGCCTTACTGTTCTTTGCTGTATTTCGGATTGGATTGAATATTGTAATGTTGGGTTTGTGTATTGCTGATGTATAATACAAAATCGTATTTTTGAGAATGTTAATAAAGTTATATCTGCTGGTTATTCAAATTTATTTGTTGGATACTTGCATGTTTTATTGGTTTTCGAATCTGCATGTGATTTGGTTGAGAAAGTTAGAAAATGGCCGGTTAGGGTCATTTCAATCTCGCTTGAATATTATTTCACAAGACTATTGCTCAAGCATGAGAAAGATAAAACATAAAATCGCAAGATGAAAGCAAAAGAGTAATCCTTCTTTGCTTTTATAGGATTAGGGCATAACGGTAATTACCAAATGGTAACTATTGTTAAATGGCTACAACATTAAATGCCTTACCTAACCTTTCTTGCTACTTTTGCTAACCGGTAGTCCGACCCTTTTCTTTTGATTGGGCACGGCCCGGTTGATCATCTCATATCTTTCCGGTCTGACTTGTAGATCAAGTGAGATTAGACTCAGCAGTCCTACTGGGAACTGTAGTTGCACTACCGGTTCCCCCTAAGCCTTGAAGGCTCAGTTTACAGAAGAAATATCACTATCTTGTGATGATGATCTTGCCTCAGTTTTCTCGTCGCTAGAGTTCTTTGATTCCTTAACAGACCATATTTTCTTTACTTCTTTCTTGGTCTCCTTATCTTTGTTGTTCTTATTAGAAGTCAAGGTCTTCACCACTTGTTTGTCCGATTCCTTGCCTTTGTTCCTAATCCGGTTCCAGCAATCCTTGGCTAGGTGACCGACTCTGTTGCAGTAATAGCAGATCGTACAAGTTGCTTTCCATGCGTTCATCCCTCTTGGATTAGGGGATTTGCTCCATGATCCACTGTTGCAATGCATCCCTTTTTTTGTATGAATAGTTGCATTCTGGTTTTTTCTTTTCTTGGAGAAAACCGGTCTTGGTGATCTGAATGCCATTGTCTTTGATTTGCATTCTTTGCCAATCATGGATCATGTTTTGCAAACAGTGATTGGTTCCCAGATATTATCCATGCTCGATGGATTTTCGGGCTATGATCAAATTGAAGTCAGGGAAGATGATCAATACAAAATCACATTTACAACTTCGCGGGGTACTTTTGCTTACAATAGAATGCCCTTTGGATTGATAAATGCAGGCCCTACTTTCCAACGAGCGATGGATTTAGCATTTCGTGACATCAAGGACAAATTCATTGTGGTCTACCTTGATGACCTTACTATTTTCTCCAAGCAATGGCAAGATCATTCATTTCTCCACATGGCATTATTGATTAACTAGTAAGAATGCAACCGGTACATGGCAAAAGAGGTATTGTCATTGATTGGCAAAAAAGGTGGTGTCATTCATTTATGACTAAGGATACCAGTGTTCAATCTGTGAAGCAAGGAGAGACTGTTTTGGAAACCGATGACACTGTGCAAATAAGAAGAGACTATTTTTGTTACTAATAATGCTCTAACTGATCATCAGAGCAACGGGTCTACAAGGAAGAATACAACCGGTACAAGACGCAATTGAAGGTTTTAATGCCGGATTTTGAGGTATTAAAACATGAAGATATCTCTTGTGAAGAAAAGCTTTTGACACACATGTCGTTTCTTTCATAAAGCAGATCAAGCATAGCATGCATCGGATGTTCCCTTAGTGAACTGATACTCCACTGGGTGATGGATCCAAAGGTGATCTTTATACAGGTCATGCATGTAAAAAGCATTTAGGGCAAGAAGTCTATATATTCCTCTACTTGACGAGAATATAGTTTGCCCCAATTCTGCCAATGTAAAGAGTGAACCTGTACGCTGATTAAGCTAAGGTGAAGAGAGGAGAAGAAAGTAGAGTGTGCAGAGAAGCACAACAGCGAAGAACATACCTACAGTGACCAGTGATGATTCTCAGTTGAGTACAAGAGCGATCTTATCAGGCTCAACAAAGCCATCATGAAAAGATCAAACCCTCTATTGCTCTCTGATAATTGCAATAGCCAAATTCCAGTATTTTGGGTGGAAATTAACAGGTCCCTTGTATTAAATCCCTTAACCGGGTGACATTTGTTTAGGTGTTCTAAGTCCTCTAAATAGGCAAGCTCTAACAGGCCTTATTGTATCAAATCCCTTAACTGGGTCACATCTAACAGTGCGTTTGTAATCCTTTAACAGGGAAGGCTCCTTACAAGGTGCATTTCAGAAGAGTGCAAAATTTGTGAGGATTGCTCACACCGTGGCTTTCTCCCAATTTGGGTTTCCATGCGATAAATCTAGTGTTTCTTATTGTTGATTGTGTGATACCTATTTTTGTTCTAGAAGTTGTTCTGCTTACAGATTTAGCTACATTATATCAAATTTGTTTTAAGTTTTAATAGGTGTTGATTGACCCCTCCCCTCTCAGCACCGGTTGGGACCATCATTTGGTATCAGAGCCAAGTTTCTTTTCTTTGCTGCTTAACCGCAACAAGGAAAAAAAAGGATAAGATGATGAGAAAGGAAGGACCAAAGATTTCTAAGGAAAACTTTACTCTGTGGTGTAGCAGAATGAAGTTGTACATGAAGACCACCAGAGATCAATACTGGACTCATGTAATCCATGATTGCACTGAACCCACTGGTACTGTGACACCTGATGAACTGAAGATCATGACAGAGCATACAATTGCAATGGATATGATAGCAAACATGCTACCCGATTATGTCTATGCAGAGATTGAAAATCTAGATATTGCTCACAAGATGTGGGCTAAGCTTCAAATAGTGTATGGTGGTGACCCATATGTTCAAAGAGCTAAGGTAGAAAGCCTTAGAGGTAAATATGATGATATGAGAATGAACGAGGGAGAAGATATAGAGCAATACAACAACAGAATCAAAGAAGTGATGAACTCCATCAAAAGCGTTGGAGGAACACTGAGTGAGGAGGATGTGATAAGAAAAATACTGAGAACACTGAGGCCTCAATATGCTATCAAGATCTCAGCCCTACAGGAGCTTAGATTAGTGACCGCTGCTCAAGTCACTCTTGACTCCCTAATCGGTAAGTTGATTGCATTTGAATGAAGCAATTTTGATAACAACTTACCCATGCAAGAAGCTGCTTTTAAATCTTCTGTTAATACCTCTTCCACCAAGAAAGGAAGAGAAACCAGTAATAGCTCTACCAGTAAGGTTGGAAGTTTTTTTGAGAATTTGCTCTCTAAAGAGATGGAGCAAGATGAGTTTGAAGCACTCATCGCCAGGAGATTTCCAAGAGGAATAGGGAAGTACAAAGATAAACTTCCACCAAAATGTTTCTCTTGCAGTAAGATAGCACATATTGCTGCAAGATGTCCAAACAATGATAATAAAACAAAAGAGCAACCGATTCAAGAACAAAGCAAAGAAAGAATGCTACCTTGCAGAAGAAGTCACAAACAATGAATCTGAAGACTCTGAAGATCAAGAAATTGCATTTGTTGCAATAAAAGAAGAAAGCCAAGTGATAAGTGAAATGACACTTATCTTAAGACCGGTAAAAGCCTGAAGTGTCTAAGATCATAGAGAGGAGGTGAATACACTTCTTAAGAGTTCTCTCACTACTGTGAGGAACAGGGAATAAAAAGGCAGTTGTCTGCACCAAGAACTCGTCAACAAAATGGAGTAGCAGAAAGAAGAAACAGGATTGATTGACTGTGCAAGAACCCTAATGATTCAGAAGGATCTCCCCCATCACTTCTCGAGAGAAGCTATCAACACTGCCGTTTACACACTGAACCGAGTTCAAGTCAAGAAAGCAACCGGTAAGACTCCCTATGAATTATGGTTCGGTCACACTCCTAGTGTAGGCTACTTCAGAATTTTTGGTAGTAAATGTTACATTAAAAGAGATATGTATTCTGGCAAGTTTGAGCCAAAGAGTGATGAAGGCATATTTCTGGGTTATTCTACCAAGAGTAAAGCCTACCGGTGTCTGAATAAGAGAACTAGAAAAATAGTAGAAAGTATCAATGTGAAGGTTGATGAATATTCAGAACCAAGAGGAAAGATCAGTGATAATGAATATGATAGTCTGCAGGATCTCAATGCTGAAAATCATTTGGAATTCAATGAAATGAATACTACTAATGAAGGAGAAGAGCATGAAAACAGACCTCTGGAGGAGGATGTTATACTTGAAGATGCAAGACCAAGTCAAGAAGATGAACAAGAAGTTGTTGATGACCATGTTGAAGAAATTGCTCAATCGGAAGAATTAGACCGGGAACTCCGACCGGTTCTTCCAAGGTATGTCACATATCACTCAACTGATAACATTATTGGTGACAAACATGCTAATATCTTGACCAAGAAAAAGGCTAGAGAAAAACATCACTAGTCTGATGGGCAACTACCCGTTTACATCTGAGAGCTCCAACTCTCCTTATCACTTGGCGAATCAGGCTACAACCCGACCTTGAAGGCTACAACCTTCACCTTTGACAATAACAAATTTGATCAAAGATTTTTAACAATGTCTTCACAACAGTATGAAGGCCTTTTGACTGTGAATGAACTCAACAAATTTAATATATCCAGATTTGCTCAAAATGTGTGGCTTTTGCACTCACTTCTATTGGTTGATATACGGTCCCGTACTGTCACCACAGAGAACAAAGTTCTTCACTGGTTCACCCTCAAACCTTGTCTCCCTCTTGTATTTTTTAACTCCTCACCTCCCCGTATCCTACAATGAACTTAACAGCAGCAACTCTATACAGCAACAGTTGCACCTTTTCTCACAATCAGAACTGCAGCACACTTCTGCACCAAACTTTCGTTCATCATCTGTCAGACTAGACCAGAGCTGTGTTCTAGCTTTTGCTGTTTGTCTCTGCTTAATTTCCTTTATATTACTGTCCTATTATTCCTGTTGGTTTTTCTGTCATTGATGAACGTACCTGTATATGCTGCTATGTAAATCAATACTTTAATGTGGATCAAATGCAATGTGTCACCACATTCTGTGTTTTGGTTGGCATCAAATTCCTTTTGTGTGATCACTGTTCAAAGGGAACAAATGGCACCAGCTATGTTTGGGGGAATGTTTGCAGTGTTTAAATCATGTTTGGGGGACCTGCTATGGCGTTAGAACAACAACAAATGGTCTGGCGCTCAAATGATGAGTTCTATGTGTAACGTCTCCTGCCTTGTATGCACAGGTGTCTTTGATAGCGGTAATTCCTATTCAAAGAACAGCTCTTGCAAACATACGTTTCATCTGTGCAAAGGACAGAGATTTGCGACAATTGATGATGAGCCGTTTTGGGTGGATGGAAGAGTTCAAAAACGTCATTGACTATGCCCCGTCATTACCAAATTAGAAAAATTGTTAATGAGCATATATGCGTTTTTGAACAGATGTAAAAGTTTTTTAAGAAAGACTGAGAACGCTGAAGACCAAAAATAGGAAACTACGGAAGCAAAAGAGAAGCGATTATGACGCTCTGTGAAGTTTTTGCAGATTCTTATCAACACCAAAACGACATTCAAAGCATTGAGTGTATGGTCGCGTGCGCACTCATTGTAGGTAGAGTAACGGCTGGGTTGACAGGTCTGGGAGTTTTGGGAAAGCGACTGTCATCTTCGGAAGTGTGTTGCTGGAATATGAAGGAGATGTTGCCATCGAGTATTAAGATTAACGGCTCTGCAATTCTCTACCCGAGCATGTGAATGTATGCCGTAAAATAAAAAATAGAATAATTCAAAGACTGAGGAATGCGTATGACTAGTTGATTAAAGGAACAAATAAAAATTTCTTACGGGGTGCAAGTAGAAGCCTGTTTATATACAAAACGAAAAGCAGGTCCAGATACGTTAAAAATTGCAGGTGCAATGTCGGTTATTACAGAGCCGTTTTTGTGAGTATAGGTGTATGCACGGCATATACATGAGAAACGGCATCGTGGTGTATTCTTCTTGGAAGAATGAATCAAGTTGGGACATGATGATGCTGCAGTCTCAGGTAGAGCAGCAGCGGCAGAAGTAGTGAGGAGTTACAATTTAGTTTGTTCTCGGCAATAAAAAATAGGCGACATTGATATTATGCAAGGTGATGATGCCGTAGAGAGCAGAGAATATATGAATTACGAAAACTAGTTTTTGTAAGTCAAAAAAAAGGTGTGGTGCCCGTGATCATGGATGGAACAGAAAGCATCGAGTGCTTGTAGAAGTTTTTAAATAAAAACAGGTCCGTGTCTGGCAGTGGAACATAGAGAAATCTCTTCATGAAAAGAAAGATGTCTATCTCTGATCATTTTCGGATATACTAAAATGCTTTGGATAACGTGTGAACAAAAAGAGTGAACACAGATGGTCGTATGCAGCAGATTTGGGTGTTAAACTGTGTGTATTGGAATCACTCTCAGCAGTTTCGAAATTGGTAAGAATGGTAGGGGATGGTGTTTTACGTGTGAAGGTTGGGCTCAGTCATGTTGAGCGGGTTCTCAGTTTTGAATGCTTCAAGAAAAGTTTCTACAGAAAAGATTGAGTTTGGAGCGGCAGATTAAAAATATTTGTTGTCGTCAAAATCTTCACAGCTGTGCAAGCTAATGCTAGATACTGTTAGTGAGAAAGGTGAGTGTGTGATGGTAAGAAAGGGGAAGCATCAAATCTAAATTCTGGGGGAGTATTAGAAATTTACAGGAGGCTCGGTTCAGTCAAAATAGAGATTAAAATTGCAGTTGAAATAAAAAAAAACAGTTAACCTGAATTATACAAGGATGTGTCAAATCTGCCACTGTTTAATATGTGTTGAATTTATTTACTGTCAAAGAGTCTTCATGCAGCTGTGAGGACGTTGTAATATTTTTGGGTCTAAATTTGTTAACTTTCTCGGAAGTGAAGGTTGTAGCCTTCAAGGTCGGGTTGTAGCCTGATTAGCGAAGTGATAAGGAGAGTTGTAGCTCTTGGTGTAAACGGGTTGTTGCCTTGAGTCTACTGGTTGAAGCCAGTTAAGAGTTGTAGCTCTTTGTAAGAAGGGGTTGTTGCCCATTGGATTAGTGATGCTGTGGTTTTTCTCGTCTTGGGTTTCAATGAGATAATTTTGCGTGTCTTGTCTACCTTGCTTTATACTCTTTGATTTTTGGTTCTTAGTTTTCAAAGTTTGTATTAAATACTGATTCACCCCCTCCCCCTCTCAGTATTGTGCGTTTTTCAACTCCCACTCTCCTTCAGATTACTACTCCTGTTTATTCCTGTCACTCACAGTTCATACAGAGTTCTCCTTATGCTCTAACTAATCACCTGGCAGTTCTCAGTCTTGCTTCTGCATTAGGCCCGTGTATATTTTCTTACAACATGTAGTTCGAGTGATATATCAAAAAATTGCCGTTTTGATGTTTGCGGGTGTATGTATATTCAAAAACTCTGCGTCTTTTTTCACTCCATCATACGAGATGTTCTGTGCCCAGTTTAGCACCCGCTCACACAACGTAGAACTTTAATGATAATCTGCGCTTCTGCCCGCATCCAAGAATGTTCTCCTATCTCATTTTCAAGGACTGTGTCGTGAATATTTTTTTTCAATCATGCACACCCGTTCCAAAAAAAATTTAGCATCTATATTGAAAACATTCTTTCACCAGCACCACTTTCACTTGATCATTGTTTTTTAATCTCTGCCGCCTTCCTATTGCAGTATCTCCAAAACGTATATGCCTACCAGCAACAACTTTCGCAGGGAATTAAGAATCCGAATCAAAAGCAGGGAGCGTTACACTCAAGTTGTTAACCGTTTTTAAATATTCCCGTGTTTTTATCTTTTGAGAGCAGATTTTTCTTTTTGCAACACCAGTTGCATTATTCAACCACTCTGAATCTCCATTATCGATTGTTCATCCCTCACAATGAAAAGACAAAAGAAAATTGCTCCCCGACTGTTCTGAGGGAGTACTGTATCAACTGCAGAGCCATTTTTATATTTACTCGAAAATCGTATCTCCTTCATATTCGTTATTTTTAATGTATTCGTTAGACAGATATCCGACACAATACATGGAACTGTTACGTTACTTTTATTTATGTGCATCAATTTTGCTATGCTTCACTTTTTGTATTATACTAACTGCTGTGTCATTACTTTCGTTCCACCTGAGCATATATGTTAGGCAATCATTCAACGGCCTGTCTAAAGATGCAGTGACAGTAGGCATGATAATTCAAACACGACAGTACCCAAACACTTGGCACTACTTCAATTTGGAGCATGCACCACTTTAAGGATAAAATGTCTCTTATGCTATGCGAGAGTCCTCCGAATTTGTCATCCTGTTAAGTGTCGATCTACAAACACAAACATGTGTACAACGACAGCATGAAGATACACGTTTTAACAGTTGGCACAAGAAGACAAACATGTTGATCGGTGCACAAGGAAGTTTAACACATGTCATGCCAGGGAGTTCGACTAAGGCGGAATAAACTCACAAACAGCAGCGACAGTTATTAATGACAAAAATGTAACAATATTCATGTCAGATCAGTGTGTCTTTGTGTCTCTTGCAAAGACTTAGAGCCAAATATTGTTTTTGACATTGGTAAAATCATCTTATAAGAAAAGGTTGTAGCCTTTGTAAACTGGTAGAAGCGTGTTCAGGATTGAAGTTCTGAAAGAGTTGTAGCTCTTTGTAAGAAGGGGTTATTGCCCAGCTGATTAGTAGAGCTGTGCTTTTTTAACCCGTCTTGGGTTTTCCATGTGATAAAAACCTGTGTCTCTTCTCCTTTTGTGCAAGTGTGTCTTAAATTTGTTTTCTCTGCTCTAAAGTTTTAAAATACTGATTCACCCCCTCCACCTCTCAGCATTTTTCGCTTTTCAATTGGTATTAGAGCCAGTCACTCTCTTCCCGTGCTTAAAAGCTTGAGAGTTCGATCCTTGTGCCCATCATGAGTGCCTTAGAAAGTCTTGCTACGAATCGTGCACCTCTCTTCGATGGGAACAATTTTGCTTTTTGGAGTGTTCGCATGAAGACTTACATCATTTCTCTTGGCTGTGATGTCTATCTCAGTCTTGTAAATGACTATACTATTCCTTCTACTCCTCTTGCAGATGCTGATGGTAAAAAGCAATTTGAGAATAATGCCAAGGCCATGAATGCAATTTTGTGTGGTCTAACTGAAGCTGAATTTGTAAAGGTCATGCACTGTGCTACCGCAAAAGATATTTGGGATAAATTGCATAATGCATATCAAGGTGATGACAAAGTCAGGAAGGCTAAAGTTCAGACTCACCGAGTTGTCTTTGAAGGTCTTCGCATGAAGGATAGTGAAAACATTGCTACTTATTTTCTTTGTGTTGATGAGGTTGTCAACGCTTTAAGAGGTCTAGGTGAAAATGTTGAAGAGAAAACTGTGGTTCAAAAAATTCTTCGTTCTCTTCCCATGAGGCTTGATGCTAAAGTCTCTATTGTTGAAGAAATGTCAGATTTGGACACTCTAACAGTTTACAAATTACATGGTATCTTGACTGCCTATGAGATGCGGCCTACCGTTGAAGGGCCTTCTAAAATTGAATCTGCATTCAAGGCTTCTAAAAGAAGCAAGGACAAAGAAAATAATCTAAGTGAAGGCTCGGATGAGGACTCCAATGAGGAAATAGCTTACCTCATTAGAAGGCTGAAAAGGGCTTACCCATAAATCATGCATGCAAAAAAGCTTGCAAAGTGATCTTGAGTTTACCTTGAAACGCTCGTAGATAAAACAAATCTAACTCCAGTATAACTGAAAACGCTAATACCAGTTTTAACTATGAACGCTCCGCATAATCCGGTTCGGATTATCATGCATTTAACCGGTAAAGAACTTGTACCTGATTAGTCATTTGTTCCTTGTGTGTTTCCTATGACTGGTTGGAATAACCTAGACTGGTTTAAGTGTGACCGGCAAAGTACATTGCTTACTTGTTTAGTCTACCGGTTCATAATTAAGAGTACTGGTATGATGTACTGATGTTCCGGTGGGATTGATGTTTGCCAATGACTTCACCAATGACAACTAAGTTATGTCTACAGTTCTCTAAGGAAAACTTCAGGCTCTGGTGTAACATAATGAAGTTGTACATGAAAACCTGTGAAGAACCGAAATTGGCTCTTCCAGAATGTTTAATGTTAATTGAGAAATAATTGCATCTATATTCCAATAATGTTCATTTCAAGTACAATTTCTGAGAATATATTCATGAAACTCGATTTATCAAAAATCAGAGAAATAACTCACTCTTAATCTATCAACATTAGAACCTTTATTTCCAAACAGTACCACATAATAAATTAATTATGAAAATTCTTAAGGCATCTATATCACCATTAAACACCTTGAAATGGCCACGTTCCAGCTATTGAACCGCCACCTTATGATAATATTTCGATTCCAAGGAATGGTGAGATCCCTCACACGTGACTGCTCCCAAATTGTATGCAGGTCCGGAATTAAGCAATAACGGCCCTGTTGTATCAATATGTGGCCAGAATTTAAAGCCACAACTCCTCCTTTGGTTCACGTGACTGCCCTTTAGCAGTGCGGAACTGCTACAATTGATGCCAACATCCAAGAAATGTCTTCACGGCATCTGCTGGTGAACACGATACTTCCAAACAGATGCAGCAACCTATATCTTCCATGTGCCTAACCCTTTCTTTGACTTTGTCAACTATAAAGAATTTCACTATCAACAATTCACGCCTTCCAATATATACATATGCAGACGCAGCAGTGAGAACACAATCTCTAATGAATTCATTAATCGTATTTCAGAATTTCGTTGTGATGAATTAATCAACACAATTTCTTCAGTAAACTCGAACTCCAGGTTGAATCATTCACCAATCCGATATACAACAGCACCGAATTGTGATCTCAGAGATAATCAGTTGTGAAATTCACCATTATCAGACAATGGCTCAAATCATGCAATGAGGAATCAGTCCTCGAAACCCTAGCCAGGTTTTGTCCTCACAAATTCCAAGAAAAATAATGATTGCATAAGATGAATGAAGTGCTTTTTCGAGTAGAATATATAGCTTTTTCGAAAAAGCACTTTTTAATATTTTCATTTAATTAGCTTTAAAAATAATCTCACTTTATAACATTAAGTTATAAAGTCATAAGTTATTAAATTAAATTAAAATAATTTAATTTAATAACACATTTAAAATATAAGCCATTGAATATCTAACTGCAATCAACGAACTTCTGACAGAGCACCAAGTCCAACTACCCAGTTAGGAATAAGCACTGCCTTGCCAGAAATAGCCACTGCTAAAAATAGACTTACTATAAATAGTAAGTCTCTCAAACTCGAGATTCACTGAAACTCGATCCTGAGATATCTGATGCTCCGTGCAGACACCTTGCTAATCTTGTCCATGCTCACAAAACCACTGACTAAAAATAGTAAGTCGACCTAAATGGTCCGAACGAAGAGCAGACCTGATAATTTGAACCTCCAGAATGGAATCCCAATGCTAGCTCCACCATCTGACCCCCTCTAATCGCCTGATTAGCCTGCGTGGGTCGCCAAACCAAGCTAATCCCATGAGTCTAAAAACAGGGACATTACAAAACCACAGGAGATCAATTTTGGAACCATGTGATCACAGAGTACAACGAACCTACCGGTTCCTTGACGGCTGGTCAACTAATGGTCAGAAGTGAACACATAGCTTCTATGGAAATGATAGCCAGTATGCTGCCTGATAACGTATATACAGAGATTGAAAACCTGACTACAGCTTGTCAAATGTGGGCAAAGCTACAAACTATGTTGTATTGTCCCCGTTTTTCAGACTCTTGGGATTAGCTCATTTGGCAGAGACAGTGGTTGGATTCCATACTGGAGGTTCTAGTTGCCAGGTCTACTCTTTTTTTGGGTCAGATTGGATGACTTACTATTTATAGTAAGTGGTATTTTGGGTATGGCTTTGTTTAGCAGGGTGCCTGCGCAGTGTTATTAGATGTTTCAGGATTGATTATGAGGAATCTCCAGTTTGTGAGACTTACTATTTATAGTAAGTCTATTTTGGTCAGTTGGCTATTTCTAGCAGGGCAGTATGAGCGCGGGGCTCTGTTGTCAGAAGTTAGAATATTTTTGTCAACGCGATTCAGTGGCTTCATATTTTAATTGTGGTTATTAAATTAAGTTATTTTAATTTAATAACTTTATGACTTTAATGTTATAAAACGATGGTGTGTTTAAGAAGCCACATTAGTGAAAATTGTGAAGTGGAAGCTTTTTCATAAAGCTTATAAATATAACATGAAAAAGTCATTCTTCTCACCTTTGTCATTTGATTAAAATTTGTGAAGTGTGAAAAGTTTTCTTTGAAGGAGAAAATCGATTTTTCTCCTGGGGAGCTAGGGTTTGATATTTGGTCTTCAAATTGGAGAGAATATCAATTACATGCTGAATATTTGCAGAGATTTGTTGAGTTGGTAATTTCATTGATATTTTATGATTAATGTGGAATTTGGCATTGAGAAGGAAATCGAAATTCAAGGAGGATTGGTGTTTGGTCTTCATTTGATGGAGAGAGCATCACATTTATCCAAATTTGCTGATACCTGATTGGAACTATTTTTGCTGCTGTCCTAAAGAATTCTGAACTGAATTCACATTGCCATTGAATGGTGTTTTAATTATATGCGAGTTGTGTTAAAGAGGGAAGTCGTACGACATTCCTGGTACCGTATGGAACTGTAAAGAAATCACTCAATTGCTGGTGCTGAGTCCTTCTTGGCGTGAAGTTGTTTGGATGTTTACTGAGCTACGAGTGGGGGTCATGTTGGGTTGCAAGGAGACTAGCTACCAAGGACAGAGAGCATACCTCATAGCTGGTGTCATTACTCATACAAGCTGCGTTAGAAATGTTCTGCAGCCCATTTGAAATTAAGGTGCAAAAATCATATTGTTATTAATTTGTATTTATCTGATAATATTTGATACTGTCTTATTGGGTATTATAGCAAGGCAATGAAGCAAATCTTAAAGATAAATTGCTGATGTATTTATTGAAAACAATTTGGAAAATTTATTGAAATTCCTGTGTTTTGAAAACAATATTAATTTTGCATTTAAATTTGAGAAAAAGGCCAATTTACAAATGAGAGCCAGCTGGGCTCATCACATGTGTACGGAGGCAACCCTCATGTTCAAAGAGCAAAAGTAGAAATCCTCAAAGGCAAATATGATGACATGAAGATGAATGGAGGTGAAGACATTGAGCACTACAACAATAGAATAAAAGAAGTGATGAACTCCATCAAAAGCATTGGAGGAACACTGAGTGAGAAAGATGTGATAAGATACTGAGGACTTTGAGACCATATTATGCTATCAAGATCTCAACCATACAGGAGCTCAGATCAGTGAGCAGATCACAAGTCGCCCTTGACTCTCTTATCGGTAAGTTAACTGCTTTTGAATTAAGCAATTATGATAACAACTTACCTATGTTAGATGTTGCTTTTAAGTCTTTTGTGAATATATCTTCCACTAAGAAAGGAAGAGAGACCGGTAATAGATCTATTGGGAGGTCTGGTCATTTCATTGACAATCTACTCTCAGAAGAACAAGAGAAGGATGAGTTTGAAGCACTCATCTTAAGGAAATTTCCGAGAGGAAAAGGGAAGTACAAAGGGAAACTTCTATTGAAATGTTTTTCTTGTAATAAGATAGGACACATTGTGGCCAGGTGTCCTGAAAATGAAAATAAAGAAAAGTTCAACCGATTCAAGAACAAAGGAAAGGAGTGGTACCTTGCTAAGGAAGGTGTCACTAACAACGAATTTGAAGAATCGGGAGATGATGAAATTGTCTTTGTGGCAATGAAGGAAGAAAGCACAGTGATAAGTGAAATGACGCTTATCTCCAATTCCCACCAATGTGAGGATTGGATCATTGACGGTGGATGTACTCACCACATGACTGGTGACAAAAACAAGTTCATCAGCTTGGAGCTTAGTAATGGTGGATCAGTGACATTTGGAAACAATGCTCCCTCTACTATTAGAGGCAAAGGCTCAATAGCACTTGGTAATGAAGTTGTTTGTGATGGTGTGTACTGGGTAGAAGGATTCATGTACAACATGATGAGTGTGGCACAACTGTACAACAAAGGATACTGATTAGAGTTTGGACAGGGATCATGTATTGTCAATAATCAATATGGAGCACAAGTTGCCATCGGTAGACAGAGCAAAGGGAACCTGGTCTACCTAAACTCAATCGAGGGGGCTTGCCTTATGACAACAACAAAAGGGGAAATATAGAAAATTTGCCTTATGGCAAAAGATGACAATAGTTGGTTGTGGCACAAAAGACTTTGCCACATAAACTTTGACGGTATAGTCAAAGTAAGTAGGAAGAAGTTGGTCAGAGGGCTTCCTGGCATCACAAAGCCAGACATGGCCATGTGCAAAGAATGTCAGTTGGGTAAACTGACAGGTACAAGCTTCAGCAGCAAGTCTTATTCAGCTGAGAATGTACTGGATCTTGTTCACATAGATCTGTGTGGACCAATGAGGACGAAGAGCTACTATGGAGAAAGGTATTTTATGCTCTTTGTAGATGATTTTTCAAGGATAATGTGGACGCTATTCCTAAAAGAAAAATCAGAGGGCTTTCATATGTTTAAAATCTACAAGGTCGAAGTGGAGAAGGAGACCGGTAAGAACTTGAAGTGTCTAAGGTCAGAGAGAGGAGGTGAGTACACCTCTAAAGAGTTTATTAACTACTGTGAAGAATAGGGGGTAAAAAGGCAGATGTCTACACTAAGAACCCCTCAACAAAATGGAGTCACTGAAAGAAGAAATACGACTCTAGTAGACTATGCAAGAACTCTGATGATTCAAAAGGATCTACCCCATCACTTCTGGAGAGAACCAATCAACACGGCTGTATATACACTGAACTGGGTTCAAGTCAAGAAAGGAATCGGTAAAACTCCATATGAGTTATGGTTTGGTCATACTCCCAGTGTAAACTATTTCAGAGTATTTGGAAGCAGTTGTTACATCAAGAGAGATGCTTACTCTGGCAAGTTTGAGCCAAAGAGTGATGAAGGCGCCTTTTTGGGTTACTCCACCAAAAGTAAAGCCTATGAGTGTCTGAACAAAAGGATGCGAAAAATAGTGGAGAGTGCAAACGTGAAGATAGATGAGCATTCATAATCGAGTGATAAGATCAGTCAAGGTGAATCTAACAATCACCAAGGCCATGACGTAAATGACCAAATAGAATTCAATGATATAATAACCACTGATGAAGGAGAACAGGTAAACAGACCCATGGAACAGGCTAATGTGCCTGAGCAAGGAAGGGATCAAAACATAAGACCAATTGAAGAAGATGAACAACAAGATGTTCATGATCTTGCTGGAAATGTTCCTCAACCGAAAAGAGAAGACTAAGACCTTCACTCCACTGATAACATTATTGGTGATAAATGTGCCTCAACTAGAAAGAGAAGACTGGTATGTCATCTATCACTCCACTAATAACATTATTGGTGATAAATGTGACAACATTCTAACCAGGAGAAGGGCTAGAAAAAGTACTTGCTTGCTTTCCAGCATAGAGCCTAAATCTACCAGAGAAGCTCTGGAGGATGACAACTAGGTCGAGGCAATGGAAGACGAGCTAGAGAAAATAGCAAAGAATAAAACATGGACTCTTGTACCCAGACTTGAGGACAAGAATGTTATAGGCACCAAGTGGGTGTTCAGAAACAAACTGAATGAAGAAGGAAAGGTGATAAGGAACAAGGTAAGGCTAGTCTGCAAAGGATATGCACAGGAAGCAGGACTAGACTATGGGGAAACCTTTTGCACCAGTACCAAGACTAGAAAGGGTAAGAATTCTACTTGCCTATGCTGCCGATAAATGTTTAAAGTATATCAAATGGTTGTAAAATCTGCATTTTTGAATGGTATACTGGAAGAGGAAGTATACATAGAACAGCCGGAGGGCTTCTCATCCACAGAGAAAACTAATATGGTCTACAAATTGAAGAAGGCTCTCTATGGACTGAAGCAAGCCCCAAAGGCTTGGTATGAGAGATTACACTCATACCTCCTAAGCATAGGATTCACAAGAACAAGTGACAACAACAATATGTATCTTAAGACCGGTAAAGAAGGAAACTTGATTGCTAAAATATTTGTGGATGATATCATCTTCGGAGGTGATGATAAAATGAGCAAAGACTTTGCTAAAGAGATGAAAGAATTTGAAATGTCCATGATTGGAGCAATAAAATTCTTCATAGGCCTACAAGTCCACCAACTCAATAAAAGTATATTCATATCTGAGTCCAAGTATATTAAAGAGATTTTTAAAACATTTGGGCTAGAAGAATCCAAACCGGTTGGCACACCAAAGATAACTAACTGCAAGTTATCAAAGGAGGATGATGCCAAAGAGGTTAATGAGACACTTTACCGATCAATGATTGGTAAACTTCAGTATGTTGTGCACAGTCGATTGGACATTGCACATGCAATAGGTATTGTGGCAAGATTCTTTGCTAACCCAAAAGAGACACATTTGATAGCAGTAAGAGAATCTTTAGACATCTTAAGGGGACTGAAGAATATGGTCTTTGGTTTCCTTACAAAGGAGGTTTCGAGGTAAAAGTGTTCACTGATGCAGACTGGGTCGGTACATTGATGACAGAAAGAGCGCAAGTGCAGGTGCATTCTTTCTCGGAGAAAGGATTGTGTCATTGACAATTAAGAAGCAAAACTGCATATCACAATCCACAACAGAGGCTGAGTGTGTTGCTGCAACAATCAACTACACAGGTAATCTGGATAAAACAAATATTAGAAGGAATCCAAGAACAGTTACCTGAACCGATAGCAATATTCTATGACAACACGAGTGCAATCAACATATCCAAAAATCTTGTTATGCACTCAAAGACAAAGCACATTGTTATAAAGTATCACTATCTGAGGGAGCAAGTGCAAAACAAAGAAGTCAAGATGGAATATGTTCCCACAAAAGAACAAGTAGCTGACATATTCACAAAGCCTTTACCGAAGAGTACCTTTGAATATCTCAGTGGTAAATGAGGGGTAATTCCCCTTCATGATCTTCAGTAAAAGGACAGAGGAGATCATCAATCCGACAAGCTCAAACAGAGGAAACAACCTCATCTAAACCGGATTGGTGACCAAGGACCACTACTCGAAGGGGGAGAACTCATCAGAAAGGATGGTCGTTTGACAAGCCTTTGGCATTATTGTTAAAGGGGAAGATAATCGAAGAAGTATTATTGGACCTATAACACAGTATTTGCCATCAATGCCAAAGGGGGAGATTGTTGGCATTACCGGTGAGGATACAACCGATAAATAGTAAAGTGGTGTTGTTATTGATGTCATTAAATGTCTAAGCTAGCAATGTCCAAATACTAGGGAACAGGTGACAAGTGAAACTCTTTAGACAACTAATGACTGATGACACGGTGATGAGCAGCAATGCACTTATTGCTCTGAGAAGTGATCGGTGAAGTCACTAACCGGTGCAGTGACCGATGAAGACAGAGACCGGAGCAGTGACCGGTGAAGTCACTAACCGGAGTGGTGACCGATGAAGATAGAGTCTAGAACACTGGATAAGGAAAGATGTGACCGGTGAAAGAGATGATCGTTAAGATATCATTGAGACAAGTGAAAGGCACGGTTGACGGATTCTTAAGAGACTCTTCTACCGAGATTTGTTGCACAAATCACACAGTATTTTCTATTACAGAAAAGACCAGTGAAAGGCATAGTTGAAGGATACTGAGGAGATTCTTTTGCTAAGATTTATTGCATAAATCATGGAGGAATTTCTTCTAAGGGAAAGTATGCGACACGTATCTGATATTTCCGTTACAAGACTGAAACTTCCATTAAGGGAAAGCTTGTGTCACACATCTTATGTTTCCTCACATGACTAAAACACGACTGGATGATGGATCAAAAGGAGATCTTCACGGAGATCGCAACAACAAAGAACAAGAAGATTTGTCCCTCGCTCTACAAGAAGTCTATTTATTGTTCAGTCAACGAAGAAAATCATTTGCCTTCATTCTACCAAAGAGAAAGACTGAAATTGTACGCTAATCAAAGCTAGTGTAAGGGAAAAGGAGAAGAGAAGAAGGAAAAAGGAGGAGAGTGTGCAAGGAAGCACAATAACTTGAAGAGAGCATACCTGTGGTGCCAGGTGATGACTCTCAGTGGATGAAATAGTGATCTTATTAGGCTCAGCAAAGCCATTTCAAAGGATCAACGCCTCTATTGCTCTCTAACAATTGCAATAGTCAAATCTCAGTATTTGGGTGGATGTTAGCAAGTCCCTTGTATCAAATCCCTTAACCGGGTGACATCTAGTAGATGTTCTAAAGTCCTTTGACAAGGCAGGCTTTAACAGGCCTTATTTTAAATCCCTTAATCGGGTCGCACCTAATAGTATGTTTGTGATCCCTTAAAAGGGAAGGCTTTTCACAGGGCGCACTTCAAAAGAGTGCAAATTTTTTTGAGTTCTACTCACATCGTGGGTTTCTCCCGTTTTGGGTTTCCGCGCAATATATCTGGTGTTATATGTTGTTGTGATCTTGTGTTGATTATCTTTTATAGGATCTGTTTTGTATGCAGTAATAGTCAATAGATCTTAGAGTTTTTTCAAGTTTTAGTGGGTGCAGATTCACCCCTCCCCCCTCAGCACTGGTTGGGACCATCAACATGTTCCTGTATACCAGTGTCATGTAATCATGTTGCAAGTGCTTTAAGCCTTGTAGCATTGAATAAGTCAAAGGTAGTTAATGAGTTAGTTGGTTATTAAATCAAAGTGGTTGAGGGTTTCCTCTTTTCTCTCGTCTTCTCTCTCCTATTTTCCTATATAAAGCAGGAGATTATTGTAAATAATCATCTTTTGTTTTAGGCAAGAAAGCTATGCTTCAAAAGCTTGTGTGGTGAAAACTTTGTGTTTCATTGTGCAAATTTTCAAAAGTGAGTGAAAGGAGCAAGATTTTCCAAACTTTGTATTGCAAGCCTTGCGATTGAATGATGTTTTCTTATGTTGCATTATTTAATCGTTCTTGAGTTCACTTTATAATTTAACTTGTGTGAATCATTTGAGTTTTAGTTCGCCTTTTGAGAGACTTTGAGCTACATGAGGAGGATTGCTATAATTTAATAGTGGCTGCAAATACTAGGAGTTGAAGACTTTGAGCTTCAATTTTGAGTGTTTTCTTTTAATTTCAGAATTATTAGTGAGAGACTTTGAGCCTCGCTATTGGTTCTAGTTATTCTTCAAATAGGATTAATCACAAGAGACTTTGGGCTCTTGTCTTAATCTACCAAATATAATCATAACTGTTGCCTTAGGAGTTGTTCTTACGTGAACTACCGAGTCACCAATATTATCGTAGTAGTAGGAGTTGAAATTGAGCTTCAATTTCGATTGTTTTCTTTTAATTTCAAAATTATTAGTGAGAGACTTTGAGCCTCACTATTGGTTCTAGTTATTTTTCAAATAGGATTAATCACAAGAGACTTTGGGCTCTTGTCTTAATCTACCAAATATAATCGTAACTGCTGCCTTAGGAGTTGTTCTTATGTCAACTACCGAGTCACTAGTATTATCGTAGCAGTAGGAGATATTTGTAGAATTAGAAAGTTATTATTACTTGTGAATCTTTCCTGAAAAGTGAGGAAAAGATTGAAAGAATCACCCCTTTGTTTAATTTCGGTTGAAATCCTATTGAAGCCACCTGTGGTAAGAAGGGAGCCTCCCTTATCGCTGAGAGGAGAGATTTATCTCATTATACCATTGCCTAAAGTTACAAATTTTGTAAGGTGCAGTCTTAGCGGCTTACAAAATATTTAGCCAACACATCAAAAGAACCACAATAAAAAACCAAACACATCGATTCATCAGATCTCAAAATTTGGTTGCACCTTCCTCATTGTCACGATGAGTTTGTTGTCGAAGTGCACCACTACCTTATGTATTCCTTACTTGATGGTTGTAAGTTCATGTATAACACTCCCATGTATAATGGAATTTATTCTACTTATATATTGCAATTTGAACACTCTCATGAACTTCCAAGAACCAAAGTCATTATCTAGAAGGCTTGTATACCACTTTCTTGCACTCTCTAAAGATTTCACAATTAATTTCATAATTGCACCCTAATGAACAATTCCATATCTATTGGTGACATTGATAAAATATCTTACATGTTTTTGTCCTTCGATTGTATTATTACCCTATAACCTTGGTATCTTTTCTCTTATGTCAATGGGAACTGCTTTAGGATAATGAGGGATCCCAAAGAAATCTAGGATTCCAATAGGCTACTTTGCAAGTGGGTATCTCTAAGTTTGTTTTCTAAATATAGACCTTGCATTAGGCATTTCGACAAATTGTTAGGCATTGATGTGGTAATGGCTGATTTGAGTCATTATGGCCATAATTTTTGTTTTGTGGATCAGCTACTTCGGCTGATAATTGAGCATGTTGAATGATTGGTTTCTTGATACTCTATTTGCTCTTAAAGCTTTTGCTACTTCTAACTAATGCAGTCAAGAAAGTCCATGTCCTTATTAATAATCCTTAACTATGATCAATGTTTGAATGTGTAGGCGCATGAACATCATGGAATGCAATATCATGTTCAAGTTCATTTCCATTTGATAATGTAGGGGATATAGGATGTGAACCAACAAGCTGGGTTTCCTTTCTATGGGCTTATCTTTTCTTTGCACATTATAATCATGCTTATGAATTCTCCTATGAAGTTTGATTTGGTTATCATTTGAATCTTTAGGGGTGTATTGATATTGACATCTTAAAATATCAAATGCATTATCTCTATTGAATGTACCTACTTGATCTTAATAGTATAGTCTAGATGGCTTACCAACACTTTGAACTTTTCAAGTAGCTTGTGCTTTCCTTGCATGAGACGATTTATTGTCTTGTCCATCTTAAGACTTTCTTCTTCTCTTCATTATTAAACTTGTTATGAGCTTGATCTCCAAGCTAGGTTTTGTTCAATAGAGTCTCTATACTTCCCTTGATAGAGAGAAAATTTCATTGTTGGCTAAGGCCTTTAGAATATAAACCAAAGTTCTATCTCCTTGACAATGAGGATGTGGGGAACTAGGAGTTGTGGAGAAAGTTCATGGGAAATCTGCAAGGAAGGAAATAGAAAGAGTGTAATGTTCCAATTTGTATGGTAAGTTGCATGACCATTTGCGTATCTAGGGATTCAACATTTTTGGCATTTGACGATGGCATTGACCTCAATTGGTGATTTGGATTGAAGTGATACTTTCCAATCCGTTTTTGGGCTCTTGGGCTATTCACCAGACATCTCGAAGATCACACCTAATTTTAGTAAGCTGCCCGATTGGCACCTATCATCTTCTCACAACTTTAATTTCTTCCTGGCATGTTCAGTTTTGGGTTTGGGTACTATTTTGAAATTTTCATACCATCACCCCATTACAAATGGGGAAACCCCTCTTTTTACTTTGGTAGTTAGTAGTTTGTTGGTTTTAGTTCTAGTTTGGCAACATTTCGAGGTCTTGAAGTTGATAAGGTTGAAATCTTAGGCAAGACTGAGGTGCAAGTCAAAGTCTTGTAGTGGATAGAGTTTTCAATTGCAAGTCATTCTCCACACTTAATTTAAATTTGATCTCAAATGGAGAAGGAAAATCTTTGGCAAATGTGGGGAATTGAGTCGAGTGTTGATGAAAACGTCTGATTTGAACATGTTAAACACCCAACGCTTAATTAAAGTTTAAACATCTGCTATAGTTGATGGATCCCAAGATCATGGTGATTTCCGCCCAATTGGTGGGCTTCCAAAATCTATCAATCTCAAGGAAAGTGTAGAATTCAATCATGGAATCAAGTGTGCAGTCTCTCTACAAATTGCAATCAAATTGATGAAGTTTTTGTGATGGAGTAAAGGCCTGATAACAAGATGAAATGAGTGTGATGAATGAGTTTTACCGAACACACAGCACAATTTGAAGGTAAGCTTAATGTTGGAGCCCAAGGGAGGCTTGATTTTCGCCCTCTCTTTGGGGCTCCAAGGTCAACTACACTCTAATTTCCACCCAATTTGTGAGGCTTCAAACTTGCGAATTGAGGCATGGTGAAAGTTAAATTGTCAAAACAAGGCAATCCCTTGAGACAAAGGCTTGGACAAAGGTGATCTAGTTGCTATTAAAATGTTGTCAAAAGCTTAAGTAACTTGATTTGATCGCCCTACTTATCAAACAAACAAATCTCAACAAGAGGTGTAAGATTTGAGGTTGAAATATTGAAAAGCCAAGAGTAAGATTGTAAATTCAAAATATTAGTTGACACCTTGCATTTTTTCTCGAAACGAAACTTGGAAGGAGCCCAAGCAAGGTCAGATTTTTGGCTTTGTTGGGGCTCCAAGGCCAATAACCCGTGTAATTCTGCCCAGATTTTGGAGGAAATCAGAATCATGTATGGAAATATTTGGCATTGAGATGATGAAATCGAAACAAGGAGAGAGAAAATCAGTCTTTACATTATATGTTCCAACACTTGGGACAATTTTGAGAATAAAATTTGTTGGCATATTTGAGTTGTCATTGCATAAGTTTAAGGCAAACATCAATCCCACCGGTAAACCGGTAGATCACTCATACTCCTTAATAGGCATCGGTAGACATAACAGAGTATATGTACCGGTAGACCAAACAGAGTGTCTACAACCGGTCTATAGAACATATAGGGGATGTATGAACAACCGGGTATAAGATTGATACCGGTTGACTGCATGTTAATCCGCACTAGATTTGTTACATTTTTTTTCATTGAAATTGAGTCACTGTTGTCTGTGAGTGTGTTTGTGTTGATGACATGTGTTGAATGCCGATCAACGGATTGTCTTTTGTTTTGGTTTGACAACAAGACACTTGAAAGATTTTCATATGGAGGACTCTCAAAACATCTGAGACGTGCTCATTATAAATCGTGCATCCCAACTCAGGCTATGTATGATGACAAATAGAGAAACTTGAAACGATTTTGAGAATATGTTTTTGGCTGTGCGTAGAGGAGTGTGAAAAAGGATGGCATCTGATGTGTAAGTAACGTGGGCAAGCAATAGACAAAAACCACATGTCAGAACCATAGATAACAATACACGGGACCCGGCACATAAGGGATTAGGGAGATGCATTAAAGAATAATGTGTAAAAGACATGGTGTCTTTTATTCAACATAGAGACATTTCTTTGAACTTTCAAACATTGCGGATAGTAAAAACCACAGCTGGCATTAGAGTAGAGAAAATGCGCTGTGTCAGGAAGATGACAAGTAATGGAGTTTGCACCAATATATGGGTGCTTAGCTAAGGTAAAATAGCGTTGTGAAACATCTTTTAAAAAAAGGAGGCAAGTAAGGATCGGGTGGGCAGCTGGAGTGGTTCGTTTATGAAACGATACACAAGTTGACAGTTTTGAATGATTAAAAACTGCATACACAGAGTAAAAATAAAAATACGAAGCATATACGTGAGGCTTTCACAAAACGGCTCTGTGGGCAGTTACGTTTCTTTTTCTTCGTTCATTGCTAAAAACCAACAGTCGATTGACAAGGAAAAATACGGCTTCCAAGAGCGATAAGAGTATACCTTCGAATTTGATAAAAAAACGGTGACCAGAAAAACAAAAAACGCATGAGAAGGTCTCAAAAAGGCTGGGTGATCAGGAACGTTTTCCGTGAGGGAGAAAAGAGGTTTCTCATGCGGCCAAAAGCTTACTCTGATATGGAGTATACACAGTGTTGATTGTGGAAGTATAATCATCTTCTTGAATACGAATGGAGACTCTGATAAAAGGAGATACGGCAAGGAGTTTTATTTATTACGGCACTGGTCTTTGAATCAATATAGCACAGTGAAGTCTGAAAACGCGTGTAGTAGTTGGAAATCATAGTGTGTGTGTGTAAAGAAAATAAGTAAAGGCACCGGTTTTTTGAAGATGATATGCAGAGAACTTTTCAAACAAGGAATATATCATTGAACGGAGTGCGGGTATAAGGGTGTGCTCTTAGCGCAAGTTAAATGCATGAGCATTCTTGATAATAAGCAGGTTGGACATTTTTGAGGTGTTGTGTTTTGATATAAAAGGGGAAGTATTATCAAAAATTCTTGGAGACTGAACAGTTTCAGACATCTATAGGATATACAAGTTTTTGATGTGCAACAAAGATTTGCCTTCAGCTGATTTGACAGATTCGAATGATATTTTCTTTTGTATTTGGAGTGTTGTTAATCTGGCTGCTTGTTCTTGAATTGAATTTGTTCGTGGTAGTCTGCTAAAGCATTTGTGAGTCTTTATGGTTTTGTAAAGATAGAAGTTTACTTGTGGTTGTAATCCAAAAATCTATCTTCGTGAAAAAGGTTGTAGCCTTGAGTATACTGGTTGAAGTCAGTTTAGAGTTGTAGCTCTTTGTAAGAAGGGGTTGTTGCCCAAGTGATTAGAGAAACCGTGGTTTTTTAACCCTGTTGGGTTTTCCACGTGATAAAATTCTGTGTCTCATCCTCTTTTGTGTGTGTGTCTCTACTTTAATTGTTTTGCATTAAAGTTTAAAAACGCTGATTCACCCCCTCCCCCTCTCAGCATTTTTGTTTTTCAATTGGTATCAGAGCCAGTCACTCTCTTCCCGTGCTTAAAAGTTGGAGAGTTCGATCCTTGTGCCCATCAGGAGTGCCTTAGAAGGTCTTGCTACAAACTGTGCCCCTCTCTTTGATGGAAACAACTTTGCTTTCTCGAGTGTTTGCATTAAAACTTATATCATGTCTCTTGGCTGTGATGTGTATCTTAGTCTCGTAAATGGCTATACTATCCTTGCTACTCCTCCTGCAGATGCGGATAGTAAAAAGGAATTTGAGAATAATGCCAAGGCCATGAATGCAATTTTGTGTGGTCTAAATGAGGCCAAATTTGTAAAGGTCATGCACTGCGCTACAGCAAAAGAAATTTGGGATAAATTGCACAATGCATATCAAGGTGATGACAAAGTCAGGAAAGCTAAGGTTCAAACTCACAGGGTTGTCTTTGAAGGTCTTCGAATGAAGGACAATGAAAACATTGCTGCATATTTTCTGCATGTTGATGAGGTTGTCAACGCTTTGAGAGGTCTAGGTGAAAGTGTTGAAGAGAAAACTGTGGTTCAGAAGATTCTTCGTTCTCTTCCCATGAGACTTGATGCTAAATTCTCTGTTGTTGAAGAAATGTCAGATTTAGACACTCTGACTGTTGATAAACTACATGGTATCTTGACTGCATATGAGATGAGGACTACGGTTGAAGGGACCTCTAAATCTGAATCTGCATTTAAGGCTTCTAAAAGAAGCAAGGACAAAGAGAACAATCCAAGTGAAGGCTTGGATGAGGACTCTAATGAGGAAATAACTTACCTCATTAGAAGGTTGAAAAAGGGCTTTAACAAAAACAAAGGCAAGTCTGGTCTGAAATGGTTCAACTGCGGAAAGCTTGGTCACTTTGCCTCTAAGTGTCCATTTGATTAAGAAGAGGACAACAATGATGAAAACGAATTCAAACATCGGAAATCTAGGAGGTTTGCCAAGAAAAATTGAAAATTTGAAAAGGGCAAGAACGTGTTGTTTTCAAAAAATGACAGCGGTGATTCTTCAAGCAATGAGAGCGATTCTAGGATAAGTGAAGTCATGTTCATGGCTATTAATGATGTGGCTATTGATGATGTGAGTTCTGATAAAATTGGAGATGATGAAGATGATGAAGTAGACCTTGATCTTGAATTGATTTCAGCTCTTTCTGAGATTAAGAAACTGAAGAAAAAAAATTTAAATCTTGTGGATCTTTTGCAAGTTGAGACTACTAAAAAGTTGAAGATTGTTACATCTCTTAAAGAGGCTGAAACTCAGCTTGTTGATATTAAAATTCTGAATGAGGAGGCCAAAAAGATTCGTGAGGCTCTGGAAAATCAGATTCAGTTAAAGGAAGAAAACATTGCCAAGTTGGAAGCTGAAATTGTTTCTCTTAGAAACATTGGTAAAACATCTATGCTCTCAAGTGAAGAACTGACTTTCAGCTGTGGTAAAGTCACATTAGATGACGTCCTTAGCTCTCAAAGACCCACCAAAGATAAAAGAGGAGTTGGTATGCAATCTGATCTAAACTCTTCACCACCAGAATGTAGTCAGCCTCCTACCTTTTTTCTATGGCTACTGTTTTGCTGTAATTACTTTGGACATAGAGCTGCTGATTGTAGAGCTGCTCCCTATAAGAATCATTTTCAACATGATAGAAATGTTTTTAGGAAGTACAACTTGATTTGCTACAACTGTAATAAGTTTGGCCATACATCTAGATTTTGCAACAACTATAGTGCAGATTTGTTTTACAATGTAGAACTTAAAAGGACTAAAGTAGCCAAGGTTTGGAGAAAGAAAGTTCAAAAGACTCCTCTTAAAGCTCTTGTTGTTCAAACAACCCTTCTAGCTAGTAGTGAGAAGGATATATGGTATGTTGACAGTGGCTGCTTCCGACATATGACAGGTGACTTGAGTAAGTTTCATTCTCTCAAGAAAATGAAAGGTGGTAAAGTTAGATTTGGTGGTAGCTCTTCTGCACAGGTTATAGGTACAGTCCTAATTAATAATGATGAAACCATAGTTCAAAATATAGTTATCGGCAACTTATCGCCGAGGGCAAAAAAATAAAATCGAGATATATCGGAGATAAGTCGGGAACTTATCGGGAACTTAAAAAATGGCTTAAATTTAATTAGAAATGCATTTTTTTTGCAAAATTCAATAAGGAGATTCATCTAATGAGTTAGTAAATGAGTAAACAAACCAAACAAGCTGATCTAGATATATATAAATGCAAATATGTATCAAAATTGCATCCTCATGTGGAATGCTGATGGCTGGTAGCCATAGTCTGATAGTCTGAACTCTGAAGAAAACTAAAAACAACAAATTGTCTTTGTAAAACTATAAGCAAATACATATGCGAAGTTGGCAAGTACAATATCAAACAGTAAACTAGTCTACATCTTCCTCTTCCCCTTCCTAGTAGCTCTGCCTCTACTAAAAACTATTGGAGTGGGAGGGGGTCTAGCCCTAGTAGTCCGCTGTGGTTGTGCCACCTCCCTCTGTACAACTGGCTGTGATTGGACCTCCACCCTAGATGTAGATGGTGCTGACACTGGCAATGACTCCTCATCATCTGTATCCTCCAGCTCCTCACTGTCACTGCTCTCATGATCATCCTCTTGAATGTCATCCAATCCTGCTGCAAATCCATCCTCCTCCATAGCCTGCCTCTCCAAATCATAGATGTCATCCTCTGTGAACAATGGAGGCTGCTCTTGTGATGTCCAATCATAGTACGGATCTATGTCATCCAAATCAAGTGGCCCTGCTTCTGGTAACTCTACCTTTCTTATGTGCAAGTTAAGATTATATTGCACATAAACAAGGTCATTGAGGTGTTTCTGTGCTAACTTGTTCCTCTTCTTCGTGTGAATGGCCTCAAATAAACTCCAATTACGCTCACAACTAAATGAGCTACATGGCTGACATAAGATGCACAAGGCAAGATTTTGCAGATTTGGGACATTCCCACCCCAATTTTGCCACCAAGCATCTGCAAGATAAATATTAAAGAGTTAGAAAGAAAGGTGAAAACATATTTTAGTAACTTAGTTTTTATCTACTTATCATGCATGTGAAAGACAACAAAAATCCAAATATTGTACCTGGGGTTTGAGTCTTTCTTCCTCTTCTTGCACAGTCTGAGGATGAGGAGAAGAGCTTGCTCGTTGCATTCTGATACACTTCCATCTCAGCCACAATGAGGTCTCTCACCTCAACCTCAGGTACCATCCTCTGCATGCAATCAATGAAGCCCTCCATGACCTCTCCATTGGGATCCCTGTAGGATGGCGAGAAGTGAAAAGAAGGGTTGAGGAAGTACCCCGCTGCATGAATGGGTTGGTGGAGCTGATTGTTCCACCTCCTATCAATAATTTCCCATATGGGGTCAAATTTTAGGCTGTTCCCCTTATACATATTTTTTACAGCCTCTTTGGCCTTATCCATGGCCTCATAAAGATACCCCATTTGGGTTTGATCCCCATCTACCAAGCGGAGAACTCTAACCAAGGGCTCTGTCATTTACAATTGAAAAGTAGAAAAAGATTATCATTAATTATAGACTAGAGCTCCAAATTAATAATGAAAGACTTGATTCTTGAATACAAAAAAATTAAATATTCAACTTTTGAAGTTTCAAAGATACCTTCACAATTTCTGTAGCATCTTCAAAAAACTGGTTGTCAAAGACAATGTATGCAACACTTTGACCATCAGCCTTCTTTGAATAATTTGAGTCTAACCATGGTGGACTCACAAACAATTGCTTCAAAGCATTCAAAGAACCAAGAACACTTTGCAACATTAAGAAAATCGTTGCAAACCTTGTAGCTGCAGGTCTAACCAACTCCTTCCCATGGGTGAATTTTCTCATCAAAGCGAGAACCCAAGGGTGATTGTAGATATATTTTGTTATCTTTTTTGCATCCTCTACAACCGATTTCACCCAATCCAATTTTCCTATGTCCTCCAAAAGAAGGTCAAGGACGTGCGCTGCACAAGGAGACCAAAAAAGTGTGTTATACTTATTTTGGAGGATCCTGCCCGCTGCCACATATGCCGCTGCATTGTCGGTTATTACTTGCACCACATTAGCAACCCCTACCTCCATCACAACTTGCTCTAACATTAGAGCCAAAGTTTCAGCTGTCTTTATTTTGTCTGAGGCCAAATTGTTTCCATTGCAATTTTTGGTCTTCTACCACTTCATTGGGCCTAGTAACAACATCTTTGAGCAATCTACAAGAAAAAAATAAAAATAACATTTAAGTACACAACTTTGTTTAAAAAAATTACATTCAACAAAAATAAGTAAATTGTAAAACCGTAAAAGTTAACTAACCTCCCACTCAAGTCTGCAGGAGTAGGTGCCTTGTAGCCCTTTCCCGCTACAGTGATTCCTGTCACAAAATTCAGCCAATAGGGACTTGCTGCAACATTGAAGGGGATATTGTTAAAAAATTAAAAATCAGTACATTGAATGTCAACTTGCCGATGCACATCGCTGTTCCACCCAATACTCTCTAGTGATGGTTGTGCTCCAGGTGTGTTTCTGGGCACAAAAAAATTGTCTATAAGAGATGAGCGTGGTGCTGGTCTACTAGAACCAGCGGAAGTGGAAGGCGAGGACAAGGTAGATTTGCGGATCCGTGGGCCACGATGAGAGCCCACTATGCCCTCAAGTGTTGCTTCATCTTCTTCAAGGGTGGATGGGATACCTAGTCACAAATCACAACCCACATTATTTCATTATGATTATAAAATAATAAAATTATAAATGATTCTTAAAAATGAGACAGTGTGAGATACCTTGCGAATCAGAAATGGCTGCCCTCATGGCCAATTTTGCCCTTTCCCTTCGCAACTTTTTCTCTTCTTGGGCAGCAAGCAAGGCATTCATCTCTCTCATTATTTCAGGGGTGGTGGCGTCACAAACCCTTGTGTCACGCTTTGTGATCCCTCCAAGGTGGTATTTCAAACGAGATATGCCTCCACTAACTAGTTTTTCACATCTTATGCATATCACGGTATTATATTCGGGTCCTTCAAAAGCATATGCCCATGCCTTGTCTCTAGCCCCTTTAGGGCGCGTTCCTACATATCCCGATGGACATGCATCTACTGGAGTACTGGCAGAACTTCCAGCTGAGCCAGTTGTAGAGGAATCCCTATTTGCCATTTTGATGAAGAATCAAACTGCATGTCACATACAAAATGAGGGCACAAATTTAGAAATTTAACAAAGAAATTTAAAAACAAACTAAGTTAGTTTAAAACTTTAAATAAGTTTAAACATAGCTGAAATTTGAAAGAAAAAACAAAAAAACTTGAAAGGTTATGAAATTTTTGAGAAAATATGAAGTTTTTGAGAAAACTATGAAAAATTTGCAAAAATTGCTAAAAAATGGTGTTAGATCTTATTCATTACGTTCTAAAACAAGTTAGAGTAGATTGGAAATGATATTAGATAGTTTGTATAAACTTGAATGCATTTAATATGAGAAAAAATGATTTTTTTTTAAAAAGGGAAAGAACATTGAAAACCTACTTTTGATTTTGAATTTGCTTGAAAAATCCCTTTGAATCCACTCCGAATCGATCCAAAATATGTCAAATGCTGATGTTTCTCCTCCAAAACCCTTCTCGCTATGTTTTCTCTCCACAAAAAATCACTAGTAGTCGAAAAAAAACAAACTGGGCGTTTAAACTGCCGTCTGCGTTTTAACCTTGCTGCTGCCGCGATAAATCGCGATAAGTAATGCACTTATCGCCGATAAGTGCGACTTATCGGCGATAAATTTGGCAGGCGATAAGTATACAAGTTTTATCGCCCTGCCAAACTTATCGCGATAAGTTGACTTATCGCCGATAAATCGGCGATATTTTGATCTATGGATGAAACTATTGTTGAGAATGTTCTTTATGTAGAAGGGTTGAAACATAATTTGTTAAGTGTAAACCAGTTATGTGATCAAGCTTATGATCTCAGTTTTAACTCTAATGTTTGCTCTATTAAAAAGGGAATCGATGTCATAGCGAAAGCTACTAGAGCAGCTAATAATCTCTACATTCTTGATGATTCTAATGATGAGACATGATGTTTGAGCAAGGTAGAGGATGCTTGGCTTTGGCACAAGCGGTTTGGGCATGTTAACTTTGACAATCTTATCAAAATCAGCAAAAAGAAGGCTGTTAGAGATATGCCTATGTTAGAAAAACCAGCAGATGTTGTTTGCAAAAATTGTCAAGAAGGCAAACAAACTAGAGCTTCCTTCAAACCAAAAAATGAGTTCAACAGTAGGCAACATATCTTCAAGGTGAGAAATATTTTATGCTCCTTATTGATAACTTTACTCGCATGACATGGGTTACATTCCTAGAAGAAAAATCAGAAGCTTTAGAGAAGTTTAAGATTTTTAAAAGTCTGATTGAAAATGAAATGGACATGAAAATCAAATGCTTGCATTCTAATAATGGGGGAAAATTCACTTCTAATGAGTTTGTCAAGTTTTGTGAGCAACATGGTATCAAAAAACAGGTTTCAGCCCCTAGAACACCACAACAAAATGGTGTTGTGGAAAGGAAAAATAGAACCGTTCAAGAAATGGCACGTTGCATGATGAATGAAAGAAAGGTAAAAGATATATTTTGGAGAGAGGCTGTACACACATTAGTTATATTCAGAATAGAACATTGTTGAGACCAAAGCTCAAGAAGACTCCATATGAACTCTGGAAAAGTAAACCAGCCACTGTTAAGTACTTTAAAATTTTTGGAAGTCCATGCTACATTAGGAGAGATGAAGATAATTTGGGTAAGTTTGAATCTAGAGCTGATGAAGGTATTTTTCTTGGCTATTCCTCTAAAAGTAAGGCATACAAATGCTATAATAAAAGGCTGCATAAATTAGTAGAGAGTGCAAATGTTAAGGTTCATGAGGTTACTAATCAATTTGGTGAGAATGATGACAGCCCCGAAAAAAGGAAAACTCAAACTAGCACTATGGTATCTTCAAAAACTCAAACCAGCACTGTTGTACCCTCTTCTCCTCCACATGTTCAAGTTGGAACAACTAGCAAGTGTGGTGAGAATGCTAAAGGTAAAGTACAATCTGCTCATGAAGAATCATGTGATGTCCCCTTCTAGCTAGCGACATCATACTAGTAAGTGATTAGCCTATCAATGGATCCTCGTAGGCTAGTAGGCATGGATAGGGGGTCTTTTCAGGCATAGTGAAGGTATGGTTTTCAGATGGTTTAGTAGTGGCAGAGTTCAGTGTTTTCAGTTGGCTTAAGAGATTGTTTTTGGCTCAGTTATATGGATTTTGCTATTTTTAGCAAAGGTTTCTATATTTGAGTTTATTTTTGAGCCATAGAGATGGACCCCTGCTATTTTTAGAAATATTATTTGATCACGTGGGAAATTATTATGCCAACTCCAGTTCCAGACGGTTAAGCTAAATTCTCATTTTTGAGGGAGTTATTCAGTTTTCAGTGACTATATATTAATTAAATGGCAAAGGATTTAATATTAAGTTGTAAATTGACTTTATATTAAATCACTTAAGTGATGGGTCTTAATATCATGAAAGGGGCCAAATTAATGTATTAATTTATTGGCATGTTTTCCTAAGTCTAAATCATTAAATTTTTTTAATGATTATATTTTTAATGCCTTGAAAAAACAAATCGCAATTTTTCAAAGAATTGCGATTTAGGGTAGGAAATCCTATTTATGCTTGTTGGGGAAAGAAGAAAGGCATCCATTGTTATTTTGCAAATTGATCATCGTGATTTCGAGCTCTAAGATGGGTTTCAGCTTTGCCATTGAAGAACGTAGTTCTTCTGTGTATCCATTTGAGTTGGTGAAATATCCAGTGAATTTGGAATTTTAGAGAGTTTCATCCAGAGCCTCTATTTGTGCTTCAACAGTATTAGTTTTAGGAGCAGGAAGAAGATAGTATTTAATTGTAGATTTATGGAGAAATAAGTCGCAGCCATTATCCTCTTTCAAATTTACAGCCACAACATTGTAGAGTTGAAATAAATAAGTTCTTGCAGCAGTTGATGTATTCTCCCAGGATTTTTATGCATTTTGTAGTTGCCTTTGTTAATCATTTTCCAATAAAGGATTGTCTTGATTTCCTTTTGTATTTCATTTGGAAAATAAATAGAAGTTTCAACAGTTAATTGAATAGTCTCAGAATGTTCAGATTATTGCATATTTGCTTTTTATTTCTAAAACCCTTGAAAATCCAAAAAAATCATAAACTTTCAAACAACAAATTGAGATAAACGTTTGCAGCAGTTAAAGACTGATTTGGGGTTATTACAAAACAGTTCCTACTTCTATTGATGCTGAAAATCTACATGATAATTCTGGAAATGATTCTTAAGATGAACATGATGCTTCCAATTTCAAAACTCCTTCAAAGTTTGTTCAAAAGAATCATCCCATTGATTAGGTTATAGCTGATAGAAAGACTAGAAATGCTAGAAAAGATGTTAATTACTTTGAGGATGAAGACTTCTCACTTATTTCCTTGATTGAGCCTAAGTGTTTTGAAGAGGTAGCTTTAGATGAACATTGGGTGGCTGCCATGAAAGAGGAGTTAGATCAAATGAAAAAGAGCAATACTTGGGAGCTCGTGCCAAGACCCATCAACAAGAATGTGATAGGTACAAAATGGGTATTCTGGAACAAGGTAAATGAAGATGGTAAGATAATTCGAAACAAGACTCGCTTAGTTTGCAAAGGTTGTTCTCAGATTGAAAATGTGGATTTTAGTGAAACCTTTGCACCAATTGCAAGGTTAGAAGCAATCAGAATTTTTCTTGCATTTGCTTCTTTCAAAGGCTTTAAAGTTTTCCAAATGGATGTCAAATCTGCCTTCTTAAATGGAGATTTAGTTGAAGAGATTTATGTTGAACAACCGGATGGCCTAATTTCTAACAATGTAGACTATGTGTGCAAGCTGAAAAAGGCATTATACGGATTCAAACAAGCTCCTAGAGCTTGGTATGACTGGTTGGATAACTATTTGTAGCAGGCTTCAAAAAGGGATATGTAGACAGCAACTTGTATGTTAAAAAGGAAGGTAACAACATTCTTATTGTTGTTGTTTATGTTGATGATTAGATTTTTTGGAGTGACAGTGTCAATATGTCCAAGACATTCGTTGCGTGTATGAAAAATGAGTTCAAAATGTCTATGATGGGTGAGTTAACGTACTTTTTTGGGCTGCAAATTAATCAATCTTCTAAAAGTATTTTTATTTCCCAAGCTAAGTATGTTAGGGAGTTACTTAAGCGATTTAAGATGGAAGATTGTAATCCGGTTAGCACTCCTATGGAAACCGGATGCAAGTAAAGTAAGGAAGATGTATTTCCTTCTGTTGATCAGTCTTTTTATAGATCTATGGTAGGGAGTCTGCTGTTTGTGACAGCCACTAGACCAGATATTATGCAGGCTATGGGATATGTTGCTAGATTTCAAGCTTCTCCGAAACAAACACACGTGTCAGCTGTTAAGAGAATTTTTAAATATCTGAAAGACACAGTTGATCTTGGTCTTTGGTTTCCAAAGAATTCTGATTTTTCTCTTACAGCCTATACAGATGCAGATTGGGGTGGCTCCATGGATGACAAGAAAAGTACCAGTGGATGTGCTTTTTTGAGGTGGTTGCTTGGTATCGTGGTTTAGCAAGAAACAGTCTTGCACTACATTATCCACCGCTGGAGCTGAATATGTTGCAGCTGTTTCATGATACACTCAGGTAATTTGGATGAAGAATACTTTATGTGATTACAAGCTTGAGTTTACTAATCCTATTTGCATATTTTGTGACAACACGAGTGCCATTGATATCTCAAAAAATCCGGTGATGCACTCTCGAACCAAGCACATTCCAATCAAGTATCACTATTTGAAGGAGCAAGTTGCAAATAATATTGTTAAGCTGAACTATGTTTGTTCTTAGGAGCAAGTTGCAAATGTGTTTACTAAACCTTTACCCCAAGATCGCTTCGATTATCTTCGGAGCAAGCTTGGTGTTATGCCACCTCAATGAAAAGTCAGTTTTCAGCAGAAGCACTTCATTGTTGTATCTTTCAGACTGCTGTTGTGGTTCAGTTTCGTGGTCATTGATGACAAAGGGGGATTAGATCTTCAGGGGGAGTTGTTTTCAGTTGGTTCAGTTTTGTGGGGGAGTTGTTCCAGATTGGCAAACTGTTTCAGTTGTGATTCCAATGGTTTTGCCATCAATCACAAAAAGGGGGAGATTGTTACATTTTTTGTCATTGAAATTGAGTTGCTGTGTTAATACTTTACCGGTTACTGAGAGAGGGGGGTGAATACGTAAAACTAATCTTTAATTGATTTAAGCAATTCTTGAATAAAACAGACAGTTGACAATCATTCACTAGCATGAACAGAACTTACTCAAATCAACACATGTGTTTATACGTGGAAACCCTCGATTAGAAGGAAAAAACTACGGTGAGACAGAGCTCACAACTTCACTACTGTAGAATGAAGGTGCTCTGTTAGGAGCATACAAAGCACTGGTTAAAGTGCTACCCGGTTAAGGGATTTTTACAAGAGATCGGTTAAGATCTTAGCCCTGTTAAGAGCTGCCTGGTTGCAAGACTTTGAACATCAACAAAGACGTCACCTTGTTAAAGGAATTTTACAATGAACCGATTAGGTTCACCCTTCTAAAGGGGTTTTAATGGGCTTTCTTATGCTATAAAAGCAATGATCTAGTATGACACAGACTGTCTAATTAGATCATACCTGTTGATCCCCCTTTTTGATTCGCCTAGTTGTTGATCTCCCTTTGACTCTTCACCTCTGTGCCTGTAGCACTCTATGGAAGGGTATTACTCCTCTCCCTTTTAATCTTAAAAAATATCAACAACTTTCCTTGCGTTCTACGATATGTTTTTATAGTTGAGTTCATCGTAATGAAACCCTCAACTCATAGAATCGCCAGGCTGCAAACTCCACATCAAATTATGCAATCAACAACAAACTAAGAGTTATGATTTGGAGTTCACCTTGAGATTATCCGCAGAAATAAACCTAACTCCTGTTAAGAAGCTAACTCCACTTCTATGCGGTGGATGTCCCGTACAATTCGGTTTGAACTGAGACTGCTCCGCATAATCTGGTGCGGATCTATAGGCTTTCTAGACCGGTGTAACTTTATACCCGGTTCAACATATGTATGCTTACTGAGATCGGTGCGTGTTGTTAGATCGGTTGACCGATGTGTACAATTCCTTTTTATCTACCGGTGCATAGATTCGGTTGCTTGTCTATCAGTGGCTTGAGAGTGTTGTGAGTGACCGGTGTCCTCGTACCGGTTTGTGTGTATGCTTACTAATGACAACTTAAATTGCTAACAATCTTCCCCTTTGTCATTGGTAGCCAAAACTATACACAAACTTTACTTACGGACTAGTAACATTGCCTTGTATCGGTAGAACACTACTTCCCCTGTTCCGGACTTCCCCTGACTGAGTGCTCCTGGTCAAAGTTCGAAGTTCTACACTGTCTTGTACTGTGTTGCGTTTGCATTGTCTTGTCTATTTAGCCCTTTGTATCTGTATTATCTTCTTCCCCTTTTTGCCTCCATAGGACAAAGGATAATGCTTCTCTTTATCTTTGAAGCCTAGTGAAGATATCCTTATGTATTGTTTTGGCTGAGTGAAGGAATGGTGTCCACTGACCTGTTAAGTTTGGATCAGATTATATGACTTTTAATTTACTTTAAAATTCAATATATATATATAATCTCTTAATATATATATGATACATATTTCAACAAAATATATATATATACATATTAATAATCAATATCATATGAGCTGAAATTAGAATTTAATTATTTCAAGTTATATATATATATATATATATATATATATATATATATATCATTCATGTTAACGTTGATGAGTAACTCAAATTACTTATCTTTACTGTACATATCACTGTCGCTATTATGTGTTGCTAATCTGTATCTCGCACATATTCTATTCGCTGTGCTATCTACTCTCACTCACACTTTTTTTCTTGTTCTTATCTCATATTGAACACCGAACATATATATATGGAAGACATGGAAGTATAGAGACATGTCTCCGTAAGGAGACACGGCTCTATATAGTCATGTCTCTTCATTTATAACAAACGTAACCATCGTTTAATCAATGGTAACAAAATGGAATAGCATGGAGACCGAACATATCATCGACACTACCCTTTGCATTAGCAAATGCCGAGTCACATAGGACTGTCACCAATAACCGACACTTACGGTATCTCATCAGGTTTACATAAACCAATTGATAACATTTAGTTTAGGGATTGTGTTGACTGATATAAATCAGTCAATACAAATTGGTATTAATGTTAATGTAAAACCGATACATGATGTTTGGTCGGTCTCACTAATATTGAGATTAAACTGATATTAGTCGGTAAGATATATATGAGATTAACATTATTTATTTATCAACTAAAATATATACATTGTATATGCATATTGATATATACAATAATATCATTATTATTATATATATCAATATATATATATAATGTAGAATAATATTATCTCATCTCAATTTAATGATGTTTATTTATATTCTCATAATATAGTGATCATTTTATCTAATCAAAACTATAAACATCAACATGACCGATTACATATTCTATATTATTTTGGGCTGCTTTGTGAGAAACAATAATATTCACCATATCTTCCACAGTTTTATAGGCTGGTTCATTGATTAGAGCTTTTGTAGAATTTGCTGTTAGATTCATGATGTCAAATGTAGGTGCCAAAAACATTTGAAATCCAATAATATCTTGGATCCGCTTATTTTTCTCTTCAATAATTTTTCTCTGAGCAAGAGTTAAACTTGTCATTTCTCTGCTATAGGATGTTGCAGTTTTGTTCTTAATATCAAACTGAGTGGACAAGGCTTTAATCGCCTCTGTTGTCTTGGCTGTCTTTTCTGACAAATCTTCCAACAACACTTCAAAGTTTGATGTTCTGCTCATCAAACTTCCTGCTTCTTGAAGTTGTTGTAGAATTCTCGGGTTGGTTGTCACATTCACCTTGATATCTTCAACTTGTTTGTGGACCATCTCCACTCTTTTCTTCTCATAGTGGTCGATTGCTACTGTTTCCGGATCTGTGAGATCCTCACCGATTGCTTGTGCCAAAACTTCTAGTTGATCAATGACCAGTTCATCGCTATCTACATCAGCATTTGGAACGAAGTTGCACAAAATGTTCTTTACAGTGGTCAGGACCATGTCCTGTTTTCTTTTGGTCAGCTCTTTGAGTTGCCTGGTTGACATCTTGCTGATGTCTACCACTGTATCAGTGATTTTACTCCTTTTTGCTTCCTTTTCCTCGGCAAATGACAATTCCTTTTAGAAGAGGAGCTTGCAATGTCTTCTTGGTCTAGCTCCGGTCTTGGTTGCTCTGTACGGATAGGTATTTCTTCTTCTTCCCCCTTGTTGTCTTTTGTTTCTTGATGAGCTCTGTGTTCTGGTTGAACTTCTTCCGGTTGCTTATTGGCTTCATCATTCTGTTGTTCTCCCAGCAGGTCTTTTGTTTGTTGCTGCTCCTTATCTGTATGGAGTTTCCCCATGGGTATATCAATTTCGGCTTCTTGTTCAACATTTGTTTGTTCATTAGTTATGAACTCCTTTGTTTGAACTTTTTCTTTCTCGGTCGAAATTCCTCCACCAGTTATGGACCCCTCCTTTGGTGTTTGCACTGGTCGGTTTTGATCCTGAGGACCATATTTCTCCAATGCCTTGAAGTTATATGTGTTCCAATAATCTAAAGTGTCTTTGTAGACTTTATTCTCATATCCATTCAATATCTCTGCGACTATCAAATGTTTTCAGATTCATGGATGCTTCTTCTAGTAGAAGCTTTATTCTTTCTTCACTAAGACCAGGTCGAACCTTAAGTAGTGTGTCTCTAGTGATTCTGGTGTTCATACTTAGACCGGTTCTCCATTTTTCTTGCAGCCTATTGTTTAGTTCCGGTGGGAACTTGGACCTGTAGTCCCTTGGAGTCCTATTATAGTCCATGAAGGTTTCTACAATCCCAACAATCAGCTTTTGTTTATCCTCTTCATGAAGTACACTATACCACTTACCTTTGCTTGGAGAGATGAGAACCGTTGGAGTAGATGCCTGTCCCTTGGTTGAGTCCACTGGTACCAGTGCTTCTTCTCCAAGTACTCCTTTCCCTTTACCGATGTCAGGTGCCGGTTTGGCTGTTGTTCTTTGTGCTGCTTCTTGTTCTGCTTGTCGCTGGATCTGAAGAAGTTTGGTCCATTGTGTGACTTCTTCATTGTGTACCTTCTCAATTTCTCCAATAAGCAATAGGCCTATCCTTTTTATAGTTGCAAAAGTTTTCTGATGCAGTTCAGCCTATTCTGCTGCCTCGTCCAGAGTAAGGTGATTTTGAACCTCCAGAAGAGCCCGTATCCTTTCCTCCTTTTCTCTTTCTTCTGAGGCTTTCCACCGAGCCTCAATATTTAGTAGGAGCTGTTCCGGTAGAGTAGTGTGAAGTCCACCTGGATGAAGATTGAATTTGTGGAGGCAGAATGCTACTGCGTCCTCTATTTTGTCCTTGTCTTCATCACTGCTCAATTCATATCTTCTTCTTATCGAGCCCAAATTTCCAACGTTTTTCAGTTCTTCCATAATTTCGTCAATTGTGGGCTTAGCTTTTCTCGGTGGGTCCTCCTTTGCTGTTTTCCCAGTTTTCATCTTTCTAATCAGAGGAGCTGTGTCTTCGGGATCTGTCTCTTCTTGTTCTTCCCCTTGGATACTAGGTGCCGGTTCTTCTTTCTTCCTCTGGCCCTTAGTCTGTTCTGTCGCCAGTTGCTTCTGTGGTGTGGGCGTCCTTTTGTAAACATTTTTAATTGGTGCTTTTCTTGATAGATTCTGAAGAATCTTAGTGTACGTGCCGAACCGAACAGCACCGAGATCCAAATTTGCATCACTTAGTGCATCAGCATAAGCCTTGGCGACTTTGGCTGAGATCTCGTAACCCAGCTCTGGTGCGTATGAATCTCTTGTTTCGACTGCCTGAATAATGCAGTTGTCGGTGGTGACCAGGAAACACACCTCGTCCTTGTAATGGTCAACAATTGCTGACGGCACTCTTTCCCTTTCATGCATCTTTAGTTGAAAGGCTTCAAAATGTTCAGTCATTACACTGTTTAATCGGTCTCCCAATTTATTAGCCATTTCAGTGATTTGATGCATGATAGGTTTATCGGTTTTCCAGTTCACCTTACCGATACCTGGGAAGAAATCCAAGTAGAAAAAGTATAGGCACATCAGAAGGGTTCCATACTTCATAAATTTCTTCTTCACAACTCCAAGCTTTTTCATATTTTCAAAAATTTGATTCCAAAGCATTGCACAGATGTCGTATTAGACATTTTCGTGCATGATGCGATGCGCGGCATGGATTGCTCCTCCTGGTACGTTGTTCCAGTTGCTTGACTGACATATTTTGTATCCGATAACAGCGGATGCAAAGCGTACTCCATCTTCAATGTCATTCACTGTCGTAAGTCGATCGTCGAACTTGGACTTGGTTAGCTTGTTGACAACAGTGTTAGAGATGGTGCGTAGGGTTATTGCTTGCCCTTTGTCACTGTATCCAGTGACTCGGTGGAGATCTTCTTTCGTGATCTCGTGGCATGCGCCTCTGTTGAGCCAGAGCCTTGGTTTGTGAAGACGGCTTAGCACCAATCTGACCTGATCTTCCCAGAAGATTGCAGGGTAGCATACACCGTTTATTAGACCGGATGATACCACGTTGGCGTATTTGTCGAGAAGTTTTCCTTGTTCGCATAACGACCTCCGAGCTCTTCTTGTCTGGCATGAATAAACGCTGTAACATCCTTGGTTAAGAGAACTCCTTGTATGGAAGAGAGAGCACCAGCCATGTCGTTTGCTCTGTTCTGGACATGAAGGATGTTGTAAGTAGGTCTGTTCACTTGATCTCCTCGGATCAACTTCACGGTAGCAGAAGATGAGGCCATTCTTGTTGACCGGTGATTTGCAGAGAGTTGCTTAGATCGGTCTTGCAGACAGTAAGTCCCAGTGATCATAGCGTGAGAATAACACTTAGCACAGAAGTTCGTAAATTACAAACTAAGCAAAGTGAAAACTAATGAGTAATTCTCCTTTCTTTTATAGGGTAAGGTCATAATGGTAATTACCAAATGGTAACTATTAGTTAAACGGCTACAGTAATAAATGCCTTTCCTATTCTTTATTTCCGTTTTACCAGCTGGTGGATTTGCCTTACCGGTTAAGCTTGTAGACCGAGTGAGTCTCATTCTCATTAGTCATATCGGGAACGGTAGTGGATCTACCAGTTCCCTCTAAACCCTCATGGGTTTAGTTTGCTGAAGAAATGTCGCCATCAGCAAATGGTGATCTTTCCTCTGTCTTCTCTTCAGCGGAGCCATTTGATTCCTTCACGAACCAAACCTGCTTGACTGTTTTCTTAGTCTTTTCTTCCTTTTTGATCTTCTGTTCAGATTTGACCGGTTCCTTCTCCTTGCCGGATGATCGATTTCTACACTCTTTGGCTTGTGTCCCACTTTGCTGCAATGATAGCAGATTACATCAGTTGCCTTCCACGTGTTCATTTTCCTCGTGTAAGTTGACTTGGTACGAGAACCGGTGTAATTGAGTAAACTACTTTTCACACAGCTGACTGAGCTCAGGTTCTTGTTTCTTCTGGTGAGTACCGGTCTTGGAGATCTAAACGCCATTGTCTTGGATCTGCATTCTTCTGCCTTGTGTCCAAATTTGTTGCATGCATAGCAGTAGCCTCTAAAGCTTCCCCTGCCATTGCTGGTTGCAAATGGGGGACCATACCAGCATTCACTAATCTTGTGGCCCTTTTTACAGCAATTCTTGCAATAGCTATTGTTGGTTCCTACCGGTATATTTCTGCAGTTGTTAGTGTTGTGACCCGGTTTCCCACAGTGCTTGCAAGGAATGTTAAGGGGGTTCTTACCTTTTTGTACCAGCGATTTCATCTTATTCTTCTTGATCGCTTTTGCCCTAGAGGTCTCACCATTCTCTTTGATAGCCTTACCGGTGAAACCAAGACCGGTTTGGTCTTTGTGTCTTCTTTGAGCTTTGAGTTGCTCATCAAGCTTAGTTGAACTTTCATTGTATCTTCTCAATATTTCATTTGTTTCTTCTAGTTCATTCATCTGCTCCCTCAGTTGATGCAATTCTTCAAACAATCTATTGCATGCTTCATTCCGGTCATGCCAGTCTTTCAGCATGTGGGCATTTTCTTGGGTGACGATTTGCATGTCTTCTTGAAGTTGTAGAATGATAAGCTCATTTTCCCCTACGGCTTCTACTGCCCGGTCCATTGCTTTCTCAGAGGCTGACAGAGACTTGACTGCTGAATTTCTTTCATCTTCAGCTTTTCTCTTTTTCTCGATTAGTTCAGTCATTCTCAAGGCATTGTCTTCTTGATCTCTTTTAAGATTAGAGATCTCATTGGTCAATATCTGATTCTTTTCCATGAGTTCAGATACAGCCTCCTCAACTTCGTCAGATCCACTCTGCCCAGAGAGTTCATCAATGGTTTCATTGCTCTTATTCAACTGTAACGCTAGCTCCTTTCTTTTTGCAAGTGATCTCCTTAAACTGTTTTTCAATGAGGTAATGATGTCATTAGCTTCTTCTAGCTGTTTTTGATACCGGTAAACATCCATGATCTTTCTCTCAAATTGTTAGACTTTGAAGTTTGGAGAGTGTGGCTTTGATACCAAATGTTAATACTTTACCAGTTATTGAGAGGGGGGGGGGGTGAATTAGTAAAACTAATCTTTAATTGATTTAAGCAATTCTTGAATAAAACAGACAGTTGACAATCATTGACCAGCATAAACAAAACTTACTCAGATCAACACATGTATTTATACGTGGAAACCCTCGGTTAGAAGGAAAAAACCACGATGAGACAGAGCTCACAACTTCACTATTGTAGAATGACGGTGCTCTGTTAGGAGCATACAAAGCATTGGTTAATGTGCTACCCAGTTAAGGGATTTTTACAAGAGATCGGTTAAGATCTTAGCCCTGTTAAGAGCTGCCTGGTTGCAAGACTTTGAACATCAACAAAGACGTCACCTTGTTAAAGGATTTTACAACGAACCGATTAGGTTCACCCTTCTAAAGGGGTTTTAATGGGCTTTCTTATGCTATAAAAGCAATGATCTAGTATGACACAGACTGTCTGATTAGATCATACCTGTTGATCCCCTTTTTTGATTCGCCTAGTTGTTGATCTCCCTTTGACTCTTCACCTCTGTGCCTGTAGCACTCTATGGAAGGGTATTCTTGCTCCTCTCCCTTTTAATCTTAAAAAATATCAACAACAACTTTCCTTGCGTTCTATGATATGTTTTTATAGTTGAGTTCATCGTAATGAAACCCTCAACTCATAGAACCGCCAGGCTGCAAATTCCACATCAAATTATGCAATCAGCGACAAACTAAGAGTTATGATCTGGAGTTCACCTTGAGATCATCCACAGAAATAAACCTAACTCTTGCTAAGAAGCTAACTCCACTTCTATGCGGTGGATGTCCTGTACAATCCGGTTTGAACTGAGACTGCTCCGCATAATCTGGTGCAGATCTATAGGCTTTCTAGACCAGTGTAACTTTATACCCTATTCAACTTATGTATGCTTACTGAGATCCGTGCATGTTCTTAGATCGGTTGACCGGTGTGTACAATTCCTTTTTATCTACCGGTGCATACATTCGGTTGCTTGTCTACCAGTGGCTTGAGAGTGTTGTGAGTGACCGGTGTCCTCGTACTGGTTTGTGTGTATGCTTACTAATGACAACTTAAATTGCTAACACGCTACCGTCTGTGAGTGTGTTTGTGTTGATGACATGTGTTGAATGCCGATCAACAGATTATCGTTTGTTCTGGTTTGACAGCAAGATACTTGAAAGATTTTCATATGGAGGACTCTCAAAACATCTGAGACGTGCTCATTATAAATCAGGCATCCAAACTCAAGCTGTGTATGATGACAAATAGAGAAATTTGAAACAATTCTGAGAATAGTTTTTTGGCTGTGCGTAGAGGAGTGTGAAAAAGGATGGCGTCTGATGTGTAAGTAACGTGGGCAAGCAATAGACAAAAACCACACGTCAGAACCATAGATAACAATACACAGGACCTAGCACATAAGGGATTAGGGAGATGCATTAAAGAATAATGTGTAAAACACATGGTGTCTTTTATACAACATAGAGACAAATTTTCTTTGAACTTTCAAACATTGCGGATAGTAAAAACCACAATTGGCATTAGAGAAGGTAAAATATATGGGCGCTTAGCTAAGGTAAAATAGTGCTGTGAAACGTCTTTTAAAAAAAGGAGGCAAGTAAGGATCGGGTGGGCAGCTGGAGCGGTTCGTTTATGAAACGATACACAAGTTGACAGTTTTGAATGATTAAAAACTGCATACACAGAGTAAAAATAAAAATACGAAGCATATACGTGTGAGGCTTTCACAAAACGGCTCTACGGGCAGTTACGATTCTTTTTCTTCGTTCATTGCTAAAAACCAACAGTTGATTGACAAGGAAAAATACGGCTTCCAGCAGCGATAAGAGTATACCTTCGAATTTGATAAAAAAACGGTGACTAGAAAAACAAAAAATGCATGAGAAGGTCACAAAAAGGCTGGGTGATCAAGAAAGTTTGCTGTGACAGAGAAAAGAGGTTTTTCTCGTGCAGCCAAAAGCTTACTCTGATATCGCGGGAGTATACACAATGTTGATTGCGGAAGTATAATCATCTTCTTGAATACGAATGGAGACTTTGATAAAAGGAGATACGGTAGGGAGTTTTATTTATTACGGCACTGGTCTTTGAATCAATATAGCATAGTGAAGTCTGAAAACGCGTGTATGTAATGACCCTTACTAGAAAGGCCACTAAAAAAAACCCAAATCTGAACTGAGACAATTCGTCAAGCAGTTGGCATGCACTAAAATGTTTTTCTTGTAATGATGTGTTTCAATGTATTTGTTGTTTTAGGCATCAAATGTAATTGAGATAACAATACCAATATAGAATGAAATGACAGTGCAAAGCCAGTATATCATGAACTACTCAAATCTGATTGCAAAGTAGGACTGATTCAAACTATTACAATGAACATTGATAAATGGCATCCAATAGAATGTAACTAGCAATGTCTGATGACTATTCCCAGAGTGACTGTGACTATATTCAGACTTCAAGACAATTGATCTAACAACAAAGTTACATGTATTAGGATCAATACTAAACTCATTACAAGTGTGGTATTGACTGATTATAATGGACTGTTACATACTATAGCAACTAACTTCTATGACAGACCAATACTCTTCCTTGCTAGGACATTAATGATAATCAAAGTCTGATTAGAATGACAGATTGTATAGACTGTTTAGACCAATACTGGACTGAGGTAACAAATCTGAATATTTGCAAATTCATACAATCCAAAACAATATTAAAGAACTTGGAATGCTTCAATGGAGTTGACGCTGAATCAGTGCTCAATTCCAATGCCTCCAATAGCTAGGTCGAAACTATGTCAAGTGCTGAAGGATTAACTCACTGCCTGGGCCGTACAGGTACAGACCATATGACAGTACGAACTGTGCAAGAACCCTTTCAAACTGAATCAAATCACCTCAAAACTGGAACGCACCTTCCCTAATATGCTGCGAACTGACTTTGGAATTTTTTATGAATTTCCTTGGGTGCCGAAATGGTCTAATTCTGAAATCGCAGGGGCTGCTGTATCTGAACAAGATTCCGTACAGTCAGTACGGCCCTGATGGAGTACAAATTCCCTGCGAAATCACCTTGTTTCAGGTGCTAAACTACTCAGGAAATAGTGTTGAACCCTTGCTATGTGAGCTGAGCACAAAATCGAAGAGAAACCCTGCCAAGAATGTGCAGTGGTGACGCCAAACTAAGAAGGGAAACTCTGCTGATGACTTTCGAACCCTTGCTCCAGCCTTCACCAAAAATTCGAACTCTTCCTTTAGCTAAAAACTCCAAACACAGACCTTGCAATTTGGACAGTCATTCCCCGTGCCAAATTGATCTAAAATTGAAGCTCCAAACTTAATCAAAATGATTCACCAATGCAATGATGAATACAAAACCCTTATTCAATCAAATACATGCCCTCAAATCAATCTCCAAATGAAATCCAATATGAAATGGCTGAGTACCATCTCCAACAATGCAACCCTTCAGTAGATATTTCACTACCTCAGTTATGCCAATCTAGGGGAGTGATTCGTTCCCAAAGATCGAATAGTATTTGCAGACCACAAGGCTACAAATTGCTTCACAATGAAGAAGTAGAAGAAATCCCAAATCCAAGCATGTTCAAATGAGAGGCCCAGCCCTCTATTTATTCACTTTTTGGAGAAGTTGCTAAGAACTTCTAGAAACATCCTTTATAAAATCATATTATAATGCACTTTATAATAAAGTAACTTTATAATATAAAAAAGTGCAATCTCAACTTAAAATTATAACAATGTAGGCTCATAACTGAATGTAGGCTCACTCTGGATGTAGGTTCTACTACAACTGCATGTAGGCCCAAACTGGATGTAGGCTCTATCGAATGTAGGCTCTGTCAGCAATATGCAATCAAATGATCAGCACAATGACTCTCTCTCCAAATCATTTGCCTACGAGAGTCGATAATAGGCAAATCCGGCATGCAAAATGATGTGAACCAAAATGGGGACATGACAGTGTAGTAGTTGGAAATCATAGTGTGCATGCGTAAAGAAAATCAGTAAAGGGACCGGTTTTTTGAAGATGATATGCAGTGAACTTTTGAAAGAGGGAATATAGCATTGAACGGAGTGCGGGTAGAAGGGTGTGCTCTCAGTGCAAGTTAAATGCATGAGCATTCTTGATAATAAGCAGGTTGGACGTTTTTGAGATGCTGTGTTTTGATATAAAAGGGAAAGTATTATCAGAAATTCTTGGAGACTGAGAACAATTTCAGACATCTACAGGATATACAAGTTTTTAATGTGCAGCAGAAATTTTCCTTCAGCTGATTTGACAAATTCGAATGATGTTTGCTTTTGAATTTGGAGTGTTGTTAATCCGGCTGCTTGTTCTTGAATTGAATCTGTTCGTTGCAATCTGCTAAAGCATTTGTGAGTCTTTATGGTTTTGTAAAGACATAGAACTTTACTTGTGGTTGTAATCCAGAAATCTATCTTTGTGAAAAAGGTTGTAGCCTTGAGTATACTGGTTGAAGCCAGTTAAGAGTTGTAGATCTTTGTAAGAAGGGGTTGTTGCCCAAGTGATTAAAGAAGTCGTGGTTTTTTACCCCTGTTGGGTTTTCCACGTGATAAAATTTTGTGTCTCATCTTCTTTTGTGTGTGTGTGTCTCTGCTTTAATTGTTTTTCATTAAAGTTTAAAAACACTGATTCACCCCCTCCCCCTATCAGCATTTTTCATTTTTCAAGATTATGCGGAGCTGTCTGAGTTAAACTTGATTATACGGAGCATTCACCGTCTAGAACTGGATTTAGCTTTTTAACAAGAGTTAGTTTTATCTCTACACGGATGTTTCAAGGTCATAGGACACAAAATAAGTGTTGTTGAATATTTAGAGCAGGAGAGAGATATCTTCTAAGAGAAGCTACGGTCACAAGAGGTGAAAGGTAGAGAGGTTCAACAACCAAGCAGAGTGGAGAGGTTAACAGGTACGATCTAATCAGACAGAAAGTGTCAATTCATATCATTTTTTTTACATTGTTAAAGCATATTCAAATCCCTCTATTAGGGTGAACCCAAATGGGTTCGTTGTATAAATCCCTTAACCGGGTAGCATCTTAATTGGTGTTGAAAGTCCTTTTGAGAGGAGACTCCTAACTGTTGATGTTTTGTAGCTTCAGTCAGAAAAACACTATGAGTCAATATTAGTGAAGATATGTATATATATATTTAGTATATATGAGATGTATATATATACTTAAATATATATATATATATATATATATATGTATTATTATTATTATGAAAAATATTAGATAAAATAATATAACACTCAAGAGATATTATATATATGTATGTATATATATAATCATAGTTATCATTATATTAATTACATAATAATGAATAGACATGTCTCATGAAGGGAGATGTCTCTTCTTGGCTCTTTCTCAATATAAATGCAAGAGATTGTTGCATTTGGAAAACACATACAATGAGATCCCTTCAGGACAAAAGTACAAGAAAATTTCATTCAAGGGAGAAAGAACTTGATGATTGAAAATGAATTGATGATTGAGACTATATGTAAAGAGAGTCTAACGTTTCAAAAGAAGACAAGAAGTTGATAAACTATAGCTTCAGAGGGAGCGGATGGTTTAGTTAACTTGTTACAATCTTAATCATGTTGATTGAGAGGGAGTTCATTATTGAAGGTAAAACACTTCAAAGGTAAACTTGATATAATTGATTATTATACTAATGAATCATGAATGTTTTTTAATGGGCCTACCCCTTGTGTAAATCATGAGGAAGTGACGACTTCCAAATGATTGTCACTTGTATTTGTACGAGTTATTGAAAGGTGACGATCTTACAATAAGTTTACCTTCTATTGTGATAGACATCGTGTGATGGCTGAAACAGATCACAATAGATGATTTCTTGCATGGTGGATTCAGTTCTTTAAATAGACCATTGACCTTGTATTGTGATAGACATCGTGTGATGGCTGAAACAGATCACAATAGATGATTTCTTGCATGGTGGATTCAATTCCTTAAACAGACCATTGACCTTCTATTGTGATAGACATCGTGTGATGGTTGAAATAGATCACAATAGATGATTTCTTTCATGGTGGATTCAGTTCCTTAAATAGACCATTGACCTTCTATTGTGATAGACATCGTGTGATGGCTAAAACAGATCACAATAGATGATTTATTGCATGGTGGATTCAGTTCCTTAAATAGACCATTGAACTCCTATTGTGATAGACATCGTGTGATGGTTGAAATAGATCACAATAGATGATACCTTGCATTAAGGATACATTACCTTTGAAATTTTTGAGTTATGGTGAATATCATGAGACTTGATATTCTTGGTCAGACCATATCTTTGATATCTTATTGAGGTGATATCTAAAATATTTGTTGAGTACCTAGTGGACATCGTGAGGCTTGATGTTAGTAGGCTAGTACTCTGAGTACATGGTGAATATAATGTGACGTGATACTCTATGTCTATTACTCCTAATATCATGAGATGATGGTCTTATGAATCTATGAGTTATGGTGAATGTCATGCGACTTGATATTTGTAGTCAGACCATATCTCTGGTATAACGGTAAATGATATCTTCTTATCCTAATCATGTGTTTAATCTTCCCTGGCTAAGAGGGAGTGTTGATGTTTTGTAGCTTCAGTCAAATAAACACTATGAGTCAATACTAGTGAAGATATGTATATATATATTTAGTATATATGAGATGTATATATATACGTAAATATATATATATATTATTATTATTATGTAAATATTAGATAAATTAATATAACACTCAAGAGATATTATATATATGTATGTATATATAATCATAGTTATCATTATATTAATTACATAATAATGAATAGACATGTCTCATGAAGCGACATGTCTCTTCTTGGCTCTTTCTCAATATAAATGCAAGAGATTGTTGCATTTGGAAAACACATACAATGAGATAGTTCTATTACATTTGCAATGATCCTAAAACTTTAACACTAATAGGGTCAAGATCTTAACAGGTCTTCTATCAAATCCCTTTACCGGGTAGCACTCTTACATGTGCTTTGTAAGCTCTTAACAAGACATCTTTATTACTACAGTAGTGAAGTTGTGAGCTCTCAGTAACCGGTTCGGAAAAACAATTGGTATTAGAACCATTTGGTTCTCAAAGATATAAATCTTAACTGCTTAAATAAAAGATCATGGAGGGTTACAGGTATCAGAAACAACTTGAGGAAGCCAATGACATCATTGTCTCTCTTGAGAATAGGCTAAGAAGATACGTTGCCAAAAGAAAGGAGCTAGCTCTGTAGTTGAGTGAGAGCAATGAAACGATTGAGAAACTCTCTAGATGAAGTGGATTAGATGAAGCTGAGGAGGCAGTCTCTGAGCTTATGGAGAAGTATCAGATCCTAACCGATCAGATCTCCAACTTGAAAAGGGAGCAGGAAGATAATGCCCTAAGAGTGACTGAATTAATTGAAAAAAAGAGAGGAAAGTTGAAGATGAAAGAAATACTGCAGTGAAATCACTAGTAGCCTTTGCGCAAGCAAGAAATCTGGCAATAGAAGCAGTAAGAGAGTGATCTTGTGGTTCTGCAACTTCAAGAAGACATGCAGATAGTCACTCAAGAAAATGCAAACATGCAAAAGAATTGGCATGATAAAGATGACGCATGCAAGAGGCTAGCAATTGAATTGTATCAACTAAAGGAACAGATGAAAGCTCTTGAAGAAAGAAATGAAACACTCAGGAGATACAATGAAAGCTTGATGAGCAACTGAAGGCTCAAAGAAAGCACAAAAATCCCACAGGACTTGGGTTGACTAGTCAAAACACCAAGGAAACTGGTGAGTCATCTTGAGCCAAGAAAGATGAGAAGGAAAAGAAGAAACTGGCAGAACAAAATGGTAAAAAGTCCTTCAAAATAGCAACAAGTTTGGACACAAGGCTGATGAATGCAGATTCAAAACAATGGCATTCAGATCCCCACCGAGACCGATATTCTCTAAGAGGAATGAGAATCGGAGCACAACCAACTGTGCTAACTGTGGCATGCATAGCCATAATGACTCCTGGTGTCATTCACCCAAGAAAAGAAGGGTAAATCCATGGAAAGCAACCGGGATAGTCTGTTACATCTGTAACAAAGTTGGACATCTAGCCAAAGATTGTAGGAACTGGCCTGTGAACAAAAGAAGAGGATCGGTCAAACCGGTGAATAAGACCTTGTCTCCCAATCTAAAAAACAAGGGAAAAGAGACCGAGAAAGAAGTCAAGAAGATTTGGTTCAAGAAGGAATCAAAGAGCTCCATTGAGGAGAAGACAGAGGGAAGATTGTCGTCTGCTAATGGTGATCTCTTCAGCAAACTGAGCCTAAAAGGCTTAGAGGGAACCGGTAGCCTGTCTACTGTTCCTGATAGGACTGGTGAGCAATAAACTCACTCAGTCAGTAAGTAAAACCGGACAGGTGAGTATTGATTAACCGAGGTTTGTTCAATAGTTAAAAGCCTGAATACCGTTTGGTGAAAAAGGAAAGAAAGATTAGGTAAGGTAATTAATGCTATAGCAGTTAAGAAATAGTTACCGTTAGACCCTAAATCTATATAAAGGAAGGAGGATTACTCATATCACTTTACTTTGCGGTTTGTTATTTATGATTTCTTATGCTTGAGTAATTTTTTCATTCCTTGATACAAAATCACTATTAAGTCATTTTCTTAAGGACGAACAAGTGATCTTCTCAGTAAACCAGTCGATAGCAATGGCATCATCTTTTGTTGTCAAACTGATCATAGGAAATCTTGTTGACCGACCTGTTTACGATATTATGCCAGAACAGAATAGGGAGAATGACATTTCTGGTGCACTGTCATCTGTGCCAAATGGAGTTCTCATGACTAAAGATGTCACAGCCTTTATTCATGCTAAGCAAGAACTGGGTGAAACCTTTATCCAGAGCGAGTACCTCTCGCTATGCATAGACGAAAGGCTTCAAGATAAATACGCGAAGCTGGTATCTTCAGGGTTGATAAACGGAGTCTGCTATCCAACCGTGTTTCGACCGGATTGGATATGACTAGTTCTCAGTCGCGTGCATGAACCTGGTTTCTGGCTTGCGAAAGGAGCATGCACTCAAATCACCAAGGAGGATCTGCACAGAGTGACCGGGTACATCGACAAAGGGGAAGCCCTCACCCTCAGAATTATCTCCAATGCCTTTGTCACTACATTGACAAAATCAAAATCTGATAGTCGGCTAATGACCTCTAATAATATTTAAGATAACGAAGTTCGGTTCGCATCTGCAGTGATAGGCTATAAAATCTATCAATCAACCAACCTGAACAGTGTGTCGGGAGGAGCCATTCACGCCGCTCACCGGATCATGCATGACAACAGCTAGTATGATCTTTGCGCTATCCTCTAAGGGCAGATTTTTGAAAATTTAAAGAAGCTCGATATTGTGACGAAGAATGTGATGAGTCAAACTAGCTCTCAATTGTAAATTAGTTTTTTTCTCAAATTGAATTGCAAATTTTAATTTAAAACAAACATTTATTAATCTTTGCAATTTTTCAACATGCATTAAATAATTTACAGCAACAACAAATTAAATATTTATCCCAAAGTTTAATCAATGCTGAAATTATGTATGAACATTACATAATGCAAGGAGTATACGCACCTTGTCGAAAAAATGCTCTAATACAAATGTTGCCACACCCTTGGAATCAAATGCAGCACCCAGGGAATAAAACATAGCTTATCATGAATTACACCAACTGTCATGAATTACTTCCTTGCATTAGATAACACCCATTTCCTTCACACATACATCCATGGCCTGTATTTGCAATACGAAACAAACTTGAAGCCGATTCCTAGCAGCCAAACTCCACACCTTTTCACACCAATAACAAATCCGTACAGCAACCACTACTTGGTATGTACGGTAGCAGCCAGAATTTTGTACGGCAGTCTATGGAATGAATTAGCAATTACAATTTGCAACAAGCAAATTGCTAGATGAAGTTCAAGATTAAAGATGCATTAAAATTCAAATTGAGTTCTCTCCTGGAAGAAGATCAAACTCAAACCCTTGCACTCCTTGATGAATCTTCAATTCCCTTCTATAGTCAAATTTCTCAACAATCATCAAATGTCAATGCAATTACCGTCAGCAAATCTCTGCAAATAAATAATTGATATTCTCTCCAAATTGAAGACCAAATATCAAAATCTTTGCAAACATGAAGCAGCTCAACATTCTCTCCTTGAAGAAGACCAAACCCTAGCTCAATCCAAGGAAAATCGAATTCTCTCTCAACACAATTTTTTATCCAAATGATCAAAGGTAATGTAAAGTGCTTTTTCGAGTTGAATATATAGTTTTTTGAAAAAGCTTCAACTTTACATTTTTCATTAAAGTAGCTTTTTCATCACAACATCACTTTATAACATTAAAGTTATAAAGTCGTAAAGTTATTAAATTAAAATATCTTAATTTAATAACGACAATTAAAATATGAAGCCAGTGAATATATCTGACTGCAACAAAATAATTCTTGACAACAGAGCCCCGAGCTCAAAATGCCCTGCCAGAAATAGCCATCTGCCAAAAATAGAGTTACTATAAATAGTAAGTCTGTCAAACTGGAGGTCCTCGATAAACGATCTTGCAATACTTGATGACACTGTGCAGGCGCCCTACTATACCAATATGTGCCCAAAATAACACTTACTATAAATAGTAAGTCATCCAGTCTGGCCCAAACAAAGAGCAAACCTGACAACCAGAACCTCCAGAATGGAATGCAATCACTGGCTTTGCCAACTGGCCCCCTCTGATCATCTGATTAACTTACGAGGGTCACCAAACTAAGCTAATCCTAGAAGACTGAAAAAACGGGGACACTATAGTCCTCCCTTCCCAAGATTGCTTGTCCTCAAGCAATCAGGAAAAAACAAGCAACCTCATAGCCCACTGGGATCCCAAGGATGGTCATGAGTAATGTCCCGATCAACCCCATACTCTCGCGAGAAAATCAACAACATCAACAATACCAACATCAGCAACTGGAAAACTGCACTCAATACCCGAACTGAAGATGCTGCAACAAGCTCACCACGTGGGAGAAACTCAACCGAGAGTAACTCACACGGGAGTAAGTCAACCAACAGACTAGACTTGCTACCAGCCTTCAAACTAACCAAATCATCATACGAGTCATCAAACAGATGCACTGAAGAACTGAGTGACTGATAGATGTCCTGACGTGAGGGTCGAATGTAAAACTATAAGCACTCCTCACCGTGTACACCCTTGTAAACTGCTCAGCTAGGCCTAACTGACGTCCTGTGTAATCTGCTTGATAACCGGATGTTCAGATCGGATCCCAAACGTCATCAACATCATGATCGTACAACACCTGTAAGGGATCATCACTAAGCTCAAACAACATATTGTCATAAGTCATAATGACATCCATATCAAATAAAGGATTGTTCACAAAGTGAACAACACCCATCTATCGATCTGAGCCATAAAACGGTGAACTCTGAGAGACATGATGTGTAATCTGCTCTACCTATATGGACTCATGTCTCCGTGAATCGACACTATCTACTGTACAAAAGGACATAGTGCGTAGACCCCCCTCAGCAAGGCCCGACAACACATACTCTCTGCCCTGGTACTCAAATCTGATCTGAATCGGGCTCACGCTGAGGCAGAACTCCTTAATCTCTTGTATCCACTGCATCCCTAAAACCACATCAATCTCCCCCAAATCAAACACATAGAAATCAGATATCAGCTCATAATCACCAAGAAATAAGGAGAGATCACGAATGCGCCTGGTACAGGTAAAGTTATAGCCATCAACTACCCTGACTCTAAACCCTGCAAACTCCTCTACCTGAAGCCCACATTGACTAACAACTTGCTCATGAATAAAGTTGTGCGTGGCTCCAGTGTCCAACATAGCAACACAGGGTTGTCCTTCCACTAATCCCTTCAATCTGAAAGCAGAGGGAAGTGGCACAGAGGTGGACAACACAATCGGAGATAGTTTGGCGTCAGGACTAAACTCTGGAGTAGCTCTCTGCTCCTCCTCTCTATCAAAACCAGCAGCCTGATGAGAAGACTCAGCCTCTCTCTCACCAGAATAAACCCACATAGAGCGATTTGCCCTGCCCCTTAGGCCTCATAGTACAAGAATGCTCTCAGTCGTAAGGTTCTTTGCACCAATAAAAAAGCTGCCTCCTCAAATCCTCTCGCGTGGCATCATCAAGTCTACTTGCAAACTTCTTTCTGTTAACAACTGGTGGAGGTATCTCATCTGCAGGAGGAATAGTAGGACTAGGAGTAGACTTGCCCCGTGAAACAGAAGGCTCAAGATTCCTTGCCTTCTTCATAACATCTCGCAAGGTAGGTGGATCTAGGGACTTGACCCACCCTCTATACGACTCTGACAAACCCTCTATGAAAATCATGACTCTCCTCTCGGAGATGTCATTTACCATAACTGATAGGCACTGAAACTCACTGATGAAGGCCTCGAGGCCACTTGTCTGTCTCAACTTAGCTAACTTTCTGAAGTAAGTCTCAGGATCCTTTCTGTCAAACCGCTCTATCAGTCTATCTACGAAGTCCTGGTACTGCACAATATGATCATGATGCAGAGACACTAACCCATGATACCACCAATCATGAGCTACCCCATCTAAATGAAGCATGACAAATCGTATAGCGTCCTCCTCAAACATAGGACGAAGTGGTAGGTACGTATCCATCTTGTGGACCCATGCTCTAGCTGTAATCTTCCCACTTTCATCAAAGTGGTCTAATGTCAACTTGATGGTTGCCTACTTAAGATCATTCTGCCTAGGTCTTTGCCTCGTGTCCGAAGCTGGCCTGCCTTTGGAATGCTAACGCTTCTGTGTCAAATATTTGTCAAAATTCAAATTTCTCTTTAGTGCTTCAGGAAGAGCATCCCACTCTGCAAAATGTGTCACCATGTCATCGACAAATGGTGTTGGCTCTGTCTCTACACTAACTGCATCCAGCTTTGGCCTCAAGAAAGTCGGACAATGAGGCCTATCATAAGTACCAATATGGTCAGCTCTATAATCTCGCCTGTCATCAACTTGTGACCTGTGTGAGCTGACTGAAACACTCTGTGCACCTCTGTCTCTAGCACGATCACCTGGTAATGCAATGCATTGTAGACTGTCTGAAAGCTGTTGCAATACAGTTGCAACATGATGCTGACCATCTGCAATATTTTTGAAGGCCTCTCTGGCCTCCCTGTCAATATCATTTTCGATATTATTCATGTTTCCTACCTGTTCATTCTATGGGCCTTGATCATTACCTTCAGAAAGTGGTGAATTTCTACCCCTGCAAGTATAGTGCCCTCCTGGTATAATTCTTTCAGCCATAATTAATTCCTCATACCCTTCAAGATGGCAAGATCAGTGCTCTGATACCACTGCGATGAGCCCAACTGGCTCTCAATTGTAAATTGGTTTTTTTCTCAAATTTTATTGCAAATGTTAATTTAAAACAAACATTTAGTAATCTTTGCAATTTTTCAACATGCATTAAATAATTTACAGCAGCATTAGATTAAATATTTATCCCAAACTTTAATCAATGCTGAAATTATGTATGAACGTTACATAATCCAAAGAGTATACAACACCTTGTTGAAAAAACCCTCTAATGCAAATGTTGCCACAACCTTGGAATCAAACGCAGCACCCAGGGAATAAAACACAGCTTATCCTGAATTACGCCAACTATCATGAATTACGTCCTTGCATAAGATAACTCCTATTTTCTTTACACATACATCCATGGCCTGTATTTGCAATACCAAACAAACTTGAAGCCGATTCCTAGCAGCCAAACTCCACACCTTTTCACACCAATAACAAATCCATACAACCACCACTACCTGGTCCATATGGCAGCAGCCAGAATTTTGTACGATAGTCTATGGAATGAATTTGCAATTACAATTTACAACAAGCAAATTGCTAGATGAAGCCCAAGATCAAAGATGCATTAAAATTCAAATTGAGTTCTCTCCTAGAAGAAGACCAAACTCAAACCCTTGCACTCCTTGATGAATTTTCAATTTCTATCTACAGTCGAATTCCTCAACAATCATCAAATGTCAATGCAATTACCATCAGCAAATCTCTGCAAATAAATAATTGATATTCTCTCCAAATTGAACACCAAATATCAAAATCTCTGCAAACAAGAAGGAGCTCAACGTTCTCTGCTTGAAGAAGACCAAACCCTAGCTCAATCCAAGAAAAATTGAATTCTCTTTCCACAAAATTTATAACATTAAAGTTATAAAGTCGTAAAGTTATTAAATTAAAATAACTTAATTTAATAACGATAATTAAAATATGAAGCCATTGAATCTATCTGACTGCAACTAACTAATTCTTGACAACAGAGCTTTGAGCTCAAACTGCCCTGCTTGAAATAGCCATCTGCCAAAAATAGACTTACTATAAATAGTATGTCTCTCAAATTGGAGATCCCCAATAAACGATCCTGCAATACTTGATGACACTATGCGGGCGCCCTGCTATACCAAGCTATGCCCAAAATAACACTTACAATAAATAGTTAGTCATCCAATCTGGCCCAAACGAAGAACAAACCTGACAACCAAACCCTCCAGAATGGAACCAAATCACTGGCTCTGCCAACTGACCCCCTCTGCTCACTTGATTAGCTTACGAGGGTTGCCAAACTAAGCTAATCCCAGAAGACTGAAAAAACCGAGACATTACAAAGAAGTTCCTGAAATACAGAACCCTACTGGTATGTCTATTCTTCTATTATCATAATTACTTTCTAGGAATAGGCAAGGTGACATGGGAAACCGATAGACCGATAATGATACAGATCAGTGGCATGGCCAACCAACTAGGAAACCAGTTTAGTAAACTTATGAATGATTATTTTGAGGCCTTCCAGCTGAGGATGCATGCTAGGGAAAGGATTGTTAGCATATTTAAGTTGTCATTGGATAGGTTTAAGGCAAACATCTAGCCCACCAATAAACCGGTAAACCATTACTAGTTCTTAATCGGCACCGGTAGAACAAACATAGTATATGTATCAGTAGACCAAACAAAGCAGGAGATACCGATCTTATAGTACATACAGGGGATGTATGGAGATCCGGGTACAAGAGTGATATGGTAGACTGCATCAAAATTTGCACTGGATTATGCGGAGTTGTCTGAGTTAAAACCCGATTATACGGAGCATCCACCATTTAGAACTGGAGTTAGTTTTTTAACAGTAATGATCATCAATTTGGCATGAAGGATTTGTAACTTGACTACTCCAAAATGGAAGATTCAACTGCAATGTAAGACTATAAATGAAACTAGAATGCAAGACTAACAATGCTAGAATGAAAGCAAGCTAGATTAACAATGCAAGATTTTACTAGAAAGTGAACTAAGCTACTAATGCAAGAGAGCTATGAGCAACTAATAACTAGGAATTCAAAATAGAAAGATTACTCTAGAATGCAAGAATTCAAATTACCAAGATGATCAAGATTTACCAAGATGCAAGATTCAACCCTTCAACCAAGGAAGAGCTTCCTTTTAAAGAAATTGCCTCAAGAATGGAGGGTGGATATTAAGAGGAAAAAGATGAGTTAGGTAGAGATGAGTGATGAGAAATATCAATCCCTGTGAGAGGATTCAAAAAATTTTATTGGCCAAGCTTGATTAATCCCCTTTTAATTGCCATTTAATCAAGATTAAGTTGCACAAAGTGCTTGTTTTAATAAAAGTGCTAAGACTTTATATTAAAGGTAAGTTTTGACAATTAAATGATTTTTTCAAGTTTAGAAATGATTTATTCTTATTTTTAGAAATAATTTAATTATGTAAAGGGGACTATCCAGGTTTCTTACATAATTATGTCTAGTAATTATGCCTTAAAGGTAAACTCAAGATCATCTCGCAAAGATTTTTTGCTGCATGATTTACGGTTGAGTTTACAGCTTGGCGATACTATGAGTTAAGTTTTTATTAAGATTAATTTCTTATAAATACAGATCATAGGATACAAAAGATAAGTTGTTGAATATACAGAGCAAGAGAGAGATATCTTCTGAGAGAAGCTAGGGTCACAGAGGTGAAAGGCAGAAAGGTTCAACAGCCAGGCAGAGGAGAAAGATTAATAGGTATGATCTAATCAGGCAGAGAGTGTCAATTAAGATCATTGCTTTTATACTGTTAACACATTCAAATCCCTCTATCACGGCGAACCCTAATAGGTTCTTTGTATAAATCCTTTAACTGGGTAGCATCTTAATTGGTGTTTAAAGTCCTTTAACAAGGCGACTTCTAGCAGAGTCAAGATCTTAACCGATCTTCTACCAAATCCCTTTACTGGGTAGCACTCTTACAAGTGCTTTGTAAGCTCTTAACAAGGCACCTTTATTACTGCAGTAGTGAAGTTGTGAGCTATGTCTCACTGTGGTTTTTTACTTCTAATCGAGGGTTTCCACATACATGTTGTGTTGATCTGAGTATTTCTATTTCTGTTTGTGAATGGTTATTTACATTCTGTTTATTATGCAAGAATCTTTATACAAGGTTTAATTGAAGATAGAAATAGTATTTACTGATTCAACCCCCCCCCCCAGTAACCGGTTAGGAATAACAATTGGTATCAGAGCCCTAGGTTCTCAAAGATATAAAGCATAACCGCTTGACTCAAAGATCATGGAGGATTACAAGTATCAGAAGCAGCTTGACGAAGCCAATGACATCATTGCCTCTCTAGAGAATAGACTGAGAAGACCCCTTGCTAAAAGAAAGGAGTTGGCTCTATAGTTAAGCGAGAGCAATGAAACGATTGAAGAGCTCTCTGGGCAAAGTGGATCGGATGAAGCTGAGGGGGCAGTCTCTGAGCTTATGGAGAAGAATCAGATCCTAACCGATCAGATCTCCAACCTCAAGAGAGAGCAGGAAGATAATGCCCTAAGGATGACTGAATTAATTGAGAAAAAGAGGAAACTTGAATATGAAAGAAACACTGCAGTGAAATCTCTAATAGCCTCTAAAAGAGCAAGAAATTTGGCAGAGGAAGCAGTAAGAGAAAGTGATCTTGTTGTTCCGCAACTTCAAGAACACATGCAGATAGTCACTCAAGAAAATGCCAACATGCAAAAGAATTGGCATGATAAAGATGATGCATGCAAGAGGTTGGTAATTGAGCTATATCAAGTGAAGGAACAGATAAAAGCACTCAAAGAAAGGAATGAAACCCTCAGAAGATACAATGAAAGCTCAGTAAAGCTTGATGAGCAACTAAAAGCTCAAAGAAAGCACAAAGATCCCACAGGACTTGGGTTCACCGGTCAAAACACCAAGGAAATCGGTGAGTCATCTGGAGCCAAGAAAAGCAAGAAGGAAAAGAAGAAACCGATAGAACAAAAAGGTAAAAAGACCTTCAATACTTCTTGTAATCACTATAGCAAACCGGGACATAGAACAAGTGACTGCAGAAATGCACCAGTAAAGCCAACTAACAGTTACTGCATAAACTGTTACAAGTATGGCCACAAGACCACTGAATGCTGGTCTCGCCCCACAAGTGTGTCCAATGGAAGCAGGGGAAGCTTCAAAGGCTATTGCTATGTGTTGTGAGGTCTCACATCATCGCCCCAAACAATTTGGGGACCGCCCATTTTCGATCAAGTCTTGGTTTTTTCAATTTTTTTGGCCTTAGATGAGTTGAGTTTAAGAAATTGGTGAAATCAACCTTAGCCTTGTGATTTTTTATTTTAATTGTGTTTTGGGTCTTGTCAAAATATTGCAGATTTTGGATGTGAGATGGATTTGATTTGCAAAATAACATTGTAAGTTGCAAAGGGTAATTGGAATAAAATCGAGAATTTAGCCTCTTGTGTACACTTAAATGTAAAATTTGCTTTGCAAATCAAAAAGCCCTGGCAATTAAATTTTAAAATCTAAAATCAAATTCGAAAACATGGCCAATTAAATTTCAAAAATCTGAGATCAAATCTAAAATCTGGGCATTTATTTAAAGTCTTGGCTATCAAAATCCAAAAATTGAGCACTTAATTCGAAAATCTGGGCACTAATATTAAAAAATCGAGCTTTGAAAGTGAAGATCTAAGCAATAAAATTAAAAGTCTAGGCTAAATAATTGCAAAATCTAGGCGCTAACATAGAAGGTTGAGCTCGAAATTTCTAAAATCTGGGCAATGAGAGTGTATAATCTTCTTTGTATTTTAAAATTGGGCTTTGAAATTATAAAATTTGGCATTAATTTCGAAAGTTAGGGCCCCTTATGAGAGGCGTGAGGCATGGCGAAATAAAGTAGGGCCCTCTTATGTGAAACGTGTGGCCAGTTTAAGCCCAATCCAATTTGAAATCCAACCTTAAGTAATTAAAATTTAATACAAATTTGATCTTTGAAGCCAGGTCGGCCCCTTTGTCAAGGCATTAATTTGTTTTTTTTTTTGGTTCTCTTTGGCAGGTCGTCCCTCTAATTGGGACCTAAACTTTGTATAAATAAAGGGCGCCTCCCTCCTCCTCCTCACTCATCTCATTCATTCCATCAGCAGCGATTTTGGAGGAGGTGTGAAATTGCCTTAAGAGCAGCGATTCTGATTTTTGAGGAGCGAATTGGTTAGAGGAGCAGAGCTGTGTTTAATAAAGGAGGTGCGAAATTAATAATAGGGGGGCAGACTTGCGGCTTTGGGTCAAGAAGGGGCAGCGAGCCTTAATGGGGGAGCAGTGATTTGCGAGATTGTTTGGAGGGCAGCGGAATTCATTAAGGGGCCTGCGACTTTGGTGTAAGGCTTGCGAAATTTTATCAAGGGGCCTGCCACAGTTTGGAAGGCTATTTTATTAGTGGAGGCCTGCGATTTTCACATTGAGAGCCACCGAATTTGTGATGAGGACTAGCGGACCTGCTACTTTGGTAGAGGCCAACGAATTGTGAAGGTGGACGCCACGAGATTATATAGACGAGGCAGCGAATTGCAAAAGGGAAGGCTGTAACGTCATTAGCAGATTTGTGAAAGAAAATAGGCTTGTGATTTTGTAAAGGTGCTGCAAATTCAGAGGATTGAGAGTGCAATTTGACAGGGATATTGAAAGAAGCCAGTGAACTAGGAGCAAAGAGCCACGAATTTTCATAGGGGGAAGCTACAGATTTGCCCAGAACTGTCAATTCAAAGAGAAAAATTTACAAAATTTGGTGAGTGGACTGAACTATTTTCTTAGTTATCTTTTTCTTTGGTGATTGATTGTTTGGTGTAAGCTTCATGATTGAGGGTGAAGGCTGGTCTAAAAGACAGATTTTCTCCTTGTTCTTGCTTGGTACATTTCCCTATTTTCTTGCTTGCATCATCCATCCATCACTTCATCATCTCATTAGGGCTTGAAGTTGGGAGCTATAAGTGTAGTTTCCATTTAGGATTTGGAGAAAGGAGATATAAGTGGTAGTCCCGCCCCTAGGAAAGAAGTTGGGAGATATAAGTGTAGTCCATCTCATAGGTAACGAAGAGGCAGAAATAAGTGGTAGTCCATCTCACTAAGCGAAGAGGTAGAGATAAGTGTAGTGTGATAGGAATTGGCAAGGCAGAAATATTTTTGATCATCCCTAGGCGAAGGGGCAGAAATAAGTGTAGTCCCACCTCACTGTAGAAAGAAGGGGCAGAAATAAGTGTTTAGAATTGCGGATGCTAGTGCAAGCAAGAACCCAAAGGGAATTAATACCAAGAAAGACAAGGAAGACATGATGCCCAAGACTACCTTCTTCTCGAAATTGAAGCGAGTCGGTGACACCAACATCAGCACCATAAATATGATACAGTTAAGAGATAGGTTGAAAGGGGGCCAGTCCTCCATGGCAAAGAAGATCTACAAGTGTGGAATTGTGCAAGCTGCCGCTTTTCCTCCTACCTTGCCTTGTTCGGAGTTGGTGATGGAGTGTGCATCTCGGCTAGATATTGTGACCAAGTCCATCATTTTTGGTGAAGAAGAGAGGGTGTTGGCTAACATCAGCGGGCCGGTGATAGAGGAAGTGTTCAATATACCCTAGCAGAAGGGAATGATAGTAATGTTAATGGATCAAGCGGCCAGGTTCTTTCATGACAGTCAGGATGCGTACTTTGCTCTACTGAAGCAGAATTGGTTGCACGAAGGCAAGAAGGGAGTCACCAGGACATCAAAGCTCACCAAGTCAGATTTCAAATTAGAGTATGGCGATCTTATTGTGCTTCTCAACCGAGTCATGGGCTCCGCTCAAAGTATGCAGTTTGAAACTTGGATGTACTATTTTATTGAAGGAATTGAAAATGGAAAAAGAAAGTTTGATTGGGCTAGAATTATAAGTGAAAATTTAGAATTGCAACTTAGGACAGTACAAAATCAAAAACAATTCTACATGGGGTCCTACCTTTTTTATTTAATTGCAAGACTGTATGAACATCCTGGACTTAAGGCTAGAGGAGTGATTGGCAATGGGCGCGAACAATGCTTGGTGCATGAGTGCTATCCACAACTTCATTTGCACAACACCAAGGACTACAAGACATTTTATGATGCCTTTGCCATGAAGACGGTAAGGATATTGCAAGGGACACCCACAAGGGGACTCTCACCGAAGGTGGAGACAAAAGTAAAGAAGTTTGGGAGTTGGTTCATCCAATTTCCACAATTCACTTATATCAGAGTGGCTGGATGCACGACTTGTCCCAAGAGGCTTCCAAGGTACCCACCCGATAGGATAGTTTTGATGGAGTTGGCTAGGCAACTTGAGCAATATGATAAAATGATGAAGCTCAGAGGTGAGACAGGGGTTACCTTTTCACTCATGATAGGCAATGATAGTTGTCCCAATCCTGTAGCCTTTGCAGCTGCGGAGAAAGAGTTAGAACAATATCATCTAGCATGGTATAGGGCAAGGCAAGGATTCGATCCTAATGGTCTAATCAAGGCATCTCGAGGAGATCCATTCAAGCATATTCCCACTTTGGAAGATTTTTGGGCCAATGCACAGGATGACTTTCATGTGAGGAAGTTGGCTTTCTCAAGGTTATCAGTGGGCATCATGAGGGCAATTAGGTGGAGAAATCTTAATATTCCGGATCAGTTGGAAGAGGATGAAGATGTGCTAAGGGAAGATTACAATATAGTAGAGGGGACGGAGTTGAATCCAATTGAGTGGGATGATCATCGGGATCCATCCTTGGATGCAGTAACAAGAACAGTTGAGCTACACACTGAATGGTGGTATAATAGGAAGTTTAGACAATTGCAAAGTCGGAAGGTACACCTTACCTATGAGAAGATGAAACCAGAGGAGGAGATTCCAGCAGAGTCAGTTGGACAGCAGGGTGGAGGTGGTAGCCAGCAGCAGCAGCACCAAGCAGTTAAGAATAAGAAGAGAGGCTTGGAGGTGGAAAAGAATAAAGAACATCAAGAGTCTCCAGAAAAGAAACAGAGTAAGGTACCATCAAGAGAGAGCATAATTGAGGCTAGGAGCCAAGAGGTTGGTACAAGTGAGCAAAGGGCAGCGATAGAGGTGAGCTCTGGTTCAGAATCAAGTGGTTATAGTAACAGTACGGAGTACTCTCCTCTCTCGGAGAACCAAGTTGAGGAGGATGTGGCAGTTAGTAATGAAGGAGATAGGCCAGTTGACATTGGGGCTCTATCAGTTGGGGAAGGAAACCAAGCGCCTAAGGGCGTTGGTGATGCTATGCTAGTCGAACCGAATCCAGAGTTGGGGAGATGCATTGCACCACCGTGGTTGAGACAGATGCTTATGCCAAGGAAAGAGGTTGTGGCCATTCGGACAGTTGAGGATATTCGAGGGTTAGTGGAAAAGGAAGATGAGGTCGGATGAAAACAAATTGCAAGAACAGTGGCAAAGGTAATCGGGAATGAGGATGATGGTCACCGAAAGATTTAGATTGCGGTGCCAAAGGTTAGCAAGGCAGTGGGCGAAATTGTGGCCCAAGATTATGAGATAGTAGAGCATGACATGGGAAAAATCACAGATGACATGGAGTGTGTGTAGGTTCAGGAAGGCATAGCTTCAATAAGAGAAAGGTTGAGAAAGGCAAACGAAAGGGTTGCAGAGTTGGAGATTGAAAGCAAGTATTGGAGGGATAGCTATCATGAAGTATGTCAGCCTATCCAACAACAGTTGCCTCAGGCTGCCTTTCCACGGGATAGTGGGAGCAATCTGGAAGCAATATTAGCTCGAGAGCAAGGAACAAAAAATTGGATCAGTAGTATAATTCAAGAAGGGCGAAGGTTCTTGCCTGCCTTTATCTCGACATTCAGGTCATTTGTGTCTCTTAGGGACAAATTCAGAGCATTTGAAGAGATGTGGAAGTATTTCCTTCCAATTCGTGACTTAGCCATTCCCAAGCTACATGCGGCCATACAAAGGGATCTTTGGTGAAGGCCAGGTTGGTCAGTGAAGGAGGAAAGAATATTATTGACTCTTGGTATGTTACCTTGACTGCCAGATCGAGGGTACTCGAAGAGATACAGGATGAGATTGTAAAACACAGTCCAAGCATCGACACTTTTATTTCAAGCATGTTGGGCAATGCGAAGATTGCACTTGATTTTGAAGAAATCAAAGAGGAGGATTTTAATGAGACAGAGTTTGGATTGAGATTGGATGAGTTAGGGAAGGTTGTCACCAGAGAAAAACAGTTGGACATCCTTGCCTCTCTCAGGGCCCTTGTCGAGTTTGCAAGAGATGATGAGAAGGAGAGTGAGAAGACACTGCAAGCAGCAAAGAACATGATGAACACAGCTGAGCGCAGGATGAGGCATACACCTTGCCCTCCCATGGAGGAAGTCAACAACATGCTAGCTAAATTCATTGCTTATGCTAAAAAGGTGAAAGAAAAGGGTAGAATTGTATTAGAAGATCATTTGATGTAAGCCCAAGTGGCAAATTCTCCTTTCTTCTTGGGTAGGATAGGTGTCTGATTCTGATTGGCTACCATTTTGGTGCCTTCTCATTGGTTGCCACTTTTCTTTTTTTCTCATTGGTCCATTGATGAGGTGGCATCTTCTCATTGGCCGATGGGGTCGCAACCCTAATTAGGGTTTCTGGGATTTAATCTGGATCGTTGTTTTTGCCTCTTAATCTCTACCGTTGGTTGTAATTTTGAGCCTCTATATAAGGCCAAGTACTCTCATTTGTAAAGGGTTGAAGAAAATTGTTGCTAATATAATACCAAAATTGCTTCTCTTGTCATTGTTGTGTCTTGCATGGTGATTAAGAACACTTGGTGTTATTGCATGGTTTCTACTTCCAATTGTTAAAGTTAGATTTCATTAAGTTGTTAAAGTAGGTTTCATTTCAAGAAAATGTTAAAGTAAGAATAGAAGTAGATGGCTAGTTGTATGGTGATATTGGTAAATGTTTGATAGGGATCTATATACTAGGCCACTAGCATCTTAGTGGCTTGTTAAGAAGCCTTGTGTGGTAATCTAGTCTCATTCCTCTTGAATCATTGCATCTATGGAGGTAGCGCCGTTGGCAAGCTTACATTAGGTTGATCCCTGTCCATTTGCCAATCTTTCCATTCCATAGGAGTAGCAGTAAAGAAGCAAGTAGTTTAGTAGTTAGAGTTTTGAAGAGCAAAGTTGGAAGTGATATAAATTTGAGTATATATTGCAAAGATAGATCCTATCATCATCATAACGAGAATTTGACATCCTCGAAAGAACAACGTAAGCCCGCCTAAGTGATTATCAGCAAATCACATTAATATAACTGAGTTAGTATCCACAGGTATAAGGAACCTTGGAGTTTTTCTCATGTTCTTCATGAGTATTTACTTTTCAAGAGAGGGTTGAGTGTTTGGTATTCTATATCAAGTGTTCAATTGCTATATGTTATGTAGTGGTACAAAACTGACATCAACATTATTTGGCACTAGAAGGAGGGCTGATAGTGTTTTCTTTGAGAACTTGTTGGCATTCAACTATGATGAAAGATGGTGCTTCCGCATAGAGACATTGCACCAGTCTTACAACCTAACCTCAGATTTGGAGACGACCAAGAAGATATCATCTCAGGATTGAACTCACTCGCTTGGAGAGTTAAGAGAAGTGCACCTGAATATATGCGAGTAAGCTTTGTGTTAGAAGAAGAAGAAGAAAAAGCTCAAAGAATTGAGAGAGAAATTCAGAAAAGATTGGAATGCCAAAGAGAGCTAGAAAGGAAGCTTGAAAGAGAAAGGAAAGCACGAAGGTTATCCCTGTCTAGTGGTGAGAATGAAATTGAAGAGATGAACTAAAATGGTACTGCCTTCTTATGCTCATTTCCCAGTTGGACAACCAGGACTAGGTATTAGTTGGACACAGGGGGATATCATTTCTGATTTAGGGGAGTTCATTTGGAATAACAAAGAAGACAATACACATTACCAATTTGCTAGAATTATCTTAGACCAAGAGGAACAAGTTGGCATTGCATTCCAGAGAGAGCAACAAAGGATTGAAATAGAGATTCGACGGAGGTGGGAAAGAGAACAAGTAGAAAGGATCCAAAGAGAAAGAGAAGCTCATAGACTAGCTCAGCTTACCCTTGAGGAAGACCCAATTTGGGGAGGTCAAATGAACTAAATTGTAATCAAGCTAGATAGAAGAATCGGATCTTTCTCTCCTGAAAGGTTTGAGAAATTACAATCAGATAGGAAGCAAAGGTTACTAAGGTCTACACGACACCAAGAGGAAGACCTAGTTGAGTTGCAATTTCACAAGAAAGGAAGGAATCATTGGGTAGCTAATACTGCAAGTTTGGCAAACTCCTCGAGTAGTCCAGTTCAAGTTCCAAAGGTTTCGAGCATACAAACGCCAGTAGGTCAGCCAGCTCAAACTCAAGCCAGTCAAGTTGCAATGGCACAACAACAACAACAACAACAACAACCTCCATGGATTGAACACAATGCCTCACCTATCTTGTTTCAACAATACCATGACCTACCAAAGAATCCATCGGGATTTTGCTCTAAGTTCTTCGCCAATGACCCTAACCGCATAGCTGAGGAACATATTAAAGTATTTGAAGATGCATTGTGCAACAGAAGGATTCAACATGAGGATGTAGCGTGCAGGCTTTTCCCTTACTCTTTGGCGGAAGAGCCTTATTATTGGTTTGTCAATTTGCCAGTGTCATCTATAACAGGATCGATTCAGCTCAGAGATGCTTTTATAGGAAAATTTGGCATGCCCACCACACCATTGGAGTTGCATAGGCTATTTGTGGACATCAGGAGACAAGATAAAGAATCGATAAGTTCCTTCAACAATCGTTTCCACAAGGCTTACACAAGATTGCAAGCCCCTTACACAATCCAGGATGCAGGTGCTTTGGAGGCATACTACAATGCCTTAGACAGTCAAACAGCTATGTTTACAAGGATGGCAAACCCCTCCCCTACAACGCTAAATAAAGCTTACGCTAAAGCAATTGAAATAGGAAAGCAGTTAGGCCAACAATGATTGGAACCCCTGAGTGTTCGATATCTGCACAATCCAGTTCCACAACTTACATACTAGGCGCCTACAAATCAGCTTGTGGTACATCCAGGACCTCCATTGTCTCAAGCACCACCACCAATGCCAGTCTATCTGCAAGGTGCACGTTCATCAACAAGAACACAAGAAGAGAAGGATGAAATAAAGGAATTGATTGAGCAAGTCAAGAAGCTGTCCACGGAGGTCACTTATTTGAGAAATCAAAACAATCAACTCCAAGCCGCTCAGAGGAACAATCAAGGAGGTTATCAAGGAAATAATTATCAAGGTGGAAATTATCAAGGAGGGTATCAAAGGAATAATTACGAGGGTGGATACCAAAGGAACTATCAGGACAGAGACTATCAAAGAAACAACCAAGGTGGTGGTTACCCGAGGAACAATCAAAATAACAATCATCAAGGTGGTAGCGAGTCACAAGATCAAGGATACAACAATCAGTCTAATCAAAAGAGGACATGGAACACAGGCCCAAACAATGGAAATGTGGTGTCGCCACTTGATAATCAAGCTCCAACAGATAGTAGGCCAGTGGAGAGAATATTTCTAGCTGAGTCTGCCTTGTCTCAATATTGTAGATTCCATGAGACTGATCAACATTCGGAGTTAGGATGTGCTGAGTTCAAGAGGGCATCTAACCTATTCCAGAAAGTGGTGGATGAATCAATGAATCAAGATGATATTAAGGTTACGGGGTATGAAATTGTCCCATCCCCAAGTTATGCTCAATGCCTGACTTTTGAAGAGGTTTCATTTCCACTAGAATTTGAGGCATATGAGGAGCATCAAGGGAGATTCCCCCCCGAGTCAGCCAATGGACCAATTAGCGAAGTAATAGATCAAAATGGGTATGGCAATGGGTCGGATTTTTCTTTCCCACCATTGGGTGACTCTGTTCTAGTTCAAGGAATAGGTGGGAACCAAACATTTCAACAACCGGCTAGCAATGCAAGGTTTTATCAGAGGAACAATAACAGTAAGAGGAATGATGGACCTTTCACATCCTCCATACCTCCAAATAATTACAATACGCCCCCACATCCCAATGCGAGTAATGTACCAAATCCTCCAAGGGATGCACCTGAATACAGACAAGGTAACCACAACCATGGTAATGGACAATAGAGTTCTCAACAGAGCACACAACAAAGTAATCAAGGTGTTCAAGGGTCACAAAGTGCCGTGACAACACAAGAAGTAAACAAAGGAAGGATGGTAAACAATTCAATGAATAACGATGAGTTAAAAAGACTAGGACAGAGTGTGACAGAAGAGATGAAGAAGATCAAAATTAGTCTCCCTTTGTTCGAATTGTTGAAGGTAACGGAAATTAGGGATACATTCCTTAATAGTTTGAAGGACAACAAGTCACAAGGGTCTCACACTCAAGGTGCAACAATACCTACCCAAGCAACTCATGTAGTAGGGAGACCTCCTCCCAACCCAGTACATGTGATTCAAGACGTTCCATGTGGGAACACAACAAATTCATCTCAAGGGATTTCATATGGTGAGACGGAGAACTCTACACAAGAGGTTGCATATGGCAACATCAGTAATTTCAACAGACAGCCAGAGCCTCAACGAGTTTATGTGGCTCAAGGATCAACGCCAATGGCACAACAGACTCAAGGGAGTCAGGATCCAGTAAAGAATAGAGAAACAATGAAAGGAGAGGAGGCAGTCCAACAAACAGATTTCGGGACAAAGCCTAAGAAAGTACACAAGACACCAGTAGTATTTTATCAGAGGAAAGATGAACCAGCCCCATTCCTGCTCTCAGTCAGGATATTTGGAAAACTTCTTCATAATTGTTTGATAGATTCAGGAGCTTCGAGTAATGTCATGCCCCTGGCTATCTATAGAAGGCTGGGAATCACACCTTTGGGATCGAACAAGAAGGTTACTCAATTGGACAAGACTGAGGTCCCAGTGGTAGGTGAACTACACAACATACACATGCACTTGGCATCTGATCCAAGGATGGAGCACATGGTAGATATTTCAGTGGTGGATGTGGCTGATTCCTATGGTTTGATCCTAGGTAGGGATTGCTCTAGAAGGTTGAATGGATACATGGCAATTGACTTTTCTCACATGCGGCTCCCATGGAGAGGACTCGCCAACCAAATCAAAATTGATAGCACCCCAAGGTTGAGATTGATAGTTACTGAAAATGGAGAACCAAATGAAGTATTGTTTGCAAAGTCAAGCATGGGTGTCTATAGGCCTAAGAAAGCAGAAGTGTTGACACTGAATATCATAAGTGAAGCAAAGGAATCCATGGAAATGCTAATTGAGTCAGATCCCGACACTTCATCCGACGAAGGTGAAGGCATGTTCGAAAATTTTAGAAACTTTGTGATCAGAGTTGTACAACAAGTATAGAGTTGGGTAACAGAATATCAGTGAGAGACTTATTATTGCCCAACTGGTGCAGAATTCACAACGCCTTCCATTCGGAATTATCTTGCTCCTTGTGCAAAGCTGCATTGGAGCAAGTAGAGAAGAGAATCCCAGGGGTGCTGAAACAAGATGATCGACATGGCAAACAAAAGGTTGAGATTCCACAAGTTAACGAAGCAGAAAGTAGATGATGGGTGAAACAAAGAATCAAGTTGCACCACCCAATATCAAAGCGAGGAGGAATGATGAATTGAACAAGTCCAAGGATTCCCAAAAGGGTCATTTGGAAAGTGATGGAGTATGGACACTAAGGTTCGATGGTTCTAAGACTAAGCAAGGAGCTGGAGCCGGATTTGAGTTAGTCAGCCCGACAGGGGCAACATATTTGGCAGCACATGGATTACAATTTCCATGCACCAACAACATGGTGGAATATGAAGCTTTGATTCTAGGCTTGTTGTGTGCTATAAAGAAAGGTGCTAGGATACTCCATGTGCTTGGAGATTCATATTTGGTAACTGAGCAAGTGAAGCAGAAGTTTGCTTGCCATGACAAAAGACTGAAAAGATACAGAAATAGAGTATGGGATCTGATAGAAGACTTCGATGCCTTCAATATCAAATTTAGCTATAGAGCAAGTAATCAGGTGGCTAATGCCCTCGCGCAGGCTGCAAGCTCACTAGCACCAATCAAGTTGGAAGGTTTGAAGAAATTTAAAGTTGAGTTGGCATCGGTCCCATTTGTGCCAGATAATGTCAAGAACTTCCAAGTGTTCGAAGATGATAAACATATCCTGAATTTCTTGACCAATTTAGATGTTTTCACAACACAAATCATTGACGAAGAAGTAGATGAAGAAGTGGAGATCAATCCAGAAGAAATTATGAACTTAAAACAAACACCATTCCAAAGGGAATGATTGAATTAGAAAGAATATTTGACATGGACCAATTCAACAAAGTGCCATATCAACCCACGGGGGGTGATGAGTGCAAAAAGGTAAATCTGGGAACACAGGATAGTCCCAAAATAGTCCACATTGGGAAAGTTTGTACACCCAAGGAGAGAGCTGATATACTTGGTTTGATGAGGGAATTCCTAGATGTGATTGCTTGGGGATATGAAGATTTGAAAACATATGATCCTTCCATCATCACACATACAATCCCACTGAAAGAAGGAAGCAAGCCATTCAGACAGTGGCAGAGGCCAGTTAATCCTTTGTTAGAGCCATTGATTTTCCAAGAGGTGAAGAAGCTGCTAAATGCACGGATCATCTTCCCAGGGAGGCATTCAACGTGGGTCGCCAATCTTGTCCCAGTCAGAAAGAAAAACGGAGAAATAAGGCTATGTGTTGATTTCAGGAATTTGAACAGAGCATCAGAAAAGGATAATTATCCATTGCCATCACTAGATGAGGTTTTACAAGTGGTAAATGGAGCACAAATGATGACATTTATGGATGGGTATTCAGGATATAATCAAGTTATTGTAGAAGAAGAAGATAGACTGAAAACGGCTTTCACCACGAAGTGGGGAACGTTTGCATACAGGAGGATGCCTTTCGGCCTGATCGACGCAGGTGCAATGTTTCAAAGGGCCATGGATTATGCCTTTAAGGACTTAAAAGACAAGTGTATCATCATCTACATGGATGATATCACGGTATTTTCAAAAAATAGAGAGGATCACATTTTGGACCTAAGGAAAGTTTTCATGAGATGTAGGATGTTCGGAGTTTCTTTGAATCTGAAGAAATGTATGTTTGGAGTGACCGAAGGGAAACTCTTGGGACATGTAATCTCAGAGAAGGGAATCATGATAGATCCAGAGAGAGTGGAGGCAATTTCCAAACTTGGCCTACCAGCTAGCAAGAAAGAGCTTAAGTCGTTCTTTGGAAAGATCAACTTTGTAAGAAAGTTCATATCCGCATTTGCAGAAATAGTGAAGCCAATGAACGACATGTTAAAGAAGGATGCAAAAATGGATTGGACTCCAACAACTAAGAAGGCATTTGAAGAGATAAAACAAGCTATTGTCAATGCACCAGTTTTAGTAAGTCCAGATTATGAGAGGCCATTCAATATATATTCTTTCGCCTCTGATCATGCATGTGCTGCCATCTTAACACAAAAGAATGAAGAAGGTGAAGAGCATCCAATAGCATTCATGAGTGCACCTTTCAGAGAAGCCGAATTGAACTATCCAAATGTGGAAAAACAAGCTTATGCCTTGGTGAAGGCAATGAAGAAGTTCAGGCATTACATCTTGAGAAGCAAAGTCCATGCAATTGTGCCTGACATAGCAATAAAGACCCTTTTAATGCAAAACGAACTTGGAGAAAGAAGAGGAAAGTGGGTCGCCTCTATCCAGGAATATGACATAGAAATTCAATCGATGAAGTTGGTCAGAGGTCAACAGCTAGCGCAAACCATGGCATCAGAAGGACCTGGACTTATACAACAAGTATATGAGTTGGAGGATGTGCGTCCCGATGAATGGTACCAAGACATGATCAATTATTTGCTAAATCATCAGTGCCCTTCACATTTGAATCCAGTACAGAAGCGGGCATTGAAATTCAAGAGTAAACGGTATATGTTACAGGGAGCAGTGCTATACAAACAGAATCATGAGGGAATATATCTAAGGTGTGATGGAAAGGATACAGCTAGAAATATTTTGGAACATTTTCATGATAAATGGGCAACAGGACATGGATCAGATTTGGCCACAACACATTGGATACTAAGAGCAGGATACTATTGGCCAACCTTGTTCGAGGATACTCACGAGCATGTGAAAACTTGTCATGTTTGCCAGACTTCGGCAAAGAGGGAGAGGAACCCAGCACTGCCTTTACAGCTAGTTACTAAGGTGAGACCTTTTGCGATGTGGGGACTTGACTTCATTGGTCCCATTAATCCACCTTCCTCAGCACAACACGGGTATATTCTAACGGCGACTGACTACTGTACTCGGTGGTCAGAAGCTCAAGCTTTCAAGAATTGCACTACTGATATTGTCATCAAGTTCTTAGAGGAAAGAATCACTACAAGGTTTGGATGTCCTTCTGCTTTTGCATGCGATAATGGTTCTACTTTCATTTCCTTGAAGTTTCATACTTGGGCATTTGATCATGGGATTATTTTAAAATTTTCATCAGAATACTATCCCCAGGGAAATGGCCTAGCTGAATCTACAAACAAGAACCTCTTGACTGTGATAAGAAAACTTTTAGAAAGGAACCCAAGGGATTGGCACACTTAGCTGAGATACGCTTTGTGGGCAGATAGAACAAGAGTTAAAAAGTCCATAGGAATTACTCCTTACCATCTGGTTTATGGACAGGACCCTGTGTTTCCCATTCAATTGAAAATCCCAACTTTGAGGTTCATACAAGACTACTATGATGAGAATGAAGATAGAGTCCAAGTCAGGTTGGCTCAACTGATGCAGTTAGATGAGAGAAGAGATGAAGCCCTAGAAAAATTTACCAAACATCAAGGGGTGGTAAAACGTTGGTTTGACAGGAGAACACAGAACAAGGCCTTCAGGATCTCTGACTTGGTCTTATATTGGGATAAAGCCCATGAGAAGAAAGGACAACATGATAAATTTGACAAACTATGGAAAGGTCCTTTTTGGATTGCGAAAATTGTTGGGGATAATGCATTTAGGCTTAAGACACTCACTGGTAGGGATGTCCCGTTGCTTGTCAACGGGCAATTCCTCAAGCATTATTTCCAAGCCTAGGACTCTGTTCGGAGCCCTTTTGTACATAGTAGTTTAGTTTGCTTTCAGTTAGTAGATAGTTTGCTTTCTGTTCTTTAGAGTAGAGTTTGTCTTGGACCATTTGGCCCAAGGGTTAGAATAGTTTTCCTTTCAGTTGGTTACAGTAGATTTCCTTGAATTGTTTAGTTTAGGTGTTGTGAGGGAGCTTGGTGGTTATTTTGCATCAAGTCTTTTGACTTGAGATCTTTTAGCCTCCTTCAGTTAGAGAGCAGTTTTGGTTGTGGAGCTTTGCAAGTGCAAAGGGGGTCCAGGTTATCACTCGTGGGCGAGGTGAGTAGATCTTACACTTTTGGTGACAAAACAGGGGTCCATGTTGTTCATTTCTTGAGTATATTTGAATAGGTTCGGGGATTTTAGGGTGTGCTTAGTCATTGGTCTATGGTGGGACTTGTACTAAATTCGGGTCAAACTCGATAGTGGTTCTTAAGTTACCTTTGACATGGTTACAACATTATACTCACACTTATTGCTTGGAGATCTTGGTGTTTTGAAGTGAAGTTGGACTTAGTGAAAATCATACACCTGCTTCAGCGCCACTGTGGTCTTCCAAACCCTCTGCGGGCTTGATTGCCTGCAAGCCAAACAAAAGATTGAGAAGAGAAAAGAAAGAAATATTATGAGAAAAAGAGAAAAGGGAAAATAAGTGCAAAATGAAAGGCAATATCAAAGAGAAGATAAAGATGAAAATTGGCTTTAAAGGGCGTGCAATCATCTCTACCAGTGCTACTAAGTAGTCACTAAAGGTAGAACCGTGATTGTGGTGCCAAAGCAATAACTCCGTTGGGGTGATAGACACCTGACTGGTAGCGGGGCTCTATGCAGGATGCTTTTGAAGTAAGGATATTATAATAGCTAGGTCTAGTGGATCCGAGAGGTTATCAAGTTCTTGTCGAGCGGGGAATAAATCATTTCCACACACGTGAGTAACTTAAGGTTAGGGTGCTTAGGTTCAACTTGAGAGTTCTTTCCCAGGTTGAGTGCTTGTCCAAGCATTGACACTTTTATTTCAAGCATGTTGGGCGATGCGAAGATTGCACTTGATTTTGAAGAAATCAAAGACGAGGATTTTAATGAGACAGAGTTTGGATTGAGATTGGATGAGTTAGGGAAGGTTGTCGCCAAAGAGAAACAGTTGGACATCCTTGCCTCTCTCAGGGCCCTTATAGAGTTTGCAAGAGATGATGAGGAGAGTGAGAAGACAGTGCAAGCAACAAAGAACATGATGAACACAGCTGAGCGCAAGATGAGGCATACATCTTGCCCTCTCATGGAGCAAGTCAACAACATGCTAGCTAAATTCATTGCTTATACTAAAAAGGTGAAAGAAAAGGGTAGAATTGTATTAGAAGATCATTTGATGTAAGCCCAAGTGGCAAATTCTCCTTTCTTCTTGGGTAGGATAGGTGTCTGATTCTGATTGGCTACCATTTTGGTGCCTTCTCATTGGTTGCCACTTTTCCTTTTTTCTCATTGGTCCATTGATGAGGTGGCATCTTCTCATTGGCCGATGGGGTCGCAACCCTAATTAGGGTTTCTGGGATTTAATCCAGATCATTGTTTTTGCCTCTTAATCTCTACCGTTGGTTGTAATTTTGAGCCTCTATATAAGGCCAAGTACTCTCATTTGTAAAGGGTTGAAGAAAATTGTTGCTAATATAATACCAAAATTGCTTCTCTTGTCATTGTTGTGTCTTGCATGGTGATTAAGAACACTTGGTGTTATTGCATGGTTTCTACTTCCAATTGTTAAAGTTAGATTTCATTAAGTTGTTAAAGTAGGTTTCATTTCAAGAAAATGTTAAAGTAAGAATAGAAGTAGATGGCTAGTTGTATGGTGATATTGGTAAATGTTTGATAGGGATCTATATACTAGGCCACTAGCATCTTAGCGGCTTGTTAAGAAGCCTTGTGTGGTAATCTAGTCTCATTCCCCTTGAATCATTGCATCTATGGAGGTAGAACCGCTGGCAAGCTTTCATTAGGTTGATCCCCGTCCATTTGCCAATCTTTCCATTCCATAGGAGTAGTAGTAAAGAAGCAAGTTAGTAGTTAGAGTTTTGAAGAGCAAAGTTGGAAGTGATATAAATTTGAGTATATATTGCAAAGATAGATCCTATCATCATCATAACGAGAATTTGACATCCTCGAAAGAACAACGTAAGCCCGCCTAAGTGATTATCAGCAAATCACATTAATATAACTGAGTTAGTATCCACAGGTGTAAGGAACCTTGGAGTTTTTCTCATGTTCTTCATGAGTATTTACTTTTCAAGAGAGGGTTGAGTGTTTGGTATTCGATATCAAGTGTTCAATTGCTATATGTTATGTAGTGGTACAAAACTGACATCAACACTACACATGCAACAAATTTGGACACAAGGCTGATGAATGCATATCCAAAACCATGGAATTCAGGTCCCCACCGAGACCGATATTCCCAAAGAGGAATAAGAACCAGAACACAACTAGTTGTGCTAACTGTGGCATGCATAGCCATAATGACTCCTAGTGTAATTCAACTAACAAGAAAAGGGTAAATCCATGGAAGGCAACCGGGATAGTCTGCTACACCTGCAACAAATATGGACATCTGTCCAAAAATTGTAGGAACCAGTCAGTGAATGAAAGGAGAGGATCGGTCAAACCGGTGATGAAGACCTTGTATCCCTGTCAAAAGGAGAAGGGAAAAGAGACTGACAAAGAAGTCAAGAAGATCTAGTTCAAAAATGAATCAAAGAGCTCTGTTGAGGAGAAGGCAGAGGGAAGATCATCGTCTGCTGATGGTGATATCTCTTCAGCAAACTGAGGCTAAAAGGCTTAGAGGGAACTGGTAGTTCGTCTACTGTTCTCGGTAGGACTAGTGAGTAACAAACTGACTCAGTCAGTAAGTATAACCGGACAGGTAAGTGTTGATCAATTGAGCTTTGCTCAAACAAGTAAAGGCCTGAATACCGGTTGGCGAAAAAGGAAAGAAAGGTTAGGTAAGGTGATTAATGCTATTGCCGTTAACAAATAGTTACCATTTGGTAATTACCGTTATGCCCTAAATCTATATAAAGAAAGGAGGATTACTCTTTTTCTTTTACTTTGCGATTTGTGGTTTACAATTTCTTATGCTTGAGTAATATTCTCGTGCTTTGATCATCGATAAGATGTTTTTATAAGACCGATCAAGCAACTTTCTGTGTAAACCGGTTGATAACGATGGCATCATCATCATCTGTCGCTAAGTTGATTCAAGTAAATCAGTTCGACCGACCTGTCTATGACATCATGGTAGTTCAAAACAGGGAAAACGACATGTCGGGCACACTATCATCTGTGCCTGATGGATTTTTGATGAGTGAAGATGTCATCGCTTTCATTCATGCATAACAAGAAGCAATGGGTGAAACTTTCATCCAAAGCAAGTACCTCTCGTTGTGCATAGACGGAAAGCTTCAAGACAAATACGTGAAGATGGTATCCTCTGGATTGACAAATGGAGTCTTCTATCCAACCGTGTTTCGACCGGATTGGATATGACTGGTTCTGTCACATGCATGAACTTGGTTTCTGGCTTACGAAGGGAACATGCACTCCAATCACCAAGGAGGACCTGCACAGAGGGATCGGGTACAATGACAAAGGGGAACCCCTCACCCTTAGAACCATTTCCAATGTCGTGGTCGCTAAACTAACAAAATCAAAATCTGATAGTCGGCTAATGACCGTCAACGACATTGAAGATGGAGTCCGGTTCGCATCTGCAGTAATAGGTTACAAAATTTATCAATCAAGCAACCTAAATAGCGTGTCGAGGGGAGCCATTCACACCGCTCACTGGATCATGCACGACAACGTGCAGTATGATCTCTGCACAATGCTTCGAGGTCAGATTTTTGAGAATCTGAAGAGGCTCGGTATCGTTAAGAAGTTCTTGAAATATGGAACCCTACTGATATGCTTTTTCTTTTACTATTCCAACTTCTTCCCGGGAATAGGCAAGGTGACTTGGGGAACCGATCGACAAGTCATGATCCAGATTAGTGATATGGCGAACCAACTGGGAAACAAGTTTAGTCAAGTCATGACTGACTACTTTGAGGCATTTAAGCTAAGACTGCACGCCGGGGAAAGGGTGTCGTCAGCTATTGTTGACTCCTACAAAGATGATGTCTGCTTCCTAGTCTCCCCCGATCACTACATCATACAAGCAGTGGAACCGCGAACTGCGTATGTACCAGAACTAGGGTATGAAATCTCTACAAAAACAGCCAAGGCATATGCAGATGCCCTACAAGACTGTGATTTGGACTTGTTGGCTTACCGGTTTGGGACCTTTGAAGAGATTTAGGAGAATTTGAAGAAAAAGGCACTGATTAAGAATGTGTATGTCAAAAGGACCCCTACACCGAAGAAGAAACGGGCAGCAGAACAACCCAAAGCTCAAAGGAAAAGAGCACAACCAGCACCTAGCGCTCCAGGGGAAGAAATTGAAGAAACAGAGACTGAAGACCCAACTCCTCTGGTCCGCAAGAGGAAATCTGCTAAGCTGTTGAAGGAAGATCCAGCGAGAGGAAGAAAACCCACAATCGATGAATTTGTGGAAGGGTTAAAGAAATCAGGAGGCATGGCATCAGTTGGAGGGCGATACAGTCTTGGCACAGAAGAAGACAAGAGGAAAATAGAAGAAGCGGTAGTCTATTGCATTCATAAGTTCAATCTTACTCCTAGCGAACTTCATAAGGTCATCCCTGATGATCTCCAAGAGATTCTTGAAGCAAGATGGAAAGCTTCAATGGAAAGAGAAAGGGAACTAAAGATTAGGGCCCTGCTTGAAGTTCAGAATCACTTAACTCTGGACAAGGCAACTCATCAAGCAGAACTACACAAGCAAAACTTTCTGATTAGAAGAAGGATAAGTCAAATGCTTGTTGGAGAAGTTGACAGGGTTCACGATGAAGGTGTGGCAACATGGACAAGACTTCTTTAAACTCAACAACAAGCAGAAGAAGCAAGCCAAAAGAACATTGTGCCATTGGTCAAAGATACTGATAAGGGAAAAGGAATTCTGGGAGGTGAGGCTCAAGTGAAAGCATCGGTATCGACCAAACTGGTCATCGTCGATATCACTGACGAAAAAGGTGGCGATCTGGCTCCACTAACCATTCTTGTATCTCCAGAAAAAGGTAAGGCTCGTACTATGACTATTAATGATATTGTAGATGAAGTAATGAATTTGGAGTAGCCAATGCGGCTAAATGGTATAGTGTGTTAGGAGAGGAAGATAAACAAGCAATAATAGTGGCTCTATTGGAAACCTTCTTGGATTACAATAGAACTCCAAGAGACTACAGGTCTAAATTTCCTCCTGAACTAAATACAAGACTAATGACTAAATGGAGAACTGGTCTAGGCTCCAATACTAGAATTGCTAAGGAGACATTGTCACAAGTCAGACCTGGTCTCAGTGAAGAAACTATCAAACTTCTGATAGAGGAAGCATCAATGAATCTGCATACAAAGACTAGAGTTGCCAAGATAATAAATGGTTATGAGAAGGAGGTCTAACAAAAAACTCTAGATTTATGGCAACAATATATTTTAGTGCTCTAAAGGAAATAGGTCCACAGGAAGAACCTAGGAAAGAACAGGAACCACCGGTTCAGTTCACTGCTCATGAAGAACCTACAACCGGTGAATAAGAAGTTCCTAAGGAACAGTTCACATCAAGTGAACAAGTACCGGGAGAGTCATCGGTCAAGATGACTACTGACAACACCACATTAGGTGAAGAAGACATTGTTATGGGTGAGCTACATACAGCTGAGGAGCAACACACAGAGCCACCACCAGAACAAGAAGCCCCACCAAAAGAGCAATTGCAACAAGAAGATGCACGACCAGAAGTAGAGGTACAAACAGAAGGGGAAGTACAGAAAGAGGAAGAAAGATCAGCAAAAGAGGTAGGAATACCGGAAGAGATGGTAAAACCGGGGAATGAAGAGAAGCAAGAACAACAAAATGGACAGGAACAAGAGTTACTTGTACATATTGAGCAAGAACAACTGGTACAGGAGCCAAGACAAAAGGAACAGGTAGATGTTCCAAGCTCGTCCTCATCCAAGAGGAAGTTATCCTTTGCAGCAGACACAGAAGCCAAGAAGGGCAAGGCTAGCGAGACTATGGTTGACATAAGCAAAATATCAACTAGGAAACTAAAGGAGCTGACAAAGAAGAAACAAGACATGGTCCTTACTAGTGTAAAGAACATCCTGTACAACTTTGTACCGGATGCAGATATAGATGAAGATGAACCTGTCATTGATCAGTTACAAATTTTGGTAGGAGAAGATGTCATCGATCCGGAGACAATTTGAAGAGATAAAGGTAATAGTATCTACCAACATAAGGGTACTCCAGCAACAATTACAGGTTGCAGGAAGTCTAATGACGAGGACTTCAATTTTGACACTTTTGTGCAAGATATCACAGAGAAGTGATCTAAGACTTCTGAAGACATAAGAGTTTTGTCTTCCCAGTTCGATATAAAGAACACATCAGCAACAGATTTCAGCAGGGAAATGACAAGCCTAGCTCTGATTCTGAGAAAGGCATTAGAAGAAAGGACTAAGAGAATCCAAGATCTTATTTGATTTCAATTATTTCTGGCCCCAACATTTGATTTAATGCAATAGACTACAACAGAAGTTGAGAATTTGATCAGTGAACCAGACTACAAGACTGTAGAGGATATGGAGAACTTAATTGTATCGCTGCAAGCAGCATAGAAAAATCTGGAGCATGTCACTGGTCAGTGGAATTCTTTTCTTCCAGCAGCAAAGAACATTTACAAAGATATCTTTGTGAAATTACAGATATAAACCCTTTGTCCTTTGGAGGCAAAAAGGGGAAGATATTAAGAAGATAAGAGAAGAAGATAAAGATGGACAAATGAAAGAAGATCGGAAAGAGAAGGTCAAAATACAGGGCAAATTGAGATACAGAACAGAAGCATAGACACAGGGGAAGTCTTCATGATAGAGAATGGAAAGTGATGTTTTGCCACCAATGCCAAAGGGGAAGATTGTTAGCATATTTAAGTTGTCATTGGATAAGTTTAAGGCAAACATATGGCCCACCGGTAATCCAATAGACCATTCATAGTTCTTAATAGGCACCGGTAGAACAAACAAAGTATATGTACCGGTAGACCAAACAAAGCAGGAGATACCGGTCTTATAGTACATACAAGGGATGTATGGACAACCGGGTACAAGAGTGATACCGATAGATTGCATAAAAATCCGCACCGGATTATGCAGTGCTGTCTGAGTTAAAACTGGATTATACGGAGCATTCACCGTTTAGAACTGGAGTTAGCTTTTTAACAGGAGTTAATTTTATTTCTACGCGAATGTTTCAAGGTAAACTCAAGATCATCTCGCAAAGCTTTTTTGCTGCATGATTTACGGTTGAGTTTACAGCTTGGCAGTACTATGAGTTATGTTTTTATTAAGATTAATTTCTTATAAATACAGGTCATACGATACAAAAGATAAGTTGAATATACAGAACAGGAGAGAGATATCTTCTGAGAGAAGCTACGGTCATAGAGGTGAAAGACAGAAAGGTTCAACAGCCAGGTAGACCATAAAGGTTAACATGTATGATCTAATCAGGCAGAGAGTGTCAATTAAGATCATTGCTTTTATACTGTTAAAGCATATTCAAATCCCTCTGTCAAGGTGAACCCTAATAGGTTCTTTGTATAAATCCTTTAACCGGGTAGCATCTTAATTGGTGTTTAAAGTCCTTTGACAAGGCGACTCCTTGCAGAGTCAAGATCTTAACCGATCTTCTACCAAATCCCTTTACCAGGTAGCACTCTTACAAGTGCTTTGTAAGCTCTTAACAGGGTACCTTTATTACTACAGTAGTAAAGTTGTGAGCTCTGTCTCACCGTGGTTTTTTCCTTCTAACCAAGGGTTTCCACGTACATATGCTGTGTTGATCTAAGTATTTTTATTTCTATTTGTGAATGGTTATTTACATTATGTTTATTATGCAAGAATCTTTATACAAAGTTTAGTTGAAGATAGAAATAGTATTTACTGATTCACCCCCCCTCTGAGTAACCGATTAGGAATAACAAGGATTGCCTCAACTATCTTTGAATCTTACAAAGGTGAGGTGTCTTTCCTAGTAACCACCGATCACTGCATCATTCAGGTTGTAGAACCGAAAACCGAGTACGCACCGGAGCTTAGTTATGAGATCTGCTCGAAGATAGCCAAGGCATATGTAGATGCCTTACAAGAGGGTGACCTAGATCTCTGTGCATACCGGTTTGGAACATATGAGGAGATAATGGATAATCTGAAGAAGTCTTCAATGAAAGAACCGAAGAAGGTATATGTGAAGAGGACTCCTACACCGAAGAAGAAACTGGTAACAGAAGAACCCAAATAATAGGCAGGTCTTTGTTATCTAGTCCTATTTCACCTAGGACTTGTTCTAGGCCTTCCTCTTGGCCTTCACTAGAGTGACCTTAGACCCTATTCATTGAGGGATTCTTGACAATCACCTCCTCTCCACTAGACCTCACTATCAAGGTGTGTTTCCCTTTCTCGTCCTTAATTCCTTCACATGAACTCATTCCTTGAATTCATCCTCTTACCAAACAACTGTCATTGCTATGCAATTAGGTTAGAAGGCTTCTTTTAAGGTTGTTTTGACTTGATTTGAGGTGTATCACCCTCCATCTATTTCCCTTCACAAGTCGATCTCCAAGAACTAAGCTTAAAGCCCTATTAGGGCTTTCTAGGTCTCCAAACTCACTTTTCAGTGCATAACTCCTAAACTCTCCAAACAAGTTGAAAAACTAAAACCATATTTTGACACCCTTTTCAAAGTTATCCTGGATTCACAAGTTGGTCGTACTGTACTTCCTACAACCATGCCTAATAATGCTATATCTATCGTATGTAGATAGTTTCTAATTTCTAATAGTTTCTAATTTTTGTATATCTGTTTTGTATATATGAGCTTGTAAGCTCTTTGTAACATTCATTCATTGATTATTCAATACAACAAAATAATCTTTTGATTATTTTATGGTATCAGAGCCTGTCTGTTTTTTTCGTTTTCAAAATTTTCTAAGAGCTAAGATATTATAACTTCGTCTCTTTCGAAGTTATCCTATCAATATCAACTCTCTGCGACCTGTTTCCCCGGTCTTGGTCTTCCGCCCACATCCAAGCTTCTGTTGAAGCCATTGCGTCCAAACTTCACGACATTCACGTCGCTCCAGTCTTCACGGCATTCGCGACCTGTGCTCCAAGCTTCTGCAACCAAACCGCGACCTCATTCACGGCATTCACGTCGCGACTTGTGCTCCTGTGCTCCGTCTTCTGCAACCAGATTAGCGTTTTTTTTTTTGTTGAGATTCGAGTCTAAATACTCACGGGTTAGGCGTCTGAATATTCACGGGATTGGCGTCTGAATATTCACGGGATTGGCGTCTGAACATTCACGGGCTTCTTCCAAAAATCGCGCCTCTTCTTCTGTCTCTTTCGTGACTGTTATTTTATTGGTCTTAACCGCCATTTTTTGACTGCATCTGCAACAAAAATCATGTCATTCCTTTGCTGCCAATTAGGGTTTTCTTTGAAAACCCTAATTTTTGAACTTAGAATTTATTTTGGATTTCGTATTTGTGGTGGGTTTTTCGAAACCTTATCTAGTTTTTCATTACAATTTTTTGGGTATCTCGTTTTTCGTGCCTCATTTTTCGAGCCAGCGGATTTGTGATCCGACTTCAGATTTCTTGTGGGTTTTTTGCCTACTCTTCTGGGTACTTGTCAATTTTTTCTGGGTCCGTTTAAAATTTGCCTCGAACTTCATGCAAATGGCATCCTTGACCAACCTTATGCTGAAAATAGTCAACGATTTACTGGCAGCAATTACAACACCTGGAAGCAGCTCATGTTAACCATCTTCGAGTATCGTCGTTTGGATGCGCTTGTTCTAGGCACAGAAACTCGTCCTGCCCCCACTAGCACGCCTAGTGGGACCTCCGTTACAACAGATCAGGATAAGTTTGATGATCGGAATCGTGAAGGTGTTATGCTTCTCAAACTCTCTGTCACAGATGATCAGCTACCTCAGATTCCCTCTAGCAAGTCGGCTACAGACATCTGGAAATATTTAAAGGAGCTGCATGAAACATCCGACAAGAGTCGAGCATTCTTTCTGAAGAATCAGTTGTTTTCCATTATGATCGATGAACGTATGTCCTTACAGAAACATCTCACGAAGATTAAGGACATTCGTGATCAGCTTGAAGCCATCGGTCGGACAATGGAGCAAGAAGATATGGTAGTTATTACCCTGAAAAGCTTGCCAACATCTTATGAGCATTTCATAGAGACTCTCAACATTACCTCAACTAATGTTGATCTAAAATTCCCAGAGTTGTGCACCAAACTCCTACAGCAGGATCGCTGGAAGCAGCAGTTTGGCAGCCGTACTTCCTCACCCTCGTCAGAACAAGCCTTTGCAGCTAAGTTTCAACCATCTCAGTCATCTCCATAGGGTAGTTCCCATCAATACTCAAGCAGTTTTCAGCAAAAGAGTGTTCAGTGTCATTACTGCCGTAAGTACGGCCACATGAAGAAAGATTGTTGTCAGCGACTCGCTTCCGAACAGAAGGAGCTGGGAGAGTCCAATCAGCAGGCCAATGTTGCTAAACATTCTGAGACAAAGGAGTCTGTGTTCTACGCTTTTATGGCTAAAAGCCCTTCCGATTCAGCTCGATCCTCTGCTTGGTATATCGACTCTGGTGCTTCACATCATTTCTCTCATCGGCGTGACTGGTTTACAGATTTCTATCCATACAGCGATTCAGTTGTGTTTGGCGGAGGAGAGGAGTTCAAAATTATTGGCACAGGAAATGTCCAGATACAGTCTGGTGGGTGTCAACTCATCTTTCTCAATGTCTGCTACATTCCTGGCATGGCACTCAATCTGCTCTCTGTGAGTCAGATCATGAGAAATTCTCCTCAGTTGGATGTTGTGTTCAGTGCCCACAAATGCTCTGTTATTGATCGAGAGACTCGTCTTACTGTTGCTACTGGTCTAGAGGATCATGGCCTATATCGGCTTACTGACACTGGTGATTCTCCTGAAATAGCTATGGCAGCTCGTGATTTATCTCTCAGCACTTTGTGGCATTAGAGATATGGACATCTCAACATCCAGTATCTCTCTCAGCTATCCCGGGAGGAACTTGTTTCTGGGCTACCTTCGATTTAGACGCAACATCTTGGAGTATGTGACGCTCGTCAAGCTGGCAAACAACATCGGACTCCCTTCAAAGATGGAGATTCTTGGCGTGCATCTCAGGTACTTCAATTACTTCATGCTGATATTTGTGGTCCTATGAATACATCTTCAGTTACTGGTTGCAAATATTTTTTGCTTATTGTTGATGATTTTAGTAGAAAAATGTGGGTGTACTTTCTTAAACAAAAATCAAATACCCTTAGTACATTTCAGAATTTTAAGTTGTTGGTTGAAAACGAGTTTGGCTGTAGTCTCATTTCTCTTAGAACAGATAATGGGGGGGAATTTTGTTCTCATGCATTCTCCAGTTTTTGTGCTGAACATGGCATCAAGCGCCAATTCACCACACCTTACACTCCCTAGCGAAACAGTGTTGTTGAGCGTCGCAATCATACGATTGTTGAGATGGCTCGTTCTATGTTACAACACAGGAGTGTTCCTAATAAGTATTGGGCAGAAGCAGTGTTTACTGTTGTTTATCTTCTGGATTGTTCCCCTACTCAGGCTGTCAAGAACAAAACTCCTAAAGAATTGTGGTCTGGTCGTAAGCCCAAGATCAGCCACCTGAAGATTTTTGGCTCTCTTGCCTATCTCTGGATTCCTGATGCTAAACATTCCAAATTAGATTCCAAGACTCAGAGACTCATGATGACAGGGTACAATGACAATCATAAGGCCTACAGATTGATAGATATCAACACTGATCATCTTATCTTTAGTCATGATGTTGTTTTTGATGAAACTTGAGGTCCGTTTCTGTCCTCTTCTGAGCAATGTTCTGAGGAACAGCCTCACAGTGTTCCCCTTCCTTTAGCACCACCTGATGGGAAGAATGATACAGATAATGCCTGCCCTAGGACACCTGATGTTGATCCTGTTGAGGCTCCTGAGAATGATCCTCCTCCCGTTGTTGCTCCTGAACCTCTTCCAACTCCTCCAGCTCCTCTAGAGGTCAGCTCTTCTACTCTCTGACCCAAATGGTGGGTTAAAACTATTAGTGATCTAAGGGATGATGAGCTCATCGAAGGTAGAGTTTCTCAAAATAAGCGCAAACAAACAGTTAATTTTGCTCTTATGGCTAACATTCATAGTGTTTATGAGCCCCAGACTTATTCCGAGGCTAAAGGTATTCTTGAATGGGAACAGGCTATGGAAGCTGAACTTCAGAGTATTCAAAAAAATCAAACTTGGGTTCTTTTTGATCTTCCTGCAGGGAAGAAGCCCGTTAGCTGCAAATGGGTATACAAGGTAAAATATAAAGCTGATGGCACCTTAGACAAGTATAAGGCTCGTCTTGTTGCTCGAGGATTCTCACAAAGGGAAGGTATTGACTATGAGGAGACTTTTGCTCCTACAACTAAAATGAGTACCATATGGCTTGTTCTTGCTCTAGCAGCTCAGTTTGGTTGGAAAGTTCATCAGATGGATGTCAAGAGTGCTTTTTTGAATGGTGACTTACAGGAAGAGGTCTACATGATGCAACCTTCTGGATTTAAGGTTGCTGGTTAGGAACACAAAGTCTGTAAACTTGTCAAAGCTCTCTATGGTCTGAAACAAGCTCCTCGGGCTTGGTAGATGAAAATTGATAAATATTTAACCAACCATGGTTTTCAGAGGAGTCCATCGGATTCAAACCTATATATCAAACATGTAGGTGATGATGTCTTGTTTATAGTTGTTTATGTGGATGATTTGATCATCACTGGAAGTTCAACACATTTGATCACGGAGATCAAACAGGATTTGTGCAACACTTTTGATATGATAGATTTGGGACTCTTGCACTATTGTCTCGGAATTGAGGTTTGGCAGACTGAACACAGTATCTTTCTTTCTCAGTCCAAGTATGCTAGAAGTCTTTTGGACAGGTTCAGAATGCAGGATTGCAAACCTGCTCTCACTCCTATGGAACCCAGGCTCAAATTATCCGCTCAGTTTGATTCACTTGTTGTAGATGAATCCTTGTTTAGACAACTAGTGGGTAGTCTCATTTTTCTTATTGCCACTAGACCTGACATTAGTTTTGTTGTTAAGCTATGTCTCCCACTTTATGACAGCACCCAGGACTGATCATTGGACAGCTGCAAAGCGTGTCCTACGCTATGTGAGTGGTACTCTTGATTATGGTCTTCTATACACTCAAAAGTCTGATTCTACAGTATGTGGCTACACAGATTCAGATTGGGCCAGCTTTGTTGATGATCGTAAGTCTACCGCCGGATATGTGTTTAATTTAGGATCTGCTGCTGTGACATGGACTAGTAAGAAGCAACAGGCTGTGGCCCTGTCTTCGACTGAAGCAGAGTATCGGGGAGTAGTTAAGGCAGCTTGTGAGGCAGTTTGGCTTCGGTTGATGCTTGCAGATATGCATGTTCCTCAATTAGGACCGACTCCTATATTTTGTGATAATCAGGGAGTACTCAAATTGGCAAAGAATCCGGTCTTCCATGAACGAACCAAGGATGTCGAAACACATTGTCATTACATTCGTCAGCTGGTTGAAGACAAATCTATTCAGTTGCTGTATGTTCCCACCTTAGAGTAGTCTGCTGATATCTTCACCAAGTCTCTCGGTTCTGATAAATTTGTAAAATTCAGGGAGGCTATTGGTGTTATTGATAGATTAAGCATTATGGGAGGGTATTAGAATATTTCTAATAATGCTCTATCTATCGTATGTAGATAGTTTCTAATTTCTGTATATCTGTTTTGTATATATGAGCTTGTAAGCTCTTTGTAACATTCATTCATTGATTATTCAATACAACAAAATAATCTTTCGATTATTTTACAAACAACTGTCATTGCTATGCAATTAGGTTAGAAGGTTTCTTTTAAGGTTGTTTTGACTTGATTTGAGGTGTATCACCCTCCATCTATCTCCCTTCACAAGTCGATCTCCAAGAACTAAGCTTAAAGCCCTATTAGGGCTTTCTAGGTCTCCAAACTCACTTTTCAGTGCATAACTCCTAAACTCTCCAAACAAGTTGAAAAACTAAAACCATATTTTGACACCCTTTTCAAAGTTCTCCTGGATCCACAAGTTGGTCGTACTGTACTTCCTACAACCATGCCTACTTTCTAAGCCTAATTAGGTCTCTCTGGTTTTCAGTGAGGGTTTAGCTTTTACACCTCTTGTCGGATTGATCAAGGACTCTCCTTCTTAGGATTGAGTCTTTGACATCTAAACTTCACTCTTCTGCACTTGGATTGACTTCTTCAATCCCCGAGCCTTCTCTCATTTGCTGCTTCACTGTCAAGCTTCCTAACTGGGCATGCTCTGGCTCGCCTAGGGCTTGACTCCAAAAATGCTTCCACTGCAAACCTGGCCAAAAGAATACATATATACAAAGTATTTACAATGCCCTAGCATGTCCCAAGAAGCCGTACAAATCGCTCCATGGGAATTCATGCTAGAGACATTTTATTGACCTCTACTCTGGATGCACCAGTAAACTGGTCACAGAGAAGGAATTTTAAAACATGCAGAAAGGAAAACCTAGCTACCAAAACAAGAACACAAAAGAGCTTAGAAAACTAAGAAGAACTATTACAAGCAATGAGATGCTTTGGTCTAATCCATAGCTAAAGGATAACCGAGGTTTTTTGTATTGTTATAGTCTCACAATCACACTAGTCTATTAAAAACAAAAACTAAAGCTATTACAAAGATCCAACCCTTTGTCTTGGTCGGAATAAGTCTTCAATAACTTAGGGGAACTAATCCAAATCAGTTAGACAGTCCCCTAACCAACTCTGGTCCTCGAATAGTCAGTTGACAAAATGTTGTTTGTTGACAACTTTTCCTAAGTCATCCAAATGGGTCTTAAATGACCACTAAGACTATTCTAACCCTCCTAGGACCATTTCCTATATTAATTCTCTATTTCATACAGTCAATCCTATGCTTTGACTGACTGGCATCCTGAAATGGCAAGTAGACCAACCTTCTTAGGTCCTCTCAAACCTAAGAAAACCTTAGTTAGGACTACTAGTAACCTTCCTAAACATCTTGGATATCTTCACACACACACACTAGGGACTTCTCTAAGTCCTTATTGGACCTTATTGGATAGTGACTTGGCTAAGGTCACTACAAGCCAAAATCTAGGAGTTACGTTAGCCAAGAACCTAGGTGCTCCTGCACCACCAAAGCTCAAAGAAAAAGAGCTCAACCGATGTCTAGCAAGCCAGGAGAAGAATAGGAAGAAACAGAAACAGAGGATATAACTCCTCTTATCAGAAAGAGGAAATCTGATAAACCGATGAAGGAGGATGCACCGAGAAGAAGAAAACCTACAATTGATGAATATGTGAAAGGTTTAGCGGATACAGGTGGTATGGCATCAGTTGGAAGGAGGTATGAGTTGGCTAATGAAGAAGATAGGAGAAAAATAGAAGTTGTGGTTCTTTGTATTCATAAGTTCAATCTTACTCCTACTGAACTTCATAAAACAATACCTGACGATCTTCAAGAGATTATTGAAGCAAGATGGAAAGCTTCAATGGAAAGAGAAAGGGAGCTAAGAGTTAGGGCTTTGCTTGAAGTTCAGAATCACTTAACTCTAGACGAGGCAACTCATCAAGCTGAACTACACAAGCAAAACTTCTTGATAAGAAAAAGGATAAGTCAAATGCTTGTTGGCGAAGTTGACAAAGTGCATGGAGAAGGTGTTGCTACATGGACCAAACTTCTTCTGACCCAACAACAGGCAGAAGAAACATGCTAGAAGAACACTGAGCGACCGGTCAAAGATATCGGTAAACGAAAGGGAATTTTGGGAGCCGAGGCTCAAGTCAAAACAAAGGTATCTGCTGAACCAATCATCGCCGATATCACTGACGACAAAGGTGGCGATCTGGCTCCACCAACCATATTGGTGTCTCCAGAAAAAGGTAAGGCTCATACACTAACTGTTGATGAAATTGTAGATGAAGTCATGGATTTTGGTGAAGTAGCCAATGCAGCTAAATGGTTTAGTGTGTTAGGAGAGGAAGATAAACAAAAGATAGAAGTGGCTCTGTTGGAAACCTTGTTAGATTTCAACAGAAGCCCAAGAGATTATAGGTCTAAATTTCCTCCTGAACTGAATACGAGACTCATGACAACATGGAGAACTAGTCTAGGCTCCAACAATAGAATTGTTAAGGAGACATTGTCACAAGTACAACCTGGTCTCAGTGAAGATACTATTAAACTTTTAATGGAGGAAGTATCAATAAATTTGGATACTAAAAATAGGGTTGCCAAGATAGTAAATGGTTATGAGAAGGAAGTCTATCAAGAGACACTAGATTTCTAGCAACAATATGACTTTAGTGTTCTCAAGGAAACAAGTCCACAGGAAGAACCTGAGACAGTACAGGAACCATCGGTTCAATTCACTGCTCATGAACCAACCGGTGAACAACAAGAAGTTACAAAAGAGACGTTCACAACTAGTGAACAACTGAACTTGGGAGAGCAAGCTCTACCAGATGAACAAGTATTGGGAGAGTCATCGGACAAGATGACTACAGATAAAGGGTCAAATGAAGCAGAGATCACTATGGATAAGCAACAAGCAGCTGAGGAGCAGTACACAGAGGAAGCCCCACCAGAAGAGCAAGTACAACAGCAAGAAGATGCACGACTAGAAGAAGAGGTACTACTGGAAGGGGAAGTACAACAAGAAGTAGCAAGACCAGAAGAAGAGGTCCTACCAAAAAAAGAGGTACAATCGGAAGAAGAAGAAAATCAAGAACAGCAGAACAAAAAGGAACAAGAGTTACCTGTACATACTGAACAGGAAAAGCCTATAGAAGAACAACCGTTATTGGAACCAAAGCGAAAGTAACAGGTTGATGTTCCAAGCTCATCCTCATCTAAGAGGAAACTAACCTTTGCGGTAAAAACTGAAGCCAAGAAGAGAAAAGTTAGTGAAACTATAGTGGACATAAGCAAGATGTCAACTAGGCAACTAAAAGAGCGCACAGAGAGGAAACAGGACATGGTCCTCACAAGTATAAGGAACATCCTGTACAACTTTGTACCGGATGCAGATATTGATAAAGGTGAACCTGTCATTGATCAATTGGAGATATTGGCACAAGCAATAGGAGAAGATGTCACCGATCCAGAAACAATTGCCATTGATCATTATGAGAAGAAAATAATAGAAATCCTCCATATATAGGTTGAAGAGATAAAAGTGATAGTATCTAAAAACACAAGGGTACTCTAGCAACAGCTACAGGTTGCAGGAAGTCTAATGACAAGGACTTCAAACTTCGATATTTTTGTACAAGATATCACAGAGAAGTCATCTAAGACTTCAGAAAACATCTGCAATAGATTTCAGTAGGAAATGACAAGCCTAGCTCTCATTCTGAGAAAGGCAACTAAAGAGAGAACTAAGAGAATCCAAGATCTCATTGGATTCCAATTATTTCTTGCCCCGACATTTGATCTCATGCAGAAAACTGCAACAGAGGCCAAAACCCTGATTAATGAGCCGGACTGCACGATTGTAGAAGACATGGAGAATATAATTGTTTCGCTGCAAGCAGCACAGAGAAATGCGGAACATGTCACTTGTCAATGGAATCCCTTTCTTCACACGGCGAAGAAAATTTACAAGGATATCTTCACTAAGATACAAATATAATCCAGAGATTAAACCCTTTGTCCTATGGAGGCAAAAAGGGGAAGGAGATCAGATCAGATGGAGTGATCAGAATATCCTCAGGACGGACTAGAAGAAGTTCAGGGTAGATTCAGAAGGTTAGAATACAGGGTAGATTCAGCTACAAAGCACAAGCACAAGCACAGGGGAAGTCTACATGACAGGGAATGAAAAGTGATATTAAAAGTGATGTTTTTCCACCAATGCCAAAGGGGAAGATTGTTGGCATATTTGAGTTGTCATTGGATAAGTTTAAGGCAAACATCAATCCCACCGGTAACTGGTAAACCGGTAGATCACTCATACTCCTTGATAGGCACCGATAGACCTAACAAAGTATATGTACTGGTAGACCAAACAGAGTGTCTACAACCGGTCTATAGAACATACAGGGGATGTTTGAACAACCGGGTGTAAGATTGATACTGATCGACTGCATGCTAATCCGAACCGGATTATGCGGAGTTGTCTGAGTTAAAATCGGATTATACGGAGCATGCACCGTTTAGAATTGGAGTTAGCTTTTTAACAGGAGTTAGTTTTATTTCTACGCAGATTTTTCAATTTCATAGGACACAAAAGAAGTGTTGTTGAATATTAAGAGCAGGAGAGAGATATCTTCTGAGAGAAGCTACGGTCACAAGAGGTGAAAGACAGAGAGGTTCAAAAGCCAAGAAGAGTAGAAAGGTTAACAGGTATGATCTAATCAGACAGAAAGTGTGTCAATTCAGATCATTGCTTTTACATTGTTAAAACATATTCAAATCCCTCTATCAAGGTGAACCCTAATAGGTTTGTTGAATAAATCCCTTAACCGGGTAGCATCTTAATTGGTGTTGAAAGTCCTTTTGAAAGGCAACTCCTAACAGTGTCAAGATCTTAACAGGTCTTCTATCAAATCCCTTTACCGGGTAGCACTCTTACAAGTGCTTTGTAAGCTCTTAACAGGGCATCTTTATTACTGCAGTAGTGAAGTTGTGAATTCTGTCTCACCATGGTTTTTTCCTTCTAACCGAGGGTTTCCATGTACATATGTTGTGTTGATCTGAGTATTTCTATTTCTATTAATGAATGATTAATTACATTTTGTTTATTCTGCAAGAATCTATATACAAGGTTTAATTGAGATAGAAATAGTATTTACTGATTCCCCCCCCCCCCCCCCCACTCTCAGTAAACGGTTAGGAATAACAAAATTAATATTGAACCCAAGAGGGCTAAATTTTGCGCAATATTGATGTTGAGCCCAAGGACAAGAAGAATTCAGCTCAAGTTTGGGGCTCGAGCTTGAGTAGATGCACATTTCCCCCCAAGAACTTGAACTAGAGCCTAAGTAACTGCTAATTTCCAATCAGATTTTGGGGCTCCAAGTTCGAGCATAGCCTGATTTATGCCTAGTTATTAATTCAATTTGATGTGTTTGACAAATTTTGATCTCGAATTGGAAGGGTAAATTCAAATTGCAAGAGCAGGTTGGCCATGGAGGGTAATTAAACAAATTGCAAGTGTTAATGAATTAAAATCATTTGATTTTTCATCCTTCAACTGCCACCACCTTTGAGTAAACACCTATATAAGAGGAGCTAAATGCACCATTGCAACCACAATTCAATTCAAAGCAGTTTAATCATAAGCAGAGAAAACCTAGATATGAAAAAATCAGAAAAGGAGAAAAAATCAAAACACTTTTGAGTGTGCAATCGAGTTGATCTTGTTGGAGAGAAGAATCCAAGGTGAAAATAAAGACATCTCCTAGTTCTAAGTTGAAATTGTGAATTATTGCAAACTTGAAGTGTTGAAAACTCAAAGTTCCTTGAAAATTCAATCAAGTATGGTTTATAATTAAAAATTCATGAACTCAAGTGGATTGTTGAGTGTTTCTCATATAGAAATCGTATGTTTTAGACTCATCAAATTAGAAATCAGAATTCAAATAAAAAATCTGAAATTGGTTTTTGTTAAGGCAAATAGATTGTGATAAGAATGTCAAGCGTTTAAAGAGTAAATTTACAAATCAAGTGCAATTCATAAGTTGTTTTCTTTCAAGTCTTGACTAAAAATGTTAATGATTATCTTCTCACAAATATTTTACTCTTAACAAGTTTTTCTCTTGTTTTGCAAGGATCCATATATGGAGTAAAGAGGATCGATTACAATGCAATGATTAAGCAAATATATGAAAGGGGAGAGTTCAAGGGCAAAAGAAGAGTTAGAATTGCAAAGTTTGAGTTACAATTACAAAGGATATCCAATATGAACATGAAATATGATTGCAAATTCAAAAACCAACATGAAGTGTCGAGAACAAAACATTTGCAAGTCATTCATTAAGCTAGCAAGATGGTTTGAGGTTGGAAATCAAAATGAAAATGGAGGTGCAAGTGCAATGGCAAAGTCAAAAATCCCAAGGCAAAGTCATGAAGAAAGATTAAGGCCAAGAAATCCAAATAAGAACCAAGACAATTACAAGCAATTTCGAGGACCTGTTAATGAGAAGATTTCCAAAAGAAGGAGGATGGAAAAGGGGAGTTCAAACAAGATAAGAATGTTGAGGTAGCACCAACGCATCTCCAACCAATCAGAGGATTCCTTCACCACATATCCAAGTCATTGATCTTGGATTAACCTGAGTCATTCATTGTACTTGGAGCCTCTATATAAGACTAGCTCAAATTATTTGTAAGGGGAGACTTGAAGAAATTGTTTCCAAAATATTGCAAAAATTATTCCTAATACATTGTTGTTTTCATGATGAATGGTTGTGAAGTTTTGGAGTGTTGCATGGTTCTCACATTTCTCACTTTAGTTTAAGTTTGCTTAAGTTGATGATAAAAGTAGTTTAAGTTGTTTAAGTTAAATAGGTAATGAAAGATATTGTTGTTGCTGAATCATGATGAGACTTGTGTTCATACCTTTTGGTACTTGTTGATTGCAAGTAACAATAAGGTTGGAATGAACCTCATTGCAAGCACTTTACTTGGAATGCTTAATATTCATTGATTTGCATAGTTTATGATTTTGACGAGCATAACTAGTTTGAAAATCATACACACATCCTTAGAAGATAGCACCCTCTTTAACGTAGTTGATTTGGTGAAGCAAGGATTGATTTAGTCTCACCATAACATCAATAGTGTCTTGCATTAGTACATTTAGAAGTAGAAGTAGCTTAGATTCGTAAACCTACATGTCATTTGCACTTTATTTCAAATTGTTGTTAGAATTAGTCAGTGCACTCAATTGCCATATCATTCGCATTTTGAAAGTTGATAGACCCTCCACAAAGGGTTAATGTAAGTCCCCAAGTGATTAACATCAAATCACATCATAAAAACCGAGTTGTGTCCAACACCAAAGTCCTAAGTATGCAATGTAAACCTTGGGATTTCTTTACTTGACCACAAAATCATTTACACAATTTAGCATTTAGAGCTTTCTTGTTCAAGAGAGGATTAGATATTTGGTGTTTCATCTTGGAATACTAAGTTTTTTATTAAGAATATGGGCAGAGATAAATAGAGAAGCGGCAAATAAACTTAACACAATCAATCAATACGGTGCTTCACCTTTCATTCAAATACATAAAACATACTTATAGGATTTTCATATCCTATTTTTTAGGAAACAATATTCCTAAATAGACAGTTGTTTTAACAACTCAACATACGACTATTAATCAAATAACCTATTAAACAAACTATGTAACTGATAATTCTAACAAATATGTGAACGCTAACAATAGTTTTCCCAACATTCCCCCCTTAGTGTGAACATGGTAAGAACTCACAATCAATCTTTCATGGTTTTCACACAAGCTTACCACAAACCGGGATGTGAATAGGAACCTATTGATGTGAGTTTTGTTCCACTACAACATGTAAAATCAGATGAACCACCAAATCTCCAACTCTCTCTTGAATAAAAATGCTCATATGGTAAACAATATATGGATTGTGTGATCAAATGAGACAACCTCAAGGTTCCTTCTTAATCATGGACTTTCACTCAATTTTATGATGTGATATGCTAGTTATCATAAAGGGACTTACGTTGTTCATTTAAAGGATATCAGCTTGACTTTAACTTCTTCAATCACATCCAACCAAATGAAACGAAAGGACAAAGGGTTTAGAAATACTATCTAACTCTAAGAATGTAAGACAGTGTTGATGATGGGGTGAGCCTCTAACCAATCCTTGCTTCGCCGTGTCAATTAGGCATAAGAGGGTGCTAGCTTCTAAGGATGTCGGAATGATTTTCACATTGTCAATATTCATTCAAATACCCTATGAAGGCGCAATCCAAATAAACATCTCCAATAGAAGTTAAACACTTGCAATTTAGGCCCAGACTAGCCTTGCATTGTTACTTATAATCAGCAAGTACCAAAATGTATGGACACTAGCTCCACCATTGATTACCATTCAACAATATCTTCCATTCATCTACTCAACTTCTACTTAACATGAAATAAAATCCTAAATGAAGAAATGTAAAAACCATGCAATACTCCAAAGCAACACAAGTAATCCACCATGAACACCAACGATTACTTTGATAGCATTATGACAACAATGACAACAAGTCCCCTCCTACTCTACCTCTAATCTATTCTCCTCTCTAATCTTAATGAGTTACAAATGAGAAGGCCTTGGCCTTTTCAATTACAATGAAGGGCCAAAACAAATTTAAGATCAAAAGCTAAGATTAACCCATTACAAACTCTAATTAGGGTTGCCACACTATCATCCAATTACATGAAGGCGCCACCTTGTGGGCCAATAAGAAAATCACAATGCTTTTGAGAACCAATGAGAAAATAGATTAGGTAGAGGCACTAGATGCCTTCCACATGTACACTTGGCATAATGTGATTGAATGTGCTAGAACACATGTAACTAGAGCCTTCTGATTGGTTGAAGAAAAGTTGGCGCCAGCTTAGCATCCTTGCGTTATAGACTTCATAAATATCTTATGATGATGAGAAAATATCTCTTGATACTCAACATTGTCAATGTTGATATTTTGGCCTTTACGGCAAATATTCAATGACTTGGGATTTCCGATAGGAATAAATAATAATGTTAAATATTGGGAATATTTAATATTTATTGTTTATTAAGTAAATCGATTTAAGGGCCCATTGTCGTCCCCCTTGGTTAATTGAAATTATCATTTCAATAGGGCAGTCAGCCCCTTGAGGAAGATATTCTTGCTCATATAAATAGAGATTGATTCTTGAAGGAAAACATAACATGTGCTCTCTCCTTCAAGAATCGATAGCAAAAATTAAGTTCAGCTTTTGAGGACTCCAAGACAGCGAATTCCAGGCATGCGCATTCCTGAAAGTGAGCATTGGAACAGCAATATTCAATATGGTTAAATGATGTGTTTGGAACAGCAGTGCGAATTCCAGATCTGCTCATTATCTTGATACATAAGAGCAGATTACTATCCAAGCGAATTGTGATATTTAACATTGGAGCGAACTTAAACCAGAAATATCGGAACTTGTATAGCAGATTCATATAGCGAATTTGGATCAGCTTGATTGTCATTAAGGGTATCGATATACTCTAGGGTTTGGCAAACATATGCTGGATCTAAGAAGACGGAATTTGGAGAAGCCATCTTTGAAGCAATCATTGTAGAGCAGGGCTGGATGCAGATCGATATTATATCTTAAATATAATATGTTGGCAGATTATTGGAGGTTGACTTGAAATCCTTCAAGTTGCAGATCTGAAGTAATCTCCTTCAAAACCGGGTACTATCTGTACTTATGTACGTTATATTTTATCTTGTGCTTAGTTTTATAAGATCTTTATAGATTGTTATATTCCTTGGTAGAATCTGAAATATAATATGGTATCAGAGCGTTGGTAGAGTAAAAGATCTAATTTCAGATTTAGGAATCTCAGTCTAACTCTTTCAAAACTAAGGAACTTCATGGCAATCGGGATTTGGTCTGAAAATTGTAATCAGGGTTTTTGATTTACAATTGGTTGCCTTCTATGGAAAACTTATTAGTTCTCATTAGCTAGGAAGACATGGGTAGAACTCAAGGTTCTTGCATATTTTTAAAATTTTAAATTGTCTTTCCTTATTGATCTAGAGGGAGTAGATCATAGCTGGTTAGTATCATAGCTGATACCTTGCATATCTAATTGATCATCTACTATTAGCTGGTATGCATATTGTTTGGCATTTAATGTTGGTATACACATACTGGTTTTATGCATTTGCATTGACATTATTAATGTATAGGAAGCACACTTGGCATATTAACCTTACAACATTGATTCATGTTGAGATATTGGCTATAATATACCTTGGCATGTATATATGAAATTATCATTATCTATAGAGGATATGATTCTTCGTTAATAGTTGATTGGATCAACTATTTTGAATGTTTGCTTAGCTGATTGACAGCATACTTTGCCCAGGCATATGTTATCTTTTATAAAAGAACATTCACTACAGACTGTTAGCCTTTTGATGTATAGGCTCATACATTGGCTTTATGTAACATTGGTTGTATATTGGCATATGTTTTGCATTGGTTGTCTTTTATTGGTTGTTCCAATTAACTGATTGATCTCCTAGTGCATATTATCTTCTCTTAAGGCATATTTTCAGATTGCCCTTCAATTATTGGTTAGATTCAAGCCACCAAGGAACATACCTTGAGAGGGAGTTATGATCTTGTTAGAGGGAGAAGATAGGATTACACAGAAGGAGTAGGTCACCTTGAGTAACATATACCTTGGTATGACTTGATTATGGGTATGTGTTTTAAGAGGGAGTTCATTCATGGGCTCACTTAATTTTGTGTTATGAACTCCTTCCTTATGTCATGCTGATTACTTGCTATGGAAGCCTATTTTGCATTGACATATTTTTGTTTTGTATGCATGGAGGCATTCTTTACCTTAGTATATGTTTTACTTATGTATGGGGTCATACACAGCTGATTAGCAGCATATTTTCTACTATGCATGAGGAGCATACATTACATTATGAATAGTTACACTATGATACATATTATACCTTACGTTGTTATAGGAACTCACACAGCTGATTGTTAGTATAACTGATTAACTGTTCTCTTTATTGATGCATGGGTGCATACATTATTGGTTAATGAATGTTGGAACATACTTACATTGGCATATGTTGTGTATGTTTCATTTTACAATTGGCATGTTTTTTGAACATACATTATGATACTTAGAGATAATGTTGTTGTACGCATGGGAGTATACGTTATATGGACATATGTTATCCTTTATATATGCTTTGCTATTGATCATATATATGTGTGGATACATTTCTTTATAAGAGGGAACTATATTGCATCTTGTTGTAATCACATTGCACCTGGTTATGTGTTGGACAAATTTGGTTACTCTTATGTGGTGAGACTTATGTGATTACTCTCATACCTATGGCTAAGACTTGTCCATGGATACCGAATGAATTATGCTTGTTCTATGAGAGAACTGCATTTGGATATTGGTTATTACATTTGGCTACTTAATATGATTGTATGGAACATGTATGTATGAAGCATACTTTAGTGGCTTATTGTGTATGTATGGATCATACTTTCTTTTATAGTTGAGTCTATATTTACTGATTATAGCTGAGACTATATTACATGTGGTTCTATGTGTGAACACATTTTCTTTACATTTGAACTTGAATCTTATGATCATATTGGTTACTCTTATACTTATGTAGATTAATGAGATGAGATTTTGATTATGAGATACATTTGGTTACATCTATGCATATGGCTAAGTTATTTCTTATGAATTGGATACCTAGAGAATATCATGGACTTGAAATTCTTCTCATGGACCAAGGATCCATTGTTGAGCATATGGTGACATCATGGACTTGATATTCGTTAGGCCAATGCTCGAGGATATCGTGGATTTGATATCTCTTGGATCAGGGATCCACACTTAAGTATATGGTGGACATCATGGACTTGATGTCTGGAGGCCATTGCTCCGAGCACTTGGTGAATATCATGGACTTGATATTCGTTAGACCAATGCTAGAGGATATCATGGATTTGATAGCTCGTGGATTAGGGATCCACATCTGAGTAATTGGTGGACATCATGGACTTGATGTTGATAGGCCATTACTCCAAGCACTTGGTGAATTTCATGGACTTGATATTCGTTAGACCGATGCTCTATACATCATGGACTTGATGTTGGTTTGATATCATGGACTTGACATTTCTTGAGTCTTGGTGACTCGTGGATTCAGTTATCCACAGATTAGTTGGTATACATCATGGATTTGATGATACCATGAATATCATGGACTTGATATTCTATTGGCTGAGTCAAGAGGACTCGTGGATTTAGTTATCCACAAATTAGATAGAAAACATCATGAATTTGATGATAACTTGTGTTAGGAAAGTATTCATGGACTTGATATTCAAAAGAGTCAAGGTGACTAGTGGATTTAGGAAATTCACAAATTGATTGGAAATTTGATATCATGGACTTGATTTCACTTATGGTTGATAAACATCATGGACTTGATGTTATCATGGATTTGATATTCTTGGATCATGGAGACCAGTGGATCTAGGAAATCCACATTTGATGGTAAGCATCATATGATATGATGTTTCTCATATGAATATGAGATGTATGGTTGAGGAATAATGAAGAACATTTGTGTTCTCATTATATCTTGTAGATAGAGATCTACTATCATAGATGAGAGATCTATGACATCATTGGATAAGGAATCTATTTTGTTATGTTTTGTGCTTTGAGTCGCGAAGACTCGTGGAGCGAGGAAATCCACATCTAGTTGGTAAACATCTTGTGATTTGATTTTATCATGGAAAGATGATTTTCATATGGGTATGAAATCTATGGATGGGAATGATAATGAACAATGTGTTCTTATAAAAAATGGTAGAATAGAGATCTACCTTCATAGATGTGAGATCTATGAAATCCATTTTGGTTATGTTTTATGATGAGTGGATCTTTGCCTCAAGTCCAAGAGGGAGTGTTGATATTTTGGCCTTTACGGCAAATATCCAATGACTTGGGATTTTCGATAGGAATAAATAATAATATTAAATATTGGGAATATTTAATATTTATTGTTTATTAAGTAAATCGATTTATGGGCCCATTGTCATCCCCCTTGATTAATTGAAATTATCATTTCAATAGGGAAGTCGGCCCCTTGAGGAAGATATTCTTGCTCATATAAATAGAGATTGATTCTTGAAGGAAAACATATCAAAAACATAACATGTGCTCTCTCCTTCAAGAATCGATAGCAGAAATAAACTTTAGCATTTGAGGACTCCAAGACAACGAATTCCAGGCATGCGAATTCCTGAAAGTGAGCATTGGAACAGCGATATTCAATATGGTTAAATGATGTGTTTCTAGCAGCAATGTGAATTCCAGATCTACTCATTATCTTGATACATAAGAGCAGATTACTATCCAAGCGAATTGTGATATTTAATGTTGGAGCGAACTTAAACCAGAAATATCGGAACTTGCATAGCAGATTCATATAGCGAATTTGGATCAGCTTGATTGTCATTAAGGGTATCGATATACTCTAGGGTTGGGCAAACATATGCTGGATCTAAGAAGACGGAATTTGGAGAAGCCATCTTTGAAGCAATCATTGTAGAGCAAGGCTGGATGATCGATATTATATCTTAGATATAATATGTTGGCAGATTATTGGAGGTCAACTTCAAATCCTTCAAGTTGCAGATCTGAAGTCATCTCCTTTAAATCCGGGTACTATCCGTACTTACTTATGTACATTATATTTTATCTTGTGCTTAGTTTTGTTAGATCTCTATAGATTGCTATATTCCTTGGTAGAATCTGAAATATAATAACAGTCAAGCCTTCAATTGTGATGGCATATTCCCAAATTGCTTTATCTTCTCAAATTTTCTCATTGCCATGATTTGAACTTGATTGTACTTGCAAACTCGATGTCTCTTTCGATGCCTTGACCTTGATCTTCTTGGAGTGATGGAGCCTTTCATGTAGCTGGATCTTTCAAAGTGAACTTGGATTTCTGGAGGAAATTCAAGTTTTGACAATTTTCTTTCACTTGTAGGCTTGCAAATTTGTTCTTCTCCTTGTTCTTTGCTTTTTTGAACTTCATGCTTATCTTGCCTTGAATTTGCACTTTCAACTTTGAGCATCATCTTTCTTGTCCTCGAGCATCTTTTCGCTTGAATTCTTGTAGTTGGATCTTTCAAAGTGAACTTGGATTTTTGGAGGAAATTCAACTTTTGACAATTTTCTTTCACTTGTAGGCTTGCAAATTTGTTCTTCTCCTTGTTCTTTGCTTTTTTGAACTTCATGCTTATCTTGCCTTGAATTTGCACTTTCAACTTTGAGCATCATCTTTCTTGTCCTCGAGCATCTTTTCGCTTGAATTCTTGAGCTTTACCTTACAACACCCATTTTTTGCTTTCAACGCCTCTCCTTCTCCAACAATTTACCTTGCAAAACAAAGGAAGATTCATTAAACTCACAAAATGATATGTATAAATGATATTAAGGAAATCTGAATGCTTACATGATATGAAATTACATCTAGATTTTCTTTAAATCAACTCTTTCTTCAAGACAAGGTGACTTCACCATTTTAATTTTCTCAAGATTTTTATCAACATGTCGTACAATACTTTACCTTGCTGCCTGATGTCTTAAATATGAATGCTTAGTTTTGATTTCAAAGTTGATTCTACTTGAATTTCGAACTCTCTAGGGTCTGATCTTTCTTGTTTCTACCCACATTTCTCTTTTTAGCACACTTCAATTCTGGTTTTTCCTCCTTTTGTAGCCCAGATTTCCTCTTAGCAATCTTCAAATTCTGATTTTGCTAATAAAATTAGAGATTTATCCTCTTCAAGATTGACTTTCCAATCTTTAAATCGCTGCCGCCTTGTGATAAAATCGCTGTCCTCTTATGGTGTATTCAACCTGCTCATGGAGGAGAAATGGTATGATGTAAAATGAAATCAACTCCCTCCTTTATATAGGCGCCTTAGGATATAAAGGGATGCGTTTGGTTGGTCCGACCTGCCCTTGTTTGGTCAATCAATTCGATTTTAATTAACCTTTCAATGCTCTTGGAGAGGCCGACTAGCTCAAAATAATTCGATCTTCCTTCAAACCTTAGTATCTTTGCCTCTAATCTTTGTTTTTCACGGCTTTGACCAACTTGGAGTTAGAAATTTTCATTGAAAAATCTTCATACTTGGGCTGGATTTTGGAGTTGTCAAGATTTCGCTAAGAAAGCAAGGCGGAAATTCAATGCCTCTTGAGATTATGATTCCTGAGAGTGGTCGGATACCGACCTCTTGGGATTATCTTTTCATCCACTTGACCTCTCAAATCCCATAGACTTAATCGTTTCCACTTGGTCTTCTTACTTTGGCTATTTGTTACAATCAGATACCGACCTACTCTAGGGATTACTTTACTTTTGCATGTTGACTTTGTCATGTCCCCATTCTGGCTGACATCGTTTAGCGTGCCAGATCAGTCTATCACAGGCTCTCGTAGATTGGTGGCGATGTGGAGAGAGTCATTTTGTAGATCAGTGGTCGTATTTGCTCTTGGAGAAGTGATTTAGAGCTTATTTTTATTATTATGAGTTATGCGGGCCCCACATGTTATAATTTTAAGTTGAGTTGCACTTTTTATTTTATAAAATTATATTATTATAGAAGTGCATTATAATGGGATTTTATAATGGATGCTTCTAGAAGTTCTTAGTAACTTCTCAAAAAGTGGATAAATAGGGGGCTTGGGCATTCATTTGGACAAGCTGATTTGAGGATTCTTCTACTTTTCCATATTGGAGCAATTTGTAGTCATTTGGTCTACAAATTTTTATTAGATCTTTGGGAACGAAAACTCCCTTGGATTTGCATAACTGAGGAAGTGAGATATCTTCTGAAGGGTTGCACATTGGAAGTGGTATTCAGCCATTTCATGTTGAGTTTATTTGGAATCCTCAGATTTACCTGAGGGTTTGAGTTTTGGTTGCAAGAAGAAGAAAAAGTAGGTCCGAAAAAGCAATCCGAAAAAGCAAAACGAAAAAGCGGATCCGAAAAAAGCAATCCGAAAAAGCAAAACGAAAAAGCAGTCCGAAAAAGCAGACCCGAAAAAGCAGACTTGAAAAATTGATATTGAGGGTTTGTAATTGGTTGAATAAGGGTTTGATATTGATTGCATAGGAGTCTTGAATTTCATCTACTCATTGGTGAATTAATTTGGCAAAGGATTGAAGACAAACTGGCACATTTTCAGAATTGCAATATCAGGGTTTGGAACCAATAATTTGCTCATATCTCCTAATCTACTTGGAGAATATTTTTATGCTCTTGGGAGGATCTTAGTAAACCCCTGGCGGTCCTTTTCATAGCTTTTTGGAGTGTCAAAAACCCTGCAATTATTTTATGCAGGAGCTGTACATGTACAGCCCGGTACGGCAGCCCCAGCAAGGACAGTTTGCAAAGTTCGGTTGGCAGTTTGGTGTCTTCATTGCATCAGTCTTCATCACCATTTCATAGCAGATTATAAGGAGCGATAATCAGGTTCTTTCTATGTGTTTTTGAGTACTTTGTGCAAGTCAATAAATTATGTAAAAGTCGCATGTATTCAGACTTATAGTAACTGTCCAGATTTGAGAGTTGTTAGACCCTGTTCTTTGGTCATAATTGCATGGTTACTATTGCTGTTATAGCAGTCTCTGTTATAACTAAATTGTCATAGAAGTAAGAGGGTTGTGGGTAACAGCACTACCATATATTTTGACATGTAACATTCAATGTATTCAGACTTGCTATTGGTTTAGGAAAAGTGCATTGATAAGACTTGTTCGTGAAAGATGGTTCATATATCTCATGTCTTAGCTATTGTGTTGTAAACAGTCCATAAAAACAGTGCTCATATGTAATAGATGTAACAGTCATATATTGCAATCAGAATTGGAGAAGTTCAGGATATAATAGCATTGAGTGATATTTAGAATTGCATTGTTATTTGAGTTCTTCCATTTTATTGCATATTGGTATTGTTATCTCAATTGCAAATTTGGTGCCCAAAAACAAATATCAATCTGAACACATCATTTGAAACAAGAACATTCAGTGCATGCCAACTGTTTGACGAATTTACACGGATCAGATTTGGGGTTTTTAGTGATCCTACTAGTGAGGGTCATTACAGACTTCCCAAGAATCATCATTTTGTTTCTTTTCACTCATTCCCCTTAGTTCTTTTCATCATTTCGCACTTGAATCTCGCCTTGCAGTCACTTGGAAACCATCTAGACTTGGGCAGAATTTTGAGGGTTGTTGGGATTGGGAGTCCCGAGACATGGTCGGATTTTGACCTCCTCTGGGGATTTTTCAATTTTGCAAGTTGACTTCCAATTTGCTCACTTCAATCTCTTTAGCTTGGAGGGCGAAATAATTTATATAAAATATAACATTTAAGTTACATTATTTTCCTTTCTTATACTTTAAGTTATATTTTATATAAATACTGTCAGGATGTTTGAGAGTGGTTTTAGGTTCATACGAGTTATAATAAAGATATTAGATTTTGGGAGTTTCCAAAAAATTTGAGACAACCAAATTTCAGGATTCAGCACTCTTCCATCAATGTTATCTCTCACAACCTTTCCTGATTTTCTAAGATGAAATTGGAACTAGAACAAGGATTTTCAAGAGATTCTAACTTATTTCATCACAAATCCTTTGATTTCAACTTCACCTCCTTGACTAGATTAGCCCAACTCTTGCTCACACCCCCTAACCAACTTGATTACCCAACAAGCCAAAGTTGCTCAAACCCATTTCTCAGATTCAGAGACTTGAAAATTGCTAACAACTAAAACCTCTACTCCTACTACCAAAGCAAAAAGAGGGGATCGCCATTTGCAATTGGGTGATGGTGTGAAAACCTCACAACATAACCCACCAATTGTCCACCTTGTATAGTTTTTTGGATCCTCTGACAATCCTTTAAAGATCCATGAACGACATTACAGTAGTGCTTTTGATCATTACAATATTTTACACTAGGTAAGTTATATAGGAAACAACATACACATCACAAATGGGAATGGATCATTGGTTATCCCCCACCCCACAATGTGAAATTCCACTTATTCACACAACTAGGAACACTGAAAAAAATATCATATCATGTTGCATGCTTGAAAATAAAATGCCACCAAAGATAATAAGCGGCCCTGTCGTTTGTGACTGATGAGAGGACACTAAATGTCTTCCAACCTCCAGTTTTGAAGTTATCTAAATCACATATTCTTCATCACTAGGACATAATAGCTCTTCATCCTTCGCATGGTTTTCCTAATCAGTTTCTTCAGCTAAGGAAGCATATCTTTTACCCTCTTCTTGCAATTCAATATTACATGTCCGATTTCATTACAATTCAAACATTTTATTTTTCCTTTTGAAGGAATAATCTGAGATTTGTACTTTCTTTTTCTTGCTTTGTTTCGTACAAATAAGACCTCTTCAGATTTTGAGTCTTCATTATGATCAAGTAGAGTAGATATTACTCCTTCACGACTAATGGTTACCTTTCTTAATGTGAACACCATTCCGGACATATGTTTAGGCAAACTATTAATAAGTATTTCTTTGGGATCATCATCTTTTACTTTCTCATTAATCCCAGCTAGCTGATTTAGGAGAGAGTGAGACTTACTGATGTGATCTGCCATTTTTGTACCTTTTTACATCTTCAATCCATACAATCTCTGCTTCAATGTTGTCTTGGCACTTTATGCTTCTAATCCAAAGAGCTTGTTTAATGACTCCCAAATCTCTTTTGCCAACTTCGCAAAATCCACAGGTGAATATGTTTTTGATAAGCCAAGAGCAATAGTTCCCAAAGCTTTCTAATTTTTTATATTCCACTTAGCAAGCTCACCTACCTGCATTAATTGGTGTTACTGTGTTCAGTTTGATGACATCCCACAAATCTTTTTCATCAAATGTAATTACATTTGTATCTGCCAAGTATAAAAATCTCTACCATCAAATTTCTCGATGTAACTTAATTTGTCCATGAATACCCCTAAAAGAAAAAATGAAGGTGTCAGGTTCCACCAATAATGCACCTTAATTGGGAGCACTACTATAAAATTCAGCACTTCTGTCTACTCCACTCAAAAATTTTGACATGACAAATAATAGACCCTATTCAAATACAATTTCAAAACTAGAGACACTCAATTTACATTTAAAAAACAAAACCAAACACATATGCTACACCTCCACTTTTAATAGATATATCTAGAACTTAAAAGACTTCAAAAATAAATATGCAAATTAAAGACAAGAGTCGCGAAGTATTTCCTATCAATGAACCAAACGCTGTAAAGACCAATGACTTGTCAAAGCTGATTAAAGACAGGCTCAGGAAAGAATTAGAGCCAAGATTAAAACATAAGAGATCTGACTCCTAATCAAAGGAGTGCAAGTCTGCGACTAATAACAGCTTGATGATCACAACAAGGGTGCCTGATCCACAAATAAAATGCCAAGAAACTCTGCACGTGTGAGCTCTATAACATCCAGCTGATCACACAATACTGCAATAATGCTGCCATTGAGTTCAGTGCTTACACACAAAATGCAACAGCCAAAAAAAATGTGCCAAATTTATACAGAGGGGTCGATCACAATAATTCAGACTGATAAATCGATATACAGGCATGACCAATATGTGAATAAAGTGCCCAATTCGAGAAGGATCTTTCTGAAGCTTCCACCCTAATCGCAGGTATGGAGCGTCAGACATAGAGAACAGAATGACTGAAGAAACAATGAAGCTGCGGGACTATTTTCTGATCTTTGTGCTACTTCTCATGCTCAATCTTCCCCCCCTCGCATAATTAAGCTAATTGTTCAAGAACTTTGCAGATTTGTCCTTTTTCACTGCATTTTTAAAAAACTTTTTATGGCCCGTGGGAGTATCTCTCTGATACCATATTAAGAATATGGGTAGAGATAAATAGAGAAGGTGCAAATATATTTAACACAATCAATCAATATGGTGCTTCACCTTTCATTCAAATACATATTGCATATTATTAGGATTTTCATATCCTATTATTTAGGAAACAATATTCCCAAACAGACTGAGTTGTTTTAACAACTCGACATATGACCATTAATCAAATAACCTATTAAACAAACTATGTAACTAATAATTATAACAAATATGTGAACACTAACAGAAGTTTTCCCAACATGTGTATCCTGCACATTGAGGTGGTCACAAAACTCACATCAATAGTTACCTTGGTGGTGCTTTAGTGTTTTAATTTTATCCTGCCCAGGGGAAGGGGACAAACTATTGAGGCATTTTAATATTTCAAAAACGTGTTTGTGGTGGAAATGTTTTATCTTAAATTTCAAATTTGATTATTTTCTCTCGAACTTTAAAACAAGAGGTCTTGGGCTTCATAAAAAGGTCTTGGGCTCTCATTTCTATTATCCAGAAGAATACACAGAATAGGATGTTGTCAAATTGAATTGGAGATTTTTTCGTAGGATCAATTGAGGAAGAAAGCCCTCATTGATTTACTGGTTTAGGATCTAAGAGGCAATCCCTAGCTGGTTGGAGTGATTCTGCAAAGGGGTCACTGCTGTTCTCACTGTGTTTGCTGTTAAGCATTTCAGGGAAAAGGGAAAATATTCAAGTTATCTTGTTAGCAGATTCGTGTGTTGATTTTGGAGGTTATTTTTAGAAATTTTGTTGGTTTTTTCTTTGGTTTTCAGAGTCCCATTGTTGGCCATACAATTCATGGTATTGGGCACTGCCCTAGCAAGCCGTACTTCATGTTTTGACAGGGAGAGGCTTCAAAAGGGTTTGAAAACTTCTGAAATCGTGCCAAATGCCTCCTACATTGTTGAGCGACTCAGATTAGTGTGCATTTGAGACAGTTTACAACAGATAATATTTTCTAGGAGTGGTTGTACCGTTGCAGGGTTACAAGTTACAACCTTGGCCTGGTGTTAGTCTTCTGGGCTTAGACGCCTAGGATTTGGGGGCAAGTTTCAGTCTAAATGAGGCACCTAGACTTAGGCTATCATTTGCAGGTTATTTGGTAAGGGATCAACTCAGTTTGAAGGTTTTGTAAATTATATGGTAAATTGCCCCTGCTCCTAGTGCCATTGTTCCTTGAACTGTGTGGATTGGAATTCCTTGCATTATTCTTCTACAGTTGGGTGTTTTAAGACTTACTGGGTATGAAGGAAGGTGATATGCAACTTTGGAGGGTGTGTTAAGTTGGAAGGAGGTATTATTTGATGGTTCATATACTGCTGTCTCAGACCAGTCATTCCAGACCTGTAGTTGCCACTTTTCCATGTCATTTGAAGGTGTTAGTGTTGCTGGGCATGTGGTTCTAGCGCTCAGAGCTCAGCTGGAACATTTGCAGATAGAAATTGAACCTGTAGCTAACTGTATGCTATCATTTTCAGTGGTCTGGAGGTGCTGGAATCTTATCAGACTTGTTGCTACAGATGAAGGGGGTCTTGTGCATGTTTGGGTGACTGCTGACAGACATTTATTTTGTTTTTTCGGGATTGAAACACTACATCATCAGGCTTATGATATGCCCAGAGTTACATATCAAACCTGCCCCTGCTTGATTGGCATGTTGTATAGTGAATTGAAGTGTTATCTGAGGGTTGGTACTTTTGTTTCAAAACATTGGATGTGGATTTCAGCATTGGGGAGCTTGCTGGGCATAGTCAATCTGCTGTCCTAAATAATTCAAGTCTTCCTACTTCCCTTTAGGCCATCAACTTGTATCTCCATTACTGTCTATGAGGTATTTTACCATTTGCAATTGTATTCAGTTTTAAGTGGCTAGTATGTTAGTCAGTGATGAATTCATGTTGTACATGCCATTGTGATGTTCAGATTTGCAATCGGCAGTGCTAAAGTTATATCTGAACCCTTATGACAGCCATTTATCATTCACTATATTGTGCATGTGTGAAGTTTATATATCATTTGATTCATTTGTCAAACACTATATTGTGTATGTGTGAGATTGAAAGATCGGGAGGGAAATCAAAATGTGCAGAGTCTACAGAAAGCTCACAAGTTCGCAAGATAGGGGAAAAAGCTAAACATGCTTATGGAAATCTGAATTTGTAGGGAAATGCTTGCATCTTTAGTGGAGCAGATTGTTTGCTTGATTCCTTAGTTTGAAGGTATATCCTTTGATCATATTATCAGAGAATAGAACCAAGGGAAACTTTTACAGTGGGGGTCTCAATCGCCTACAAAAGCCTCTCAACTTATACATCCTTATCAAAATAATCAATTTTGATGATTCCCTCTTGCCTATATGATAGCTCCAATTTGATGATTGCCAATCTTTTTTGAATTGTTCTTCAAATTTCTTTTGTTGGACTCAGTGGCTTAGCAGGTATGCTTGGCCCCTTGCTTGCTACCTTTTCTGTTCAGAAGCCCCTATTTTTTAAGTTTCCTAGTTGCTTGATCAGTTTGTGGGAGTGTCATTGGGGATGTGCATGTGACAAGCCAATCTAGGTTTTTAATCTTCTAGCTTTACTTATGACACTGGCTATTTGGAAATTCTTGTAATATATATAATAGGGTTTTTTTAAATATATTTTTCACTATTTTCCCCTAATACATTAATGAAATTTAATTATTTTTAGAAACTATACCTTTCTTTCTAATCTATCCTTTGCATGCATGCATGGTTTTTGTATGCATTTATTGTTTTCTCATACATGCATCGGATTGATGTGCATGGTTCTTTTCAAATGCATGTATTGATTTTCCTACATGCATGTGTGCATTGTTTTCTCATACATGCATAGGAATGATGTGCATGGGTTCTTTTCAAATGCATGTATTCCATTTCCTACATGCATGTGTCGCTTTACATACATGCATGAATTGTCTTTTTAAGCAAGCATAAGCCCTACATTTTTGCAGTGCTTTTGTTATGCATACATGATTTCAATACATGTACTTTGTGCATGCATGACAAAAACAACATATGATTATTAAAATAATTATCCTTGTTTTTATTTAATTATTTACATAAAAAATTAAAATTTAAGCCTCTCTAATTATTCAAGTATACAATTATGCTCATAATATCTTTAAATAGATTTGCTGAGAAAACAGTAGAGACAAGCATCAATTTATAAACAAAATTTATAGTAATTACCACCTATATACATTTTATATTATTGTGTGTTAAGAAATTTATACTGATTAAAGAATCTATTGGAGGCACCTATTGTTTACTGGACTAATCATTTGAATTAAGTTACCAAGAAAAAGTTCTGTATATGGTCATTAATGTCAAAAGGATATTATTTTTGTTGCTTACTTTGAAACTTTAATCAAAAATTGCTAAATGTGCCCACAATTTTTCATGTAATTTTTACCTTTTGTGTTTTTGGAAACCTTGCACTGTGTTCACAATACGTAATTCACTTTGTTTATTGTGAGAATTTGTAATTGCTTTTTGTGTCAGTTCTTTTGTATGAGACAGTGTGGATGCACTCAAAGCTCCTCGTAATGCAATCTAAATTCCCTTTAACGAATGTGCATTTTACACATTCGAGAATTTGAAATCGTTAGTGAATGTCATTAAAGAATTTGAACTTGTTAATATGTTCTGTTTACCGCTGCAAGTTTACACCTTAAAAAGGTTAGAACTAATGACTTATGCCAGATAATGTAAAAAACCCATATATTTTAATTTTGTTAATAGTTGTGATTTTTAGCTTCTAAGATGAAAACACACCACATATACAGCTGCTCCAAAATAATATATGAACCCATTATTAGATATCTCGACACCATATCCCAATTTCCTGTCTTCTCTCACCACCCAAACATTTCAACAAATTGCCTGAACTCCTATTCACAACTTCTTGAATTTCTTTTATCAAAATTTGTTCCATTTAAATCAGAACTATCAGGAAAGAATCCATTAGAATTGAGGTAGTTTGACATGTTTCTGCATTGAGGAAAATACTATAGGCCTCATTATTAATAGAATTAGTCACTCTAAATTGGAAAGACTTTAAATATCAGCATGCACATAATCTCAACACGCCCCTGTAAATTCAATGGAAACATGCATATACTTGCAGGGTTAGTTTGCTTAGTTTCAAAATGTTTTACTTTAAATAATGTCATCCGTTTTAATATGCACTAATATAAAGAAAATAGAGGATAAATTTGAAAGATTTTAGTGATGCCTGTACCAAAAGTAAATCGAGTTAACATTATAGTGTAGTGGGTGAAAAGAAACATGGTATTGATTCATTTAGGAAAACGGTCTTTTTTGAGACGAGTTAAGTGGAAGAATTGCGACAATGAATATAACGGTAACCCAAAAACCACAGAATAAAATCATAGAGAGCTCAAGGAAAGATGAACTCGTGCACACAATGAATGTATATAACTTATGAACAATTAAAAACAGAGAAAACCCAATTACAGCACTTTGCAGCCTGTTTACACCCACATAAAAGTCGTATCAAAAATGGAAGACTCAATTGGCCAATTGCTCCATATGAAGAAATGATCATGGCTTACAGATCTTCTATCACACCATTCTTGGCTGGAATGTGGAATTTTGAAGTTCCTTGATGTCTTGAGCTGATAAGCTTGACATCTTAAAACTTCCGGATTTCTTGGGCACATTAGGCAAAAAGGAATTGGCTTCTATCATCATTCTTGTCTGGCATGTGGAGCTTTGAAGTTCCTTGATGTCCTGAGCTGATAACCTTGACATCCTAGAATTTTCAGTTTTCTTCGGCGCATTGAGCAAAGAACTTTCAGGAGATTTTACACAAACTGGAGGAGTCTTGTAATCAAAATAAATCTCCTTGGCCACATTAACCTTTTTCTTTCAATAAACCAAAAATACAATTAATTACTCCTGCACAAAATCTCAACGAATCAAAATATAAAAATGGTGATTCCAACAAGTCTTACCGCTTCCTCGAATTTGTGTGACACAGTAGATAGCGAGTCAAGTTGATCATGAGAGAGCTTACACATAATTTCGACCTGAATAAAAATATTACAGTTTTGAGAGTTATTTTGAATAGAATACCCGAGCTTGCAACAATTAACCCTCCAACCAAATCCTAAATGTGAGAAAAAGCCTATACTGTGAAAGCATGAACAAAATGTAGACCATTTGTTATAAACCAAAATCTTTTAGTATGTGGGTGTGGCGAGGCAAAAACTTGCAGACTCCCACTGGTGCAAATTTTCCATGGGACGACAGGCTAAAAAAATTATTATTTTTACCCTAAACAAGAAAAGCTTACCAAAATAGATGTATGTAGAGAATCAAGGCACAAATTCTCTTTTCCGTCAATATTCTTGTGCCTACAATTCTGCTCGTCTTGTACCAAAAACAACTTAGCTGACTCTCCATTTACATTCTCAGACATTACAGTTGGGACAACACATATTTTCCTGCGCATTGTGCTAGGATTATTTTCATTTTCTGAACCAGAAAAAGAAGTTTGTCTTTTAACCCTCATCTGGGGCTCCTCGATTTCGTTATTGGAAGCCTCCATTTTTGTAGAATTTTATGAAATCAGTCCTGCACCTCTTGACAGAAAAAAATTGAACCTAAAATCCCCTCCAAACAAAGAATTGTGAGAAGAAATCCTTAGAAAATACTTGAATTGTGTAAATGCAAATCTTTCAATTTATCTAAGATAATATACAAGCGCTGAAGAACTACTATATATAATTTTCGAATGATGGATTAGTGACGCGACGGCTGCATTAAAAATAAGAGGGAAAACAAAATCCGTATTCAAAAATCCGAATTTGTCTCAAAGTATGTCAGCTTGGGATCATTGTTGAAAGATTTGTTAATTTGTTTCTAAAATTGATTTGGCTATAATTTTATGGAGGGAATCCGTTCAATTTTTAAATTAAGAAGTCTTAGATTTAGTTTTATATTTAAAATTGATAAAAAAAATTAAGTGGAATGAAGGGTATAATTATACATTAACAGAATTTTAAAAAATAGAAATCTTTTTAAATAGGATTTTAGAAACATTATATTTGGATTAAAAACAAATTTAAATAAAGTGTTTGTATGAATTTTTAAAAATATTGGGTAGGTGAAGATTTTTAGATGAAAATTATGTAAATAGAAATTATAATTTAAAAAATCTTTAAATAATTAGGTTGTTCTTGAAATAAAAATAGAAAATCAAATATATATTTTTAAATTAGTTAGGTTCTAATGTGTTTCAACATGAAAATAAATAAGAATGTCATATGTATTGGTTATCAATTTTTTTTATGGAAACATGTTAGCATATATAGATACCAGCATCTTTATTTTCATAAAGTGGATTACAATAATTTGAGTAAGCATACATCCAAATTACAAGCTTCCTTCGGCTAAGCAGTCATACTTAGGACAATCCAATTTGTCAAATTGATTCAGGGGTTAAACTTGGTCCAAACATATTTTTGGGGTCTGAATCTTAATGGATGATTTCTATATCACATACCATCATTCTCATCAATTGTGTTTAATGAATTGAACTACAACCTTTTAGATTTTCAGTTTTTCAACTCAATATATTCTTTAAACAAATTGTTCAATTTTAAGGCGTGCTTGCCAATAATTCAATTAAAACTTGTGTTTTCCCATCATAATATCAATCAATATATAATATAGATACCTCATTTAGGGCTTTTGATGTCGTACAACATCCCTAATTTCTGGCGAAATCCAGGAACCCTTATTAAATTTTAACATGACACAAAGAACCTTCAATGATACCTGCCGGAGCATGGATTTTAAAATGACAAAAAGAGAAACTACGGTTCTGAATCCAAGCTCATAATTAAAAAGAATGAGTTCCTCACTGGTAATCTCCCATTTATGACAGAGCTTAATTTTAGCTTAGTAGATATAAGCGAGATTGATTCAAAAAATATTTACGAAGAGGTACTTTGTATTCTGAATATAGCCACAAGAGTGAAATGGCAGACTTGCCAATATATACAAAACCCCAAAACCATCAAAATTCTAGAGAGCTCACAGAACTAGACTCATGCATACAATAGAAGTACATAACTTCTCAACAACTACAAAACAGAGATGCCAAACTCATATTTGAACTTTACAGTCTGCTTACACCAACAGAGAGCATCCCAAAACAACGAGACTATATTGGCTCTGTGATTCTTGATACGAAGAAATGGCCGTGGCTTACAGATCATCAATCATCTTTCTTGTCTGCCGTGAGCACTCCTGAAGTTCCTTGATATCTTGAGCTGATAACCTTGACATTCGGAAACTTGCAGATTTCTTGGGCGCTTTAAGCAAAAAGGAATTGGCAGTTCTTTTAGGAGCTTTGACACGAACTGGAGTCTTATAATCAAAATGAATCTGCCTGGCCGCATTAACCTGTATTCCAGTAAACCATAAATACAGTCAATTAGTCCTGCACAAAAACCTAAATAATCAATTTGTTAAGCTTGTGATTACAACAAGCCTTACCGCTTCCTCAAATTTGTGTGACACGGTAGAGATTGACTCGAGATCGTCGTGCGAGACATTACAAATAACTTGAACCTGCCGAAAAAATCACAACTTTGAGGGTTAATATGAATCGAATCCCAGAGTCTGCCGCTCTTTATCCTCCAAAAAATGCCTTAGGTGAGGGACAAATACTGGAACCCTAAAAATTGAGGGTATGAGGAAAAAAACTTGCTTTCAGTGGGATCATTTGCTTGTAAAATGCTCCACAAAGTTCTCAAATCCACTGAGGTGCAAACATTCAATGGGAACATACCCTAACCTTAGCAAAAATTTTAGAGGGAAGAAAAAACAAAAAAATGTATTTAATTGGAAACTCACCAAAATAGATGCATGCAGAGAATCAAGGGTCAAATTCTCTTCTTCTTCAAGAGTAGCCGAAGGCATATCACAAGATATCCGATTAATATTCTTTTGTCTGCAATTTTGTTCATCTTTCACCAAACACAACTCAGCTGAGTGTCCATTCACATTCTCATAATTTTTTTCAGTGAGTACAGCAATTATTTTCCTGCGCATTGCGCTAGGGCTGTTAACTGCTCTACTATCTCCTGAATTCTCAGTTTCTGATCCAGGAAAAGACGCCGTTCTTTTGAGCCGCATAGAACGCTCTTGGATTTCGTTGCTGCGAGCCTCCATTTTTGTATGCTATGAACTTAGCCCTCGTGCACCACTTCACACACAGACGGAATTGAATCTAAAAACCCACCAACCAATTAAATATGGAATCTGAATTGTGTTTTATTCAAACAACACATTGTGCAAATAAATTCTTCGCTAAACTTTTGAATCCTTCAGATGCGAAGCTTTCAATTTAGTCAAGTCAAAATCCAAGTACCGAAGCACTGTTGTATAATTTCGAAATGTAGATTACAAAACTGTCGGCTGCATTAAATTAAAAGAGAGGGAAACGAAAAATTTAGGGTTCAAAAACCCGAATTTGTCTACAAGGATTTGAAAAGCTAGCTATCATTATCGAATTTTTATTTATTTATTTATTATTTAATATAATAAGTAAAATTGAATTTATATAGGGCAAGTGTATGGCTAGTCTATATAGTTAATTTAGTGCATTCCTAAATCTTAAATAGTGCATTGGATTAAGGTGATATTTTTTGGTTGTATCTTATGGGAGTTAATTGTTTATAGCTATTATAGTAACTAGGCACATTGTTAAAGTAGTCATTTCAAATTATCACCCAATATCTACTTAAAGATGAGAAATGTCCTTGTTTGCTATAGGTACCAATAAAATTGTATAAATTCAAATGACTTGCAGTCCAAATTATCAGCTATTGGTACATGTGAAATTTTTTATTAGTCTTTTAGCTATTATTAAATTGGTTTTTTTTAAGTCAATAATTGGAAGATTAGGTGAGCAAGTTGTGAACGATACTTAGAACATATATGGTAAGTGGTGCTCTTCCCTTATTCCTACAACCTCTTTTAACTATAGATAGAGTAGTTGAAATGAATTGCTAAGTAGATAGAGATGGAGACTAAAATGATTACTAAAACAAGTTTTAATCAAATCAATTTATCAAAAATTCTCATGTACTTAATTTAAAATTCTTATATTAAATTGAATAATATTACATTTAATGATTAAAAATATTAATTAAAAATATAATTTTAATTTTAATAAACATTCTATCTATTGAAATTAATAATCATACAATAATAATTTATGTCTAAATAATTAATATATTTATTGAAATAAAATTTAAAATAATGATCAACATATAAACTATTTAATGTAGACTTAAATTCCTTTCTATCTATTTTTTTTATGACCGTTTTAACTTTTTAAACATCACTATATATAACTTAGTTTTAAATACTAAATTTAAATTTAAACATAAATTTCGGTGTTTGTCATGAAGTAATTTATAATAGATTTAAACAAACTTTGATAAGGAATCTATGTTCAATTTTTAAAATATATACCTCCTTGTGTCTCCCTCTCTCCCAACCAATATTGTATAGTATTGTATTAAAATAAATGTATTATAAATATTAACTGTATCATACTATGAACTATATGTTACATTTTTGTTTATTTAATGATGCATTATATTTTATTATATAATTGAATAAAGAATACATAATATATTTAATTTTAACATTAATTTAAAAATTATTATTTAAATATATAAAAGTAATTTTGATTTAGTTTTGTGTTCATTTTGATAAATTTGTCTATTGATAAATATTTTATTTTTTTAACTAAGTTCTTATTTTCTATGTTATTACTTTTACATTTATACATATTTCATATCCTTTATCCATAACTTAGATTTGATTCTCTATATATTCTTTATTTTTATGTCTTGAGTAAAGGTAGAAAATGGGTTCACTAGTTTATACAAGCAAACTAGGAACTAGACCTATTTCCCTTAATTACATTAGAGAGTGGATACACTTGACTCAACCTTATATCTGAGTGAAAAGGATTGAACACAACGTGAATTCAAGACACCTTGTTTGAGTTGAAAAGGACATTGCATTGGATGTGTGTTGGATGCTCAATCTAGGGCTAAAGATGAGAAGTTGAGGGTTTTTAACGTACACCGCAAGCCATAAAATAGACTTGCAGATCGAGTTTGGTAACTCTAAAATTCATATGAAGTTCGGCAAGGGCAAAAAATTCAAAAAAAAATCTACATTAAATTTGCCTCTTGATGTTTTTAAAAATATAAGTATATCCAATAAATTATCAAAATAGTTTAACAATGCAAAATAGACTTGAAATCATTCATAAAAAGATATCCAATTTATAAAATATAAACCATAACAAACATCTATAAAATATACTAAATATATAAAATATAAACTAATAATAAATAAAATATACTTGTTACCCAAATTTCCAAGTCTCATACAAATTTGGCCAAATCCATTCAGGAGTCCTTGTTTTAACCTTGCTAACCATCCCTGAAAATTTCATGGTTTTATGTCCTATTCTCTGGCCTCTGCAATTTATTTTTGTCCCCTGGTCTGCAGGTCAAAAAAAAATAAAATCATGAAAGTAACCGTTATAGGAGAGAAACCCTAAAAATCCCTTTGGCATGTTATAATCTTTCATTACCTTTTTCGGCCACTTAAGTCCCCAAATTTCCCATGTGTGTAATTCTTTCCTTTCAGTCGTGAGATCTCTTAATCCCCAGCAGAATATTCTTTTCATTCCCCGACTGCGCGAAAACCCTTTGTTCGCAAGATCTCCTTGTCAGAAGGCATCTTTCATTTTTATTCCGCGACTTGGCGATGGTCTTTCCAGTCGGGTAATCACTCAATGTTGCCTACGGTTACCTTTTCTTTCAGCGACTACGCGACTGCATTGTTCGCAAGATCTCAGATTCCTGGCGGTTAGGTCCTTTGCGGTTAGCGATTCAGCGAACAGTCACTTTTCTTCAGTCAAGCAATCGCTCAATATTACTCAGGGTTAAGCTTTTGGTTCAGCGATTCAGCAAAGACCTTTGTTCGCGTATTCTCTAAGTTTAACCGTGGTTCATTAAAGTATTTAGCGAACAAGAAAAGCCTTCGGTCGCTAAATCGCTAGGTCAAAGTGGGGTTAGTTCTACACGCAGCGGTAAGATTCTGCATCGGAGGGTTGTCTTATAATCTGAAGGAATATTCCAGGGTCATAAGGAGATGAGACTAGCCGTAGATTTGGTATCAGGGTAATGTGTCAGAGTGGGGTCTCGGTTAGGAGGATCTACGGCTGGTGTATTTTCGCATAGGTTGTTGTCAGAGCATGAGATCTTCAGACGACCGTCGATCTTCTCTTTTGTGCAGCTTTTCAAAACTTTATGTGGGTCCAAGACGACAGGTTTGCTGACGTGCTAAATGATTATTGGTCGCAAAGTGTTGATATGGACATTGACTTTTCAAGGGTTTTATGACTGTTGTAAAGTGATCTGAGCCGTTCATCTGCTGGGAAATAAAGAACATCAACGGACATGTTTTAAAATGACCGGCTAGTCGTTGCTATTCAAATTTAAATCTCTGCAGAGGGTTTTTTGCCAGTATTTGATTTGCAGGCTGCGAAGCGGCGGGGTAGCTCAAAGAATTTATGTCTCTAGGACATTTGTAGTTAAAGGAAGATGATGAGGAGGTCTGGGCGGCCGTCATGGGTCGTTTCTTATCTCAGAAGAGTACCAGATTTGAGCATTCATGGCGGCCTGACTTGCAGAGAGGTAGTTGGATCAAGGTTTTTTGTTTGCAGGCAAATTCAGTACAGGGATGGACACTCAAGACATATCTGATCGGTTGAGATATTTTCGTGAACATTTATGATTAGAAATGACAGATGCAGGGTTTGTTATTCTATTGAAAATCTTGTAACCCTAGTTAGGTTTTTTTACTCCTGCTTGTGTGTAGTTGAGTATGTATATATTGTATTTTTGGAGCTTTTGAGCTTAGAGTTCACATTTTGTAAAGAAGAAGGTATCTTTCTTAGAAGGCTATCTGTGGCATTTTTCTGACCTCTGGTTTTCTACATTCTGTAATCTCCCATTGATGCTTCAGATATTGCAGAGGTATTTTGTGACAATTCTTCATGTCCCTATGCTTCCTTGCCTGAATTATCTCTTATTGAATCGAAGTATATGTATGTTTTGAGTGATATCTCAGGGTTCCTGATCCCTCTCTCTTTCTGTAATTATTGTCTGTTATTGTGGATGATTTGATGTGAATGCTTTTGTGGGTATACCTCAACCCCTTAACAATCTTGTCTCATTCCTATGCCGAGTTGCAGAGGTGAATGTTTGTCTGCAGGTTGTAGATTGTGTCTAAACTTTTAGGAATACTATTGTTTGTGAAAGCTCTCTCTCTTTCCCTGAATAGTCTCTTTTCTATTGCAGACCCTTTTATGAAATATTTATGCAGGCCTATTTAGTGAGTTGTGATCTCCTAGACCTGAGTTGTTCATTATTTTCATCCTCTATACTGAGATTCAAACCCTTCATTTCGGTGTATCACCTAGTAGGATAGTTTGCTTTCAGTCATTTCCCTTTCAAGCATTCCTTCTATCCCTTTCCCTCAAAAGATTTATTTTTCTGTCTAGAAGCAAATCAAGGTGATTATCCAAGAGGAACCAGCCTAGAACCTGGAGGTCTCATCTCAGTTAGCATAGGTCCCACAACCTCGCAATGATTCCCATGTTATACTAAGTTATCAAGACTATGAGAGCTTGAAAAAAGGGTGCAAACTTACTGTATAACAATACTAAATATTAATATTTTTTATATATTAGAAATAGAGTAATAACAAAGTTTACAATGTAACAAAAACTAGGGAGGCCAAGCCTCAACACCAAAAGAAAAGTTATTGTTCTAGAGTACTATCAACATAAAAAAGAAAGAGTTCGACCCAGATGACTGCCCACGAACTATGCATCCAAGAGAGCACCATATACAAGAGGGTAGAGCTGAAAATAAAAAAGCAGAGCAACAAAAACAATGAAGAACACCCTCATGGGTCTCAGCCCATGCGGTCTAGCCGAGGGGGCATTCCATCCAGATGATTCCCTATTATCTTTAATCTCATTCGTTAGCTTAGTGAGGGCATCCACAAATGTGGAGATGCTTTCCAAGTTTCTTCTCCATTCGTATCTATCCTTCGTATCATAAATGAACATGGATGCATGTCCGTCTTTTAGAAACCATAAGAGCTTATTCCTTTCAACATTCATGTTAATAGAAACCTACATAGCAATTTTAGAAAAAGTGAGTCTATGAAAAGACTCAATAAGAACTCTGGAGTTACCTTGAATTCTATCTTCATTTCTAATCTTCCAGATATACCAAAGAATATTAGAAAAGGGAATAAACCAAAATAAATTGGAGTCTTTCTTAAGCCCATGTATATAACCAGTGATAATTTCCATGATATTGATATGATTCGGAATGTGAATGCCAAACATTAGCCAAATCTCTTTAGCAATAGAACAATCAAAGAGAATATGCCTGCAAGTATCAGGCAATCTACAAATGCTACAATAATCAAGATTAGTAAGATTCCTTCTAATAGGAAGCCTGTCAAGCATCATAAGCCATTTAAAACACTTAATCTTAGGAGCAACTAGGCTTTTCCATAGCCAGTTAAAGGATTTCTACCACAAAAATTCATTCAAGTCAGAATACCATAAAGTATTAATATGTCTGATAATAGAATCATCATAAGCAAGGATACTATAGATCTATTACAAACCTTAATTTTAGAGAGAAGAGTACCATCAATCCATTTAAAAGAAAGAAACCTATGAGAGTCAACAGGACAGTCCTTAGGAAGGGAAAGAACTCGACAGGTATTATCTATCATATTATAAGTTTTCTTTTGAGAGTGGGGGAGGTTAAATTTGGAACTAAGAGTCTCCTGGCTGATAAGTTCATCATGCTCCAGAATGTCAATGAGGTAGGAGATACCTTTCTTGGCCCAGGATTTGGCTGAGCAGCCCTGTGTAAGGGCTAAGGGTTTGGACAAGTGAGAAAGATTCCACCAAATCGATCTTTCACCATGCACAAGATCATTGTTGCAGACACTAGTGTTGACCAAATACTTCCTAACATGCTCCCAAGCTTTCCATATAGATTTGAAGACACAAGGGCCTTGGGCGGAAACTAGAAAATCACTAGCAACCAAGTCACTGAAGGGTAGGGACTTCCAAGACTTAGCATATTTGGGGACACCATACTCAATGTTTTTATTAATTTTAATAAAAATTAATTATTAATATACATGAAATTTATAAATTTAATAAATAAAGTTTATAAATTATAAATTAACATGAATCTTTTAAATATTAATAAGTAAATAAAAATAACATAAATTTAAATGAAATCTTAAAACATTTTAAAAAAACACATAAAACCTAAAGAAAAACTAAATATTAAATTGAAAATGTCTAACAACCTTACTTAGTTCTTTATGTAGCGAAGAGAGGGCTTAGGCAAGGTAGCAACAAACAACGATTGTTAGTTGAAATAAATGGTTTGCACTTTGTAGAGCTCCAATAGCGACAACAAAGTTATAATGAATTTGGTGAATGGAAGAACCAGCAAAACATGAGGACTACTTGACTTGAATGGGTTCAATACCCATAGATATATAGGGGGCTTACCAATGACATTAATCTGAGAGATGGAGAGTATAGGGCTCGGACGTTTAGATTATGAGTAGAAGGAAAGCAATGAGTTGGATTTGGAGCAATGAATTTCACCTAGTAAATGATATTATTCCATCATATCATGGATGTTGACTTATATAGGGCTTGTTGTCAAATACCATGGCATACAACGTGCTGTAAAGTCTGGTATTTTTTTCATGCAAATTTTAGGCAATTTTATTCAAAAAATTTAATATTTCATATAAAAAATTTAATATTTCATATAGGTTCACAAAATTTTGAACTTAAAGTTGAAAATTTGGTGAACCTTGTGACTTAGGTTATAGATCTATGAAGAAGTGACAGAAAGGAACCTATGTTTGGAATATGAGTTGAAATAGGGAGGTCAATATTGCTTGGGGTGCAGTTGACCTAAGAATGCATAATGTGATGCAAATTGAATTTTTGAGACAACAAAGCTACTTAGAACCTTCCTTTAATATTTTGTTAGAAAAGTGCAGGTCAATGTTAGTGGAGCAATGTCAACCATACTTTATTAAATTTGCAAAATCTCAATCTATAGGTCTTTGTCAACCTATTTTGATTCCAAGTTTGTGTTGCCTGATCTTGTTACGTGCACATGCAAAGAAGGGAAAATGTTGAGTTAATGGGTGTTTGCTTGGGTGAAACCTTGGTTTTGGAATTAACCATGAAATTAAATTGATATGCAATTGACTTGAATGCTCTGATGTAAGATGTTGAATATTATACCTCAAACTTGTTGATACAATGCTCTTTGAATGTGATCACAAGTTTAATGCAATAACGTGACATGATTGCTGGGAAAGGAATTCGCCCACCTCAAGATTGAGAAAATCCCAAGGGAAAAATTGACCTTTATGCTACCTCACAAAACTAGCCCTAGTGAGGCAGGGTGATCAAGAAGATTAATTAACTAAGTAGAACGTAAAACTCAAATGAATGTACAAGGTAAGTTAAAGAAATTTAAATAACACTTACACCAACAAAGGTAAATATTTTGACTAGTGAAAATAGGAAAGAAAACATTTGAGACTAAATAACTAGCTCTATGAGCTGACTGTCTTGGATGCTTGCGTTCAAGTTTAGAACTATAGTGCAAATTCAAAATGCTAGCACATACATAGAATACAAATTAAACTAAGCTTCTACACATTGTTGAGGTTAACCAACCAACCACACAACAACGATCGTGGCTGCTAGGTGTGGCGGCTCAACCAACCACACAACAACGGTCGTGGTCGTTGGGTGTGGCGGCACAACCGGCTACTAAACAGTGTTTGTGACTACTATGTGTGGGGATCGTCGTCGCCACAGTGTGGAGGGGGCGGCCTCGGGCCGTCCTCCCCCCTCCCTCTCTGTTTTTAATTTTTTTTATATGTCTTTTTTTTTGTTATAATGAGTAAATGTATGTTAATTCTGATTTTAATTAAGTATATATACAAATACAAATTTATTAAATAAGGAATCTATTAGAATCCTTGATTTCTACTATTTTTTATAAGCATATATTTACATCTAAAACACAAATAATGAGCTATGGGAAAATAAGGCATTTTAAGAATAACTGCATAAAGTAAATAGTATATATATATATTTTCTTTTGTAGCAAGCCTAGAAATATAAAAATCAATTTTATATATGATTCTAGTCTCATTTCCAATAACAGAAATTTGGAAAAGACATATATGGGAAAGAACATATATAAATATAAATGCAAACACATTTTTAAGTGTTATTTTTTTTCCTTAAAAGGAATAAAAGTTATCAACTATGAAACCATTTTAAAATATTGCTGTTCCATTTTTTGTCAAAACAACTTTACCAAAACACATATATAAAAAGAGCATATAAAATTGATAAATGCAATATATATTTAAGTACTTTCATGAACAAACGTGGTATTTAGATCTAGACTTTTCATTTTATTTGACTAACTAAATACACGAATAAGGAAGAACATCCTTAGCACTTTCATTCTCTTTTCAAACTGTACAACTTGAAACCTCAAATGTATCTCTTTCATTTCTTCCTCTTACAATGATAGAAGTTTACAAATTGAACATGCATATCCACATTATTTAAAGATAAATGCATTCTTTATTTTCACTATACAAACTAGAAACAAATAGAACTTTTGGTATCACTTGTTCTTCAACCTTAAACTCCAACTAATCTTGCAAATAAAATTTTTAACTTGACCATGGAGACTCACTTCCCAACCTAGGCCTTTACAAGGCCACCCTCGAGCTAGGAGAACTAGACACCAAATGGATTACACACAACCAAGTCATATGCCAAAAATAGATTTTACAACACAACACAAATTCTTCCAACCCAAGGCTTACACACAAGGTCACTAAATGACCCAAATAATGGGGTGAAGGTGGACCGAATACTTAGGAGAAGAATGCCATAACAACAAAATGCAAATGCTTTCACAAGGCTTACAAAACCACTCCCTCCTCCACAATGCAAAACCTCACAAACCTTATGGCCCCCATGGCTACATGCCAAAATTCCTTTATGACCACCAAATACACAATGGCAAAAAGGACCCCATAATCCATGTTTTATCCCTCTCCTCCATGAGGAGAGACTCAACACTCACTAAGGTGTCCTAAAAACCTTCACCCCAAGGCTACTCTACCCTCCCAAGGGTGAATTTGGCCTTGCACTCCCATAACAAACAAGCATGAAACAACATGCAACAACGTGAAAGAAATCACAACACAAGACATAAGATCATACATCTTCAAGAACTCTTACTCAAAAGAAACAAACATAAAAATTGAGGATATTGCAACCAACCTCCACTCAAGTTATGGAAAATGAAGATTCATGAAGAGCTCTTAAGTCCTAAATCCTTCTCCTTTTTGCTCAATCCTTCTCTAACTTTTAGTTGTCTCCAAAATTGGAGAGTGGGTGAACAACCCAAAAAGTTCTCCAAAAACCCTCTAAAAGACCTCTCAACCTACTTCCCAACTAACTCTCATTAAGGAGGTATGGTTCAAAAAGTCATCCCCTCCTTTCTTGTCTCCCCTCATAAATGAGATGGAGACCAAAAGTAGGGAAGGGGGATGAGCTTGACCTCTTCCCACATCCCCCAAAATTCGTCACTTCTCAAAAGTGGCATTTAAGTAGGGTCATAAATGAGGTATGGGCTAAAATTTAACCAAAATCTAAGCCCCAACCCAATGTATACCAAGTGAGTTTGCTTAAAAAGGTCCTAACTCATCCCTAGGGGCTCATTTAAGCCTCCAAAAACCCACCTAAAGTTTACCTACGGGTTCAACATGATTTGACCATACTTGTGGTTTTCTAACCAAGTGGTTCACATGGGAATCCTACAAGGGACTATCCTAGGTTAGGTTGCAACACATTCCTCCTCAAATGGACATGTCATTGTCACATATACACATTACAAGTGTCAAGTGAAACCACAAAATTGCACAACACAAATATACACATGGCATGTCCATTTAGGAAATTACATAATTGCAAAAATGTGAATTACAATTGAACAAACATATAAGCATTCACATTTATGAAACAAATCACATTACATACGAGGTATTGTCTCTTCAATAAACGCAACCTTGACTTTACTATCACACATATGTTTGGTCCTAGTTCTCCAAATAATTTCCATTGTCATTTTCCTGCACATCTCAAATCAAATATCAGTAGTCCAATAAATCACATGCATATAAGATACATGAAAATAACATCATATAGGCGTTAGGCATTTAATTAACATCTCCACATAACCATTTCATAACTCAACTCAATAGAATAATACACACCTTTCCATTGTATTTTATCACATGAAATTATATGCAGAGATAATTAACATTTAAGCACCTAACATTTAAATTACAATAAGATCGCATCTCATCATAATTGCATTTAATTGTTATTCTCCTAATTAATTTACATAAGCATATACTCAATTGCATAATCATAATATTTATTTACGTTAATTAACCATAATAAAATCATAATGCATCATAAAGTCAGCATCATGAGTACGGAAAAAACATCATAAAATAAGGTACACCACAAACCAATGTGATCACATCCCTGTCATATAGAGTATATATCTATAATGCATCAAAATAGAGTATCAAATACTAAGTCTATCAAAAGGATAAAAATAAATTCTATGACACGCCTCACACCCTCCTCCCCTAGGCATGAACTTCCTCCTAGAGTTCATCAAAAAGATGGGGTACTGAGATCTCATATGTGTTGCTTCCTCCCATGATGTTGTAACCTCTTCATAACAATCTCACTGGTCCGTAACCTAGTCCAAGTCTCAGCCTTGAAGAGCCAGCGTCCGATGAGCTAAAATGTGAATGGGCTCCAAAGTTAAATGCTCGTCCAACTCCACCTGCAATGCATCCCAATCTATGATATGACACTCATCATAAATGTATTTTCTTAGTACAAAAACATGAAACACATCGTGGATGCGTGACAGGCTAGGTGGCAAAGCTAGACGGTAAGCAACTGGTCATATCCTCTTAAGGATCTCAAAAGGTCCAACAAAGTGAGGTGCGAGCTTAGAGCCTTTTCCATAACTGATTGGACTCTTATGCGGTCGTCCTCTCAAGAAAACTCTATCACCAACCATATAACTACGATCTATCCTCTTCGCATCTGCATACTTCTTTTATCTGTCCCGAACCTCTCTAAGATGCTGCCTAATCAAATCTACCTATTGCTCCATATCTCAAACCAACTCTAGCCCAATAGCTATTCTATCCTCAACATGATCCGTGTCCCGCATGGCCTACCATACAAAGCGTGATAAGGTGACATACCTAAAGAAGCATGATGCTCACTGTTGTAGGAAAAATCAACCAAGTGTAGGTACTCCTCCCACCTCATTTGTCTCTATTAAAAATGATCTTGCGAGGAATGCCATGAAGTTTGACAATATCCGGCAAGAACATATGTGCCACTGTTGGCGTTGTGAATGCAGTATGAATGGTGAAAAGTGAGCCACTTTGGTCAACTATCACCATAATGGCATCATGGTGGCAAGATGACATAGGGAGACCAATGATGAAGTCCATGGAAATAGTTTTCCACTTCCACTCAGGTATCTCATGGAGCTTAAGCAATCCACTTGGGTTGTGGTGTTCTGCCTTAACTCTCTGACACTCAAGGCATCAGGCTACTAATTTTGCTATGTGTTGCCTCATGCCTGACAAGTGATACAACTATCTTAAATCTGCATGCATCTTCTTGACCCCAAAATGTGTTGCATAAGGGACCCTATGAGGCTCTAACAAAATGAAGTATCGCAATCCCCTAAAAGAAGGTACATAGATGTGTCCTCTATGGCATAATAGTCCATCAAACAATGAGTAATCAACATACTTCCCCTCTAGGGCCTTCTAATATTGAACCACCTGACAAACCTCTACATACCACTCATCCTCATGCAAGTGATGCAATATGTGATCCCTTAAACCTCTATCTACATACATAGAATATACCTCATGACATCTCCTACTCAATGCGTTTGTGACTACATTCTCTTTCCCCTTGATGTAGTGGACATCAAAATCATAGTCGCAAAGGAACTTTATCCATCTCCTCTGAAGAGCATTAAGGTTCGACTGAGTGAATATGTACTGCAAAATTTGGTGATTTGTATCAATCTTGAACCGATGTCCTAAGAGGAAGTGCCTCCATCTCACTAATGTGTGAACTACTGCAACAAGCTCAAGGTCATGGGTAGGGTAGTTAAGCACATGATTCTTAAGTTTCCTAGACTCATATGTGATGGCTCGACCATCCTGCATAAGTACTGATCCTAAACCATCCAAGGAAGCATATATACAAACCACAAAATATGCTAAAGCATTAGACACAACAAGGATAGGTGCACGGGTAAGTGCATTTTTGAGTTCTTTAAAGGCCCTCTTGCACTTCTCTATCCACTCAAACTTCTTTCCCTTTTGCTAAAGGGATGTAATAGGGTGTGCCACTCTAGATAATCCCTCAAAAAAGTGTTTGTAATATCCTGCTAATCCCATGAAACTCTTGACATCGATCACAATGGTTGGCGTTGGCCAATCCATGATGGCTCTAATCTTTGATGGGTCAACTGAGATCTCATCACTTAAAATAAAATGTCCAAGGTAATGGATCTCAAACCTAAAGAATGCACATTTTGACAAGTTGTCATACAATTGATTATCTCTCAAACATCGTAATACTTGTTTCAAGTGTTCCTCATGCTCTTTCTCATTTCGAGAATATATAAATATGTCAGCTAAGAACACAATCACAAATCAATCAAGGAATGTGCAGAATACCCCATTCATAAGACTCGTGAATACAATTGGAGCATTTGTAAGACCAAATAGTACAACTGTTAACTCATAGTGCCATATCTAGTATGGAAAGCGGTTTTGTGAATATCGCTCTCCACAATCCTCAATTGATGATATCTGAACTTCATATCTATCTTTGAGAATACCTTGGCACCCTAAAGTTGATCAAATAAATCATCAATCCTGGGGAGTAGATACCAGTTCTTAGTAGTTAACTTGTTCAACTATCGCTAATCTATACATAGTCAAAGAGATCCATCCTTCTTCTTAACGAATATGACGGGTGCACCCCAAGGAGAGATGCTAGGGTCAATGTGTCATTTCTCTAAAAGCTCCTCTAGATGAATCTTGAGCTCATTAAGCTCATTAGTGGTCATCCTATATGGCACTCTTGAAACTAGTGCAGCTTTTGGTACAAGATCAATATGAAAGTCAACTGTTCTATGGGGAGGCATACCAAGTAGCTCAAAAGGAAACACATCTGCAAATTCTTGAAGAATAGGATAATCATCAAGAGATGGTTCCTTCTCCTCCTCATCCTCCCTATCAATGATAGTAATGGAAAATAACTGACATCCATTTTGCATGCTCCACTTAATCTGCATAGCGGAGATCATACGAAGAGATATAGGCCTCTGAATCCCTGAAATCATTTTAGAAGTGTCATGATCATCTATACACTCAATCATTTTCTAGTGACAATCCATTTTGGCTCTGTGGGCATAAAGATAATCCATGCCAAGAAAATTCTCATACGATCCTAGAGGTGTAATATAGAGGTCTTCCATTGTAGTCATATCACTAATATGTATCTGGCAATCCTTAACCATTGACTTAACCGACACTCTAGCCCCTGATGCTAACTCAACATCCCAATAGATATGTTGCCTAGCTGCCACTAGCCCGCAAAGCTCCGCAACCAATGGACAAATAAATGAATCAATAGCTCTAAATCAAGTAAGATGGTAACACTACTATCTCTGATCATACCTATGGCCTCTATCATTGTGGCCTGATGCTTTTCCTAGCGGTTATCAACCGCTGCAAAAACCTTGTGGGACTTATCCATGTACCCAACTATAGGCTCTGATGTTGTCATATGCTGACTACCTGCCATTTGACCCTGTGAACAATCCTTGGCTATGTGCCCCATGGAACCACATGCGTAACATGGCCCATATACCTGAGTTTGAACTCCCAATGGCGTATAGTATTGTTGTCCTCCAGTTCTACTAGATCTATTAAAATCACCCCTAAAGGACTAGTGAGTTCGAGTCAGAGGTGTGGATGGAACCAATGGTTGTTGATCTCTTCTAGGAACTTGTGTTTGCCACTACTTGGGATTAGAGCCCTGATGTCCCTATGGTGGCCTTTGCCTCTAATTCTACTGGGACTACTGCTGAGGGTGAGGGTTCTTATAAGACCCTGATGACTATTTATAATTACCCTTCTAGTGGTTCTTCTGAAATCTAGAATTTGGTGGTGCGAGGTTATGGTTCAGAGATTGATCTCAAGTATCTTGTGACTTTTTCTAAATTTTGTATGCTATCAATGCCTTCTCCACAACAACCTGAAGGCTACTTGGAGTTGTCATATGTATCGGTCCTGATATCACAACATTCAGTCCCTTGACAAAATAGTTAAGTAGAAACTTCTCATCCTTCATGTAATCCACATAGGGTAGAAGCTCAAGGAACTTGCTCTCATACTACAGTATAGTGAGTTCCCTCTTTTGAAGATTATGGAACTCATCAATGCAGTGCTACTTAAAATTCTCTGATAGGTATCTCTCTCTGAATCTCTCAAAAAAGGTGCGTCGGACGAGACTGTCAATAACTAGGTTGCTCTTATATTCCTCTTGTCTCCACCAAGTAGAGGCAGTCGCTCTCAGAAGATGAATAGAAAAGCATGCCTTTAGATTGCTCTTGTATGGACACAATCCAAAGAACCTCTCTAAACTTAAAATCCATGTCTCGGCCTCTGTGCCATCAGTAGATCCTGAAAAGAGTGGTGGATGAAGGCAAAGTAGCTGTCTAATATGATCCCCTAGATTTCAGGGTGCTCTCTCTACAACCCTTGGCTCCAAATGTGGTGGTGGATATGGTATGTGAAAAACTCACTCTCATGCCTGGCCCTCAACACGGCTAAGAAGAGGGCTCCTAGTCTTCCCTCTAGTCACTGACATATGTCTCTATGTATCTTGTTATGTTTGTCGATCCACTGGTGGTAGCCTCATCTGGATTATCCCAACAAGGTTTTGTAATGCATTTAGAATGTCTTGGTTTGGGTTCGGTGGCTGTTTGGGAGGGGGTTCATGATTCCCTCCTAGTACCTCTACATTTTCTCAACATCCTCTCGTGTTGAGTGAGCACATCTAGGGCCTCTTCCATGTGTGTGAGCTTGTCGCATAACAAGAGGCATCCTACAAGTTCAATAAAAGTTTAATGAGAAACGTAATAGTTTAAGGCTCCTAGTGTTGAAACACAACTCTGATATCAAAATATCATGTCTAAAAGTTAGGCAAAAACACACCAACAATTCTTAAAAAACATTTTAAATTTACTATTTCTACACATTGTTGAGATTAAAGTGTTTACTAAGTTCACTAATGGGAGTTACAACAAGTGGAATATACAACCCCTACATGGAACACCAAAAAGTCAAGGGGAATCATGACAAGCAATTGGTCAAGTGGGGTCCACTCTTTCCAAGTCGCTAGTCAATATCCCTTGATACGGTTTAGCCTACGTAGATCAATTGTGGAGACTATCTCTAATTTAAGTTCAAATAATTACATCTAATAGGTTACATTTAATAATGGTTTAATAAATCCTATTACGTTCTTAATAATAATCAATGTTCTAAATTAACATGGCAGGTAACTTACTTTTACCTCTAGTTTTGCAATAATCACAAGATTAATAAATCTAGGTCGTTACTAAGACAATATTGAGTTAATGATAAATTAAACTATAATAAATTTCAATAAATGGTTGATCCCCTTAAATGACCCCAAATTTTATTAAATTAAAAACTTACGTTTAAGGGTTCCCTTGATTTAAATAGCTTATCTATAATATTATTATAAACTCTATTGCATAGCCATTTTAACTAATTTAGAACATTAAGTTCCTATCGCTTAATTAAAGCTACCTTGATAATAATTCTCTTCCTTTAGAATAAAATCTTAGTTTAATAAAAGTCTTCTATATTGAATTAAAGTTCTTATTAATACAATAAAAATCCCCCTTAAGAAAAATAATACTTTAACTACAACTAAAATAATAAAATAAATAAATAAAAAGAACTAAAAGAAAACACACTCAGAAACAAAAATAAAATAAAACACATACCTCCTTTAAATAAATAAATAAAAAGAATGAAATAAAAGTCAGCCCTAGTTAGGGAGGATAAGAGGGAAATGAAAGTTTATTTTGAATTTCATTTCTCCTCCCCACTTCTCTCTCTCCTCGCAAGGATTTCCGAACCCTAACCCTAATTTGAAATGAGGGTTTTAAGGGTTTTTAACTCTCTTTATAATTTTTCTTACAATCTCTTATTTCTTTTCTTTGTCTTCCTTTGTTATTGTTTTGTACAGGTGGAAGTAAAGTAGGAGGTAATGGAGGAAAAACCTCTCTCAAGAATAACAGGTATAAACATCTTTATTTATCTTTATTTTGTTTGTGTTTATTTTTTTTATTTTTATAAAAAACAATTATGAAAAACCCTAACTCGTTTGTGTGTGTTGGCCCCAAGGGTTGTGGCCCAACCAGCCACCCGCAGTGGTCATGGCTCCTAGGTGTGGCGGCCCAACTAACCACACCCTAGTGGTCGTGGTCGCTAGGTGTGGTGGCCCAGCCGACCACACCCCAATGGTGGCCCAACCGGCCACACCTCAGTGGTCGTGGCCATTTGGTGTAGCAGGACAACCGGCCACACACTAGTGGTTGCGACCATTGTGTGGGGGTTGTGGCCGCCACACGTTGGAGGGGGCGGCCTCGAGTCGTCCTCCCTCCTCTCTCTTTGTTTTTTAATATATATATATATATATATATATATATATATATATATATATATATATATATATATATATATATTTATTTATTAAATAAGGAATCTTTCAGAATACTTGATTTCTACTCTCTCTCTCTCTCTCTATATATATATATATATATTATAAGTAAATATTTACATCTAAAAAATAAATAATGAGCTATGGGAAAATAATGCATTTTAAGAATAACTGCATAAAGTGAATAGTATATTTTTTTCTTTTGCAGCAAGTCTAAAAATATAAAAATCAATTATAGTTATATGATTCTAGTCTCATTTCCAATAATAGAACTTTGCAGAACACATATATGGGAAAGAACATATATAAATATAAATGCAAACACATTTTTAAGTGTTGTTTTTTCTTGAAAGGACTAAAAGTTATCAACTATGAAACCATTTTAAAATATTGCACTTCCATTTTTTGTCAAAACAACTTTGCTAAAACACATATATAAAAATAGCATATAAAATTGATAAATGCAATATATATTTAGGTACTTTCATGAACAAACATGGTATTTGAATCTAAACTTTTCAATTTATTTGACTAACTAAATACATGAATAAGGAAGAACATCCTTAGCACTTTCATTCTCTTTTCAAAATGTACAACTTGGAACCTCAAATGTATCTTTTTCCTTTCTTCCTCTTACAATGATGGAAGTTTACAAATTGAACATACATATCCACATAATTTAAAAATAAATGCATTCTTTGTTTTCACTATGCAAACTAGGAACAAATAGAAATCTGTGTATCACTTTTTCTTCAACCTTAAACTCCAAGCAATTCTGCAAATAAAATCTCTAGCTTGACCATGGGGGCTCACCTCCCAACCTAGGCCTTTCTAAGGCCACCCCTGAGCTAGGAGAACTAGACACCAAACGGGTTACACACAACCAACTCATATGCAAAAAATAGAATTTACAACACAACACAACACAAATTCTCCCAACCCAAGGCTTACACATAAGGTCACTAAATGACCCAAATAATGGGGTGAAGGTGGACCAAATACTTAGGAGGAGAATGTCATAACAAAAAATTGCAAATGCCTTGACAAGGCTTACAAAACCACTTCCTTCTCCAGAATGCAAAACCTCACAAACCTTATGCCTCTCATGCCCAACTGCCAAGATTCCCTTAATAAACGGGTTACACACAACCAACTCATATGCAAAAAATAGAATTTACAACACAACACAACACAAATTCTCCCAACCCAAGGCTTACATATAAGGTCACTAAATGACCCAAATAATGGGGTGAAGGTGGACCAAATACTTAGGAGGAGAATGTCATAACAAAAAACTGCAAATGCCTTGACAAGGCTTACAAAACCACTTCCTTCTCCAGAATGCAAAACCTCACAAACCTTATGCCTCTCATGCCCCACTGCTAAGCAATCCTGTAAATAAAATCTCTAGCTTGACCATGGAGGCTCACCTCCCAACCTAGGCCTTTCTAAGGCCACCCCTGAGCTAGGAGAACTAGACACCAAATGGGTTACACACAACCAACTCATATGCAAAAAATAGAATTTACAACACAACACAACACAAATTCTCCCAACCCAAGGCTTACACATAAGGTCACTAAATGACCCAAATAATGGGGTGAAGGTGGACCAAATACTTAGGAGGAGAATGTCATAACAAAAAATTGCAAATGCCTTGACAAGGCTTACAAAACCACTTCCTTCTCCAAAATGCAAAACCTCACAAACCTTATGCCTCTCATGCCCAACTGCCAAGATTCCCTTATGACCACCAAATACACAATGGCAACAAGGACCCAATAATCCATGTTTTATCCCTCTCCTCCATGAGGAGAGACTCTACTTTAACTAAGCTATCCTAAAACCCTTCACCCCAAGGCTACTCTGCCCTCCCAAAGATGAGTTTGGCCTTGCACTCCCATAATAATCAAGCATGAAACAACATGAAAGAAATCACAACAACACAAGACATAAGATCATATTGTTATCTCTATTTGAGCATTAAGGATTGTCGTTAGTATCAAATGAGTTCAATCGGTAATCATAAGTTACTTAGTCAGTAAAGGTTGGAATGAGGAGAAAACAAGTCAGTCGGTTAAGCATACAAAGCCTTCACACTGAGCAGATACAAGGCAGAACTTAAAGATATCAAAATACAGGTTTAACCGAGCATGTTTACCGAGCGTCTGAAATTACCAGGTACCGAGCTAGTAATCATCGAGCATTCTACACACCAAGCATTAGTTATTCACCGAACAACGAATGCAGTGATTACCGAGTTATTCAGGAAATGACATCGTAATCAGGAATGGCACATATCTCTATGCAAACAGTTTACACGAATCTATAAACGGTTTACCAAGATCGAGACATATTCAATATGGATGTAATCATTTAATTTTGTGATGATTCCTATGTAACAGTTAGATCTAGGTTATTTTTGTAGACCGTTGATCTTAGGTTTTCTAAGATGTTATAACCTTAATTAGGTCAAATCAGTTTGATATAAAATTGTAAAAAAAGATGTCATTTTAAGAATGCATGATACGAGAGATCATGAAGCAGTAGCCGCACACAGGGACATCAGAGATCAGACAAGGGTTATATGACAAAGAAGTTAATCAGAGACAATATCAGTTTTATCAAAAACATACAAGGCTACCGACCAGTACCGAAGGTTGAATTCAACACATTGAGGTGATATTCATTTGATATTTCATAGATCTAAATCAAACAAGCATAAGTTGTCATTTTACAGATATTCTAATGTTATCAATTTAACCATTGTAGCAGATTTTAAATCTCTTAACAGAGTAGACCTAATCCTCTTATGTAAATCTCTTAACTGAGTGCACACATAATTTGTGTTGCTAAAATCCTTTAACAAGGTAGATCTAGTTGATCTTTTGTTACTCCTAAGAGGTTAAAATCATCATAAGTGATTAACAATTGTAGCCTTAATCGACATATGTTATTTACCGCAGTAGTGAAGAATTTGTGGGTGTCATCCCCACCGCAATTTTTACCTTCTAACAAGGGTTTCTGGATAATCAAAATATCTAAGTCATGAGTACTTATTTTCATGTATGATTTATTGTTTTGTTTACATGCACTTTACATTTCCAAGTTATATGAATGTATGTTACAAACAATGGAATCAGTTGGTTAGTTAAGAACCACTATTACATATTGTTAAGTGTTGAAATTTTTTGAGGGTACTAATTCACCCCTCCCCTCTCAATACTTTATCTTTCCATTCCCAACGCATACATCTTCAAGAACTCTTACTCAAAAGAAACAAACGTAAAAACCAAGGAGGATATTGCAACCAACCTCTACTCAAGTTTTGGCAAATGAAAATTGAAGAAGAGCTCCCAAATCCTAAATCCTTCTCCTTTTTTCTCAATCCTTCTTTAAATTTTAGTTGCCTCCAATTTTGGAGAGTGCGTGAATAGCCCAAAAAGTTCTCCAAAGACCCTCTAAAAGACCTCTCAACCTACTTCCCAACAAACTCTCATTAAGGAGGTATGGTTCAAAAATTATTCCCCTCCTTTCTTGTCTCCCCTCATAAATGAGATGGAGACCAAAAGTAGGGAAGGGGGATGGGCTTGACTTCTTCCCACAACCCCCAAAATTCATCACTTTTTAAAAGTGACATTTAAGAAGGGTCATAAATGAGGTATGGGCTAAAATTTGACCAAAATCTAACCCCCAACCCAAGGTATACCAAGTGGGATTTCTTGAAAAGGTCCTAACTCATCCTTAGGGGCTCATTTAACCCTCCAAAAACCCACCTAAAATTTACCTACGTGTTCAACATGATTTGACCATACCTATGATTTTCTATCCCAGTGGTTCTCGTGGGAATCCTACAAGGGACTACCCTAGGTTAGGTTGCAACACATTCCTCCTCAAATGGACATGTCATTGCCACATATACACATTACAAGTGTCAAGTGACACAACAAACTGTACAACGCAAAGATACAAATGTCATGCCCATTTAGGAAATTACATAATTGCAAAAATACCAATTACAACTGAACAAACATACAAGCATTCAAATTTATGAACCAAAGCACATTACATACGAGGTATTGTCTTTTCAATAGACGCAACATTGGCTTTACTATCACTCATATGTTTGGTCCTAGTTCTCTAAATAATTTCCATGGTCATTTTCCCGCACATCTCAAATCAAGTATCAATAGTCCAATAAATCGTATGCATGTAAGATACACGAAAATAACATCATATAGGTGTTTGGCATTTAATTAACATCTCAACATAACTAATTCATAACTCAACTCAATAGAATAATCCACATCTTTCCATTGTATTTTCCCACATGAACTTATATGCATATATAATTAACATTTAAGCACCTAACATTTAATTTACAATAAGATCACATCTCATTATAATTGTATTTAATTGTCATTCTCCTAATTAATTTACATAAGAATATACCCAATTGCATAATCATAATATGCATTTATGTTAATTAACCATAATAAAGTCATAATGCATCATAAAGTCATCATCATGAGTACAGGAAAAAAAAACATCATAAAATAAGGTGCACCACAAACCAAAGTGATCACACCTTGTCATATAGAGTATATATCCATAATGCATCAAAATAGAGTATCGAATACTAAGTCTATCATAAGGATAAAAAGAAATGATATGATGTGCTTGGGGTAGGGCCTCACAAAAGTTAATTTGCGATGTTTTTAAGCTATTTGAATTATTTTTGACATCAGTGGGAAGTGTGGAGAGGTCCTACAATATAAAAAGCAACAGTTGTAACACCCCAACAACCACCTGCTCATTCAAAAAATCATGGGATGAGTATGCACCACGTAGATGTCCATGTGACACATACACCTCTCAAGCCAAATAGGTTGCATGGTCAAGAATTTGGAAAGGAAAGGTGACAAGGTAGATGGGATGATAGAAAGGGTTACATGGAATTTTGAATTATCCCCTAGATATGAGTAGATGCTTGATGTGCCTTGGATGTTCATGACTTGAAAATGAATTGAAAGAATGCTCTTATATAGGGTTATCAAGGCATTTCACAACTTAAGTTGACCTCTAAAGGTCATATTGACACCTTGGGATTGAGGAGCAGCTAGTAGGAACATGACACCAACATATTTGAAAATGGGTTCAAAAAGAGGGCAAACAAATTAGAAATCAAGTGCACCTAGCTTGAGATAACCATTCAAATCACCATGTAAATATGACATCAAGGTTTTGGTCTATTGGTTATAAATAGGCTTGATAAAGCTAGGAAACCACACACTAAGGCAAGGGCACAAAATATGGTGTAAATTGTACAAGGTTATAATTTAGAACGCTACATTCAACCCCCACTTTAGTGGGAGTATGTATCTACACACATATTTGTGGTAGAAGAGAAATATATATAAACGTCTAAGAGCAAGACTAAAAAGAGATAAGAAATTACTAATTTGAAGGAAACAAGCCCCCAACCATAGGATCTTAGCTCATACAACCATGTGCAAGGATACAAAAAAAGCAAAGGAAAAAAAAAAGGCCAAACAAAAGAGACACAAGGTGTTAGTACTGAAAACAAAGATCCAATTCATTAAAATGTCTGAATTGCTAATGTTATTCTCGGGATGTTATTATAAGAGCACAAGTGGTCGCATGGAAAGATTTGGAGTATACATTAAGGATGAGATAAGAAACCACGATTCAACCAACTAGCAAGGTGTGTTATGTTATGGGCTCATAGGGGGAGAGAAAGGAAGCATGGATTGAACGGGTTAGCAAGTTGTGTTCTACTAGGTGATTCATGAAAGAGCATATATTCAATAAGGCAAGTTGTGTTATGTTGTGTAAAAATAGGGGTCATCAAAATAGTCTAGTGAGTTGAGTTATGATACCCTAGCAAAACATTGTTTGCAAGGAAATCCACAAAATATATTGTCAAGGAGAGTCAAATAGTCTACCAAGTTGTGTTATCCTAGTCAACTTATCCTAAAAATTGATGTCAATGATAACCAAGAAAAACATTATTTGCAAGGAAATACAAACAAAAAATGATTTGAGGAAGAGTCAAATGGTCTAGCAAGTTGTGTTATGCTAGTCAACTTATCCTAAAAATCTTTGAATAAGGATAACCAAACAAAGCTCATAGTTCATAAGGAAATATTGTAGCTTTTGAATAAGGATAACCAAACAAAGCACGATGTTCATAAGAAAATCTTGCAACATTTGAATAAGTATAACTGAAAAGATGTTCACAAGGAAATCCTATAACATTGGCAACAATATAGCTAAGAAGCAATGCAATCACATGTGAAATAGAAAACCAATTAGACTTTTTAAATTTCATTGTGAAAGATCAAATTTAAAAATAAAAATCAAAACTATGCAAGAGTAAGACATGTTGGGTTTGCCAAATGTAATTGTTGAAAATGGGTGTTAGTTTATGCTTGCAAACTAGAAACTAGACCTATTTTCCTTGATAACATTAATGAGAGTGGATCCACTTGGCTCAACCTCAAATTTGAATGAAAAGGGTTAAGCACAAGGTGAATTCAACACACCTTATTTGAGTTGAAAATGAGTATGCAATGCATGTTAGCTGGGTGCTAGATCTAGGTCTATAGATGAAAAACTAAGTGTTTTTAACATGTACAACAAGCCTTGGAACGAACATGCAGATAATAGTTACAAACATGGGAAGAAGAGATGGAAAGGGCCCAATGTCTAGAATCTAGGGTGAAATTGGGTGGTCAATATCGCTCGTGGCGCATTCTTTGACTCGTGAATGTTGAATGTAGATGTAAATTGCATTTTTGGGACCACAAAGCTACTTAGAACCTTCCAAAAAAAATAGTTAGAAAAGTGCAAGTCAATTTTAGGTAGAGTGATGTTGACCCTTCTATTTTCGATCTCCAAAATCTCAATCTATACTTCTTTACGTGCTTGGTCTGATTCCATATCTGTGTCACCTAGTCCTATTATTTGCATTTGCAAAGAAGGGAAATTATTGGCTTGATGGGTATTTGCTTGGTAAAACCCTAATTTTGGATTTCACCATGAAATTTAATTGAAATATAATTAACTTGAATACTTTGAAGTAAGATGTTGAATACTATACCTCATACTTGTTAATGCAATGCTCTTTGAATGTGATCACAAGTGTTGATGGAATAACATGATATGCCATAAAGGATATCAATCATAAAGACATGCTTTCATGATGATATTTTTAACTTGCTAACATGCTT